>CM053508.1:33795992-34197668 GCA_028627145.1 Eidolon dupreanum
TTACTGAACTCAGGAGCATTGGTGAGGTGCTGCTATTCCAAGCCCTCCTACCATAGTTTCTACTGGCTTGTGTTCTCACTTCATCCAAAGCCTTCTTCCTACAAAGATTCATTGTCGGGAGCATCTACTTTACCATGTGCTACCCATGGGCAGGGCAGATGCAACATAGTCTAAGACACATGCACACCCACAGGAGATTTTAGTTTGAGTGAGATGTTGGGATGCTCACAGGTCATTGAGAACCATGTGATGCTGGACGTAGAGAAAACAGCTGGGGTTGAGAAGCCAACCCACTTGTCTTCCCATGACTTCATTCAGTCACCAGATAAAGGAACCTGATAAAGACTCCTGCCCAGTCCTCCCACATTGCAGGTAAGGAAGCTGAGGTTCAGAGAGGTGAATGACTGAGGCACTGAAGTCACACAAGTAGCTATAGACAGTGCCAAAGTCTAGACTAGCCTACGGCCTTCCAAGCAAACGCTCTTCAAGAGAAAGAAGGTATGGTGCCTCCCACTCCACACCATGTACACCAAGAATGCAAGCAAACACTAATTTAACTAGAACCAACCCTAGTTTCTTTTCCTTGTACTCTTCTTTCAAGAGGAAATTGAAATTTAGTTGAATTGTTTCTTCTTTCTCTCTTTTAGTCAATAATTGTTATTTAGGCATCATTCAGGCTCAAGGCACTGTGCTGTGCACAGATGATGATCCAAGAGAAAAACCCATCCTTTCTTTAGACTGTGGGAACAAGACACATGTGCTTGCACTTTGACCAAGAATGAAAGGGAAATGCCAAATGGGTGCTTCAGGCAATGAGGATAGTTGGCAAAAATTTCACAAGAAAATGCCCCCCAGGAGAGATTTAGTCAGAAAAGCAACTCCTGGGGAGATCCCTGGGCTCCACTCAATCTCCAGCCATGATCAACACCCACCTGTGACCCTACAGTGCAGCTCGACCTCACTGATGAGCTTACGGCTGAAAAGCACAGAATCGACAAAATGAGATGACCTCGTAATCTCAGTGTTAGAATTTCTCCTAGGCCCAAGGTCTCTACCCCAGGGCCCTGCAAGGCATTCTTCTTTCTGAAGTTTTCCTATTATAGAGATTGAACACAAAAGTATCTCCTTAATACTTAATTGTTCTTTCGTTAAGCTTTTTTACTGAAATATATCATATTTAAAGAAAACGGCACAGAATATAAACTTGATGACTTTCCATAAAGTTAACATACCCATTGAACTAGCATCCAGAGCAAAACCCAAAACATTCTGTGTACCTCAAAAGCCCCTTCCAGTCACTACCTCCCAAGGTTAGCACTACACCCTGAATTAGTTCTGTCTGGTTTTGAACTTTATACACACACATGAAATCACATGGTATACATTCTTTCAGCTCTGATTTGTTTGTTTGTTTAACATTATTTTGGTGCAACTCACCCATGTCATCAAAAGCTATCATTCTTTCATTCTCACTGCTGTGTATGTTCCAGCCTTACTTAGTTATTTGGATGTACCAGCCTTACTTAGTTATTTTCTTGTTGGTAAACATCTAAGTTGCATTCAATCTGAGGCTATGAACATTCCTGAGTACAATCTTTGTTGACTGTATATATTTATTTCCATTGGAATATGCCCAGGGCAGGATCGCTGGGTCACAGGGTGTGTACATGTTTAGCTTAAGTCAATGTCATACTTAGTTGATATTTAAAAGAGAAAAAGAGAACAATGGAGAAAAAAACTTTAATTCTCTGAAAAAAAAAAAACTTAAACTTAACACTTTATCAAAGGGGTGCTTTTCCTCAGTGATTGCACAATTAAATTTTAAAAGTGACAATTGGAGGAGAACTTAGATATTGTGTAGTCCAGTATTTTTCAACCATTGGATTGAAATCCATAATGGATTTAAAATGTTTTTTTTTTTATTGTGACATATACACAACAACATTTACCATTTTAACTATTTATTGTGGGTTTTGAAATCACTTTTAGTGGGTCATAATCAGAATTTTTTTAAAAAAATGAAATGGAAGAGAAAGCAAAACAATAGAAAAGAGAATGCGTCATAGTAAAAATAAATATAATTTGGTGGAACTTTTGTTACAGTGTGTGTGCTCTGGGCTAAAAAAAAAATTGTAAAATATAGGTCTAGTCCAACTCTTTCAATTTAGAGAATGGAAAATATACTCAGAGACAGAAGTGATGTTTCCAAATACAGCTTGAACTAGACCACGACATTCTTGTTTCTAATTCAGAGTATTTTCCAAGTCCTATCTCACCGTCTTTGCTGTCAATCTTGTCAAACTTACGGCTAGATGGGGCCATATCTTCATGGCCCCACATTTTATCAGTGCGAAAGGATCTCGTAATCCCTGCCCATTGAGTTGGCCCTCAGTAGGCTGCAGAGGAACCAGAACCCAACAACTAGCACCGTCTGAACCTATTAAAACCCAGGGCACCCCATTTGACCCTATTTACTTTAGGGTCAACCAAGAATAGTACAAACCTAGAAATTTAAAAGAAGAGTGGGGAAAGGACCTGTGGTTTGACATTTTTCAGAATTTTTTTCTCTTTTGTGTGTGTTTCAAGAGCACGTTTCAAGTGCAGAGATCTGGAGAGGAAGCACCATAAATAGAAGGGGCTACAGTGGTGAGGGGGAGGAAGTGTGTTCTGAACACCTGCTTGTCTCCCAATCTAGGGTCCTGGTGGGGCTTTTCAGTGGGCTCTTCCCGCCTCCCCCGCCCCACTGTGCCCCACCCCAGCCTCTTCTCAATCCATCAAAACCAGGGCTGGAGCCAAGTCCTCTGGCCTGGGTCACCATGTCCCAGCTCCAGCCTATGACCAGCCCAGTTCCACCAAGACAGGTCCTGGGAGAAAGGGGATCTATCCTGCCTTGGGCCTAAGTTTAACACGGGTCAACTCGATGAACCTCCATGGCATTTGCCCCCACCCCCAGTGGTATCTTACGTCAAGCAGGTTGTGTCTCACCCTAGTATAAAACTTAGCGATGCCTTCCCGACATCTTAGAATAAAACCCACCCACAACCCATGGGCACTTTTGACCAGGAAGACCTAGCAGGAGGGAACAGAAGTGAGGGCATGCATCTTGAGGCTGTATCTGCAGAGTATCCAATGTTTTTACTGAGTGTATATTTCCTTGGGGGCTGGCTTTGGTGGGAAAGGTCAAAAACACCATGGAGATCTCTGAGAAGGCAGACTCCCCCTCTACGATCCCTTCACCTCCTCACTGGTCACCTTTCACTCGTCCCAGCTACAGCTCCATTACCCAGAGCTCGCGCTCTACTCAGCTGAAGCACCTCTCACCCTTCAAGCCCCCACCTCAGTATCACCTGGGTTGGCCACCTGTTGCAATATGGGACCTTTCTTCAAATACCTAATGTGGTGTAAGTCAGCTTTTGATTTGTGTGATTATTAAGTTAATCTCTCTCTCCCCCAATGAACTTTTTATTCTGAAGACAGGTCCAAGTTGGTTTTGCTCACTCTTGTATGTCCACCTTCTAGCACAGTGTCTGCCCAATACATTATTTGGGTAAGGAGAGAGGAGGGAGGGAGTGAAGGGGAGGATGTAGAAAAGATGAGAAAGGAGAGGAGAGAGGGGCAGGAGGAAGAAGAGGAGACGAAAAGAGGACGCCAGGGATAAAGGGTTGAAAGGGGGAGAGAGGGGAGGGAGCCATCTATCAGGAAGAACTAAATGGTCCTCTCCCGCTGTCACTCCATGAAAACTGATTTTACACTTCCCCCTCTCCTAACAGCCACTGTTGTTTCAAAATGGAAACCGGCTTCCTCTCAGCACACACCCTTTCTTCCTTTAAGCAGCCCAGGGGCAGCTGTGAGCCAGTGAGCGGCGGTCCTCAGGTTCCAGCCAGGCACACTGCTCACCCTGCCAGGCAGGGCAGCGGCCAGTGGGGGCTGCACAGACCTGGCGGACATGCAGAGCCCAGCCCCTCCCTGCAGCCCCGCCAGAGTTTAGGGGGAAGCCTCCGCCACGGAGGCTGGGGACCGCAGACGAGCCTGGGCTCAGTGTGAAAAGGGAGGTGGGTACGATTGGCCTAGGGCTTTGATTTGACTGACTGGGATTCATGATTTGGGAGCCAAAGCCGAGCTGTTTAAGACCATAAACTGCACCCTTCACTCAAGCAGTGCTCGACCCCCATTTGTCTAATATTTTCGAAGAACATTCATTTTCAAGAGTCCTCAATTCTAGTCAGCTTTTTGATTTGGTGCACTTTATGGAAATATGAATTACATATCCTAGAATCCATACTTTCTAAATGTAGTTCCATGATTTTAGAGCTCTGCAAACATCACCATGATCCAGTTACAGAATATTCTCATCACCCCCAAAAGACGCCTTGTATCCACTCGCATTCACTCCTCCTTTCAACTCAGACCCAGCCAACCTCTAATCTGCTCTTTCCACGTATAGATTTGCCTTTTCTGGATGTTTCATATAAGGAGAATCATACACTGGTGTAGCCTTAGCATTGGGCTTCTTTCACTGAACATCGCGTTTGGAGGTTCTGGCATGCATGTATCAGTTTGTTTCTTTCTATTGCTGAACAGTAATACAGGACCTTGATTTCATATCAAGAAAGGGGAAAGCTATTTTCAGTGATGTAGAAACCATTCCTTCCTTCAAGGACTCAACTGAAAGAGGAATTGGCACACATGACACTTTGTGCCTAGGAGACAGACAGACAGACAGACAGAACATCCCATCATGGCGACAGAGGCAGAAACATACACTGGATGGAAAGGTTCAAAAAGGTCCCCATGGGATAGAATGATGAGCAGAAACCAGTTAGGTCAAATGTCACAAAAAAAAAAAATCTCTCCTTAGTTTTCAAATGTCAGTTGCATAAGTTGGAGTGCCAGATAGGGTAACACCTTGCGGAGCTGTAATTCAGAGAGATGGCCTTAAGGCTACACATCAAGGCCAGGACCACATCCAGATGAAACACATGAGGATCCCCCAGTACAGGTTAGGCATCAAGAGCTTTTCAGACCTCCCACATGATTCCAGTGCACAGTCAAGGTCAAAATCAAGGATTACTGCACTAAAAGGTTACTGGTCACCCAAAGTAATCACCTGGCTGTACGAGGAGTGGGGAACCCACGTCTTCCTTTCCAGGGGGTGGAATCCTGGTTCTCCCCAACAGCCCCATGCAGACCTCTCCTTCTGGAAGGCCACCCAGAAGAGTATAGCTACTGTCCTCATCTCCTCCACTGATGCCCTAATGCTGACATCACAGAGAGGGCCCAATGGAGACAGAGACAAGGCTGCCTTGTAATCAGACTGAGAAGGCCAATTTCTTCCAGTTCACTAAAGAGAAACATTCACAAGTATGACATGAATAGGTCCTCATAGAAAATTCATAAAGGAAATGTCCCCCAGGACTGATCACGACAACAGTCTGATATGTCTACTTCTACACATTTCTCCATGTATTTACCTTCATTGGTAAACATACAAACGTATAGTTTTTGTTTGGTTCGCGATCAAATGATATTACACTAGAAGAATTATGAGAAAACTTGCTTCTCAACGTGGCCCCAAGATCAGTCCATGTCAGAACTCACAGTTCTGATTCCTTTCTAAAACAGCTGCAGAATGAGAGGTGATATTCCTCAGTTAGCCATCCACAGAGATAAAAGTCTGCATTGTTCTCAATGGTATTTGCTCTTAAAAATCTCCCTTCTGGGAGCTTCCTTGTACATAACCTTTGTGTATATATCCAATTTTTTTTTTTAATAGGGTAGATTCTTAGAAAGGGAATGTCGCAATTCTGGGCTCTCCACTCAGCTTTGTTCATTGCTTTACCTGTTCCTGTACCAGTCGTGACTGTAACACAATGAACAGTCGGTGTTTCATTCTTGGTTGTAGTATGGATTCTGTTGTTCCTGTGAGTAAGTTCCTTTTCCCCTTACATTTTCTAATTGACTATAGTTAGTGATTAAGAAAACCAGTGATTTTAAACAATTGTGATAAAATACACATAACATAAGATTTACTCTTTCAACCATTTTTAAGTGAACAAACAGTTCTGTGGCAGTAAGTACACTCACGTTGTTGTCAACTGTCACCACCATCCATCTCTAGAATTTTTCTCATCTTCCCTAACAGAAACTCTGTACCCATGAAGCAAAACTTCCCTTTCCCCCTTGCCTCAGCCCCTGGCAACCACCATTCTCCTTTGCATCTTCATGAGTTTGACGACTTTAGGAACCTCATCCAATATTTGTCCTTTTGTTACTGGCTTCTTTCACTTAGCATAATGTCTTCAAGTTTCATCCATGTTATAGAATGTATCAGTATTTCATTCTTTTCATAGCTAAATAATATTCCGATGTACGTATACAACAAACCTGAGCTGCTGGGACAGGCAAACGAAAAGGACAGGAAGAAAAGAAAGAAAGGGAAAGTCGAGAGACCAAGTAGTGTTTGGGAGAAAGTAGGAAAAGAAAGGAAAACAAACTCTGGCACTGGGCCAGCCAAGGCCAGCCACTGGAGAGCGGGAAAGTCTACTGGGCTTGTAGGGTGTTTGCCGTAATCCCAGGCCACTGATGCTTTTGTGCAACTGGCGTCCACTGGGGTAGCAGGAACAAGCCCTACATTCTGTCTGCAGCCGTAGGACACCATGCAGGTGCAGGGTAGGAGCTGAGGGTGCCTGACTGCAGGCCTCCCCTCCCCCGAGGTTAAGAAGTTTGCAAAACCTTGAACCTGAACTGATTAGGTGTGGCAAGGTGACAGGGCTAAGTACAACTTGGGAGACAAAAGGTCTAGTATGGAGATTTTTAATAGAGTGTGTGTGAATCTTTTGAAAGATCTTCGAACAGAACTCAGGCGGTTCATGAACTTAAGAGGGAAAGGTTCGCATCTTTTCTTCTTGTGAATTTGTTTTTATTGGGGTGTAGGAGATGTGTTGTGCAATGTTACCTTGGGGTGTTCCCCACCAGTGAAACATCCATTCCAACCTTCTGGGAATCGTTCTTTGGAACTTTTTCTTGGAAAACTTTACACCTTTATTTTCATTCACTTCTAACAGAAATTGAATACATACTTGTATTGAGAACATAGACAACAACCACTCAGTTTTAGCCATGCCAAGAAAATTAACAGAAATTTTCACATCACACTTTAGTTGTTGCCAGCAACAAAATATTGTTTATGCTCATTGCTACTTTGAAATCATGTGGTCGCAGACCTGTGGGTAACAAAAAGAGTGTGGCAGCGTCGGGCCCCAAGGGCCGGGCTGAAGGCAGGTGGAGGTGTCCCGTGGGCCCTCAGTTCTGTCTTTCGATCCAGCACGTTTTCTGTGCTGGACAGCAGTGACCCAGGGACAGGCACAAAGGGGAACAAGGCAGAGACTCTGCCTGGAGGAACTCGGGGGCTGGCGAGGCACATAGCTGAGCCAGACAAGCCACTGCAACGCTGTGTGATTCGTGCATTGAGCACGGAGTACGGGCTGGTGTGGTCAGACTGGGTTTCTCACGGGAAATAACATTTGAACTGACTTTTTCAGGATATATTAAGAAGTGTGCGCAAACACACAGGACTGTCATTTAACCAGAAAAACCCCTCATCAAGCGTGTGCATCTCAGCTTAGAATTCAGGGGAGCAAAAAGCAGAAATTTCCCCTGGCCATGGGGCTGAAACAGGAAACCACCCAGAAACCCTTGGCAGGAGGCAGGGAGTTCCCAGCTCCCCAGGATCAAGAAGACATTTTCATAGGAAGCACCTCTGGGGGCAGCAGGATTTGTCCACCTCCCCTACCCCTGCACTGGAATGCAGCCTTCCTGAACTCACAGGTTGTTTTCTGTTCTGTTTGCTAATGAATCCTAAGCACCTGTTCCTGGCACAGACTGGCTCCTGCATTTATTTCTTGAATGGGTGAGTAAATCCAGCCACAGGGGAGGCAGCTGGATACGGCAGGCCATAACTCTGCCTCTGCATGGCATTGTGTCTTCAAACTGTCATGGTGCCTGAACTCTAGATGACCCGGGAAAACCTCCACTGAAACCCCAGAGGGGACCGAACTGTTTCGAGGCACTGAGCAGGTGGCATGCCCAACACCTGGGCTGCTCAAGTGCGAATCATCTCTGCCCTCTTCCAGGACTGCAGTGTTGTTGCTGGGGTCTGGAGGGTCTTGGCGGATGTCTCAGCTGCCTGGATTTAGGGATCCCTTTCCTCAGAGTGTAATCTGAGCTGGAAGAGTGAGCCCCAGGTTAGTGGGGCAGAGGGCTGGGAGCATCCTCACCAGAACCTCCATCTTTGAGCTCATAGTAGGTGGGCAAGGTCTCCTCCTATGACAAGCCTGACATGGGCTGGTCCCTAATAGGTAAAGAATAAAGCAGAGCATTTCTACGACACCATCTCTCTTCCCTCCAATGATGTTATGAGCTGAACTGTATATCTACCCTGCCCCTCACCCCATGGCAATCCATCTGTTGAACTAACCTCCAGCACCTCAGAATCTGACTGTATTTGAAGACACGGTCTTTAAAGAGGTGATTAAACTGAAGTTCTTAGAATGGTGTCCTTCAGATTAGGACATAGACACACAGAAGGAAGACCACGTGAAGACAGAGAAAAAACAGCCATCTATAAGCCAGCAGAAAGGCCTCAGAGGAAACCAAACCTGCTGACACCTTGATCTCAGATACAAATGATACAAATATGTATCATTTAAGGCTTTCAGTCTGTGGTACTTTGTTACAAGAGCCCCAGCAAACTAATACAAATGATCTCACTCTAAATTTTTTCAATGGGCTCTCAGAGGTAACTTCATCACTTTCTGCTTTCTGTAACCACAAAGGAGAAATAAAAAGACATGCCCTCCAGAAAGGCCTCGTGACATAAGGATGGGTTATTTGGTTATTTGATGACCTTACTGCCTACTCAATAAGAAAAACAAGCTTTCAGAGCTTGAATTTCCCAGAAGCACAAGCAGCTCTTGCTGATGTCAGAGGACCCACGCAAGACAGTCAGCTGGTGTTTGCTAACGTAGATTTTACACACAGAGAACCAGAGGCCCAGTCATATTCAGTGGTGAATGTCTGCAAGGAAGTTAGTGAGTTTTGATGTTAAAAAAAAATCTCACGCCATGCCTTAGTTTTTACCAGGTTTATTAGAAATGTGCCTGACTTTACAGCATAAAGAGAATAACAAAAATGTGCCTAACTCTGAAGTTTCATAAGGTACTTGGCAGCCAGTCTTTAAATTGTAAATGCTTATCACTGACTACCTGGAAATGCCTCAGAGGACTTTGGAAACACTGCGCATCCTGCCTGTCACTGCCCAGTCTCTCCAGCTCACTGTGCCTTAATTTGCTGCACAGATAACAGCTTCCCGCTGTGCTTTGCTTTAATAGGCCTGAACTTCCCTCTCCCTGAGAAAGCCCAGATGATTTTATCTGTTTCCTGAAGAAGAGTGACTAATGGCCAAATCTCCCTTGCTGAGCTATGTCACCTCCCACCGTCCGCATTGCCCAAGCTTAGTGAACTAACTCCTCATGGGCCCAGGGCTTGCGGGGCAGGAGGCAAAGGTTTTGCTGTTCCCCGGCCCAGCTGCTTCATTCTCTGGCTTCAGTTTCCTCCTTGTAAAGTGAGAATAATAATAACAGCCCCCTGGGAGGGCCTTTGTGAGAATTAAGGGAGTGACATATGTAAGGACTTGCCTGGGATCTAGTAAATCGCAGTGTCTGTTCCCTTTCTTCTCAGTCTCTCCCCTTGATGGCAGGATTACGGCTTCTACTCAGCCACTGCATATCACCAAGCGCAATGCCGGACACACATGACATCTGAACAGAGTGTCAATGGATTGATTTCCTGGTTTCATTCATATCACATATGTCACTCACCTGTATCTAGCTTAGTTGGGACTGCCTCTGAAGAAGGAGAACTTTAAAACTACTTTTCTGATAACAGTAATTCATGTTCCTTGTATTCAGTTTGGACTATGTATTCAAGTGTAAGGAAGAAAATAAATGTTATAGCTAAATTCAACATCCAAAGGTAATCATTGGTTAATATTTTGCGGTATTTCCTTCCAGGTCTTTTTTCTGTGTGTATGTGTACCCAAGTCTGTTTTACTCAACTGCCTGAACATTTTGTAAAATTTGCCCCGCAGCATCTTAGAGTAACTGCTCAGCTTCTAGGGTCTCAAAGAAAGGATCTTACTTATAGCAGAGCTACATTTGATAGCTCTCTCTCTCAATAGATGAAGTATCTGTAATGTACATGTCTGCTTATACTGTCTCACATTTCTGTCTTGCAGAGGGTAAAATCTGCTCCCATATCAAAAATATAATGGAGGAAGCTGGCTATTTCCAGCCTCTTGTCTTGTAATGAGTACCTATTTAAGCTAGACAAATAATTTAGAGAAAAAAAAATTTTCTGTTTTGTTTTGTTTTGTTTTACATGCTGTTCTGTGCTCTGTTATTTACATGAAGAAACATAGTAATGGTTTTGTTCTAGTTTAAGGAGAAACTGGCAGCAGACCCTCAAACTAGATCCTTTCCCCAGATCACAGTGTCACAAATGCGGTTTGAGGGCCGGCACACCTCCACCCCTCACTGTCAAATGGATGCTAATTCCTTATTTTCCCCAAGTCAACCAGGGCAGCCAGCCAGGAGGTTAAGTGGGTCAGCAAGTCTAAGCAAATTAATCTGATTTGAAGCATTTTTTGAAAGTGGCAATGCAAAGATTATTTTGCTCAAGTATGAGACATTATGGAGTCCAGCAGGGCTGTCGCAAGCCTCTTTCAATTTGGGGCAGTGTCCACAATTTCACGCCAGTAGGGTCAACAAAATCTTAGCTTCAGTGGGTGATTCGCATATATATCATCACAGCTTGGCTTCACTCAGTGTCTGCTTTTGAGTCCTGAAATCTCCCCTTGATAATTATGCCATTCTCCTCTGTGTGGATGAGTCCAACTACCTTTTGGATACATTTAGAAGTGTGCAGATGTGTGTGTGTGTATGTGTGTAATGTGTGTGACTTTGTGTGTTGTATGTGTGCACTTGTGTGCTGCATAGACACACACACATATATAAATATAATCTAGGAATTTAGTATATTTCAGGATAAAGAAAAATTGTGTAGAGGAGCAGATATTCTCATGATCAAAATAGTTTAAAAAGTTAGACCTAACCAAGAAGAAATTGTGCAAGGTTGAACTTGGAGCGTTTCCCCCTTTCCGTCCCTTTACACACACACACACACACACACACACACACACACACACACACACACACCCCACTCTGTGCCCTGAAGCTACTCAACCTGAGGGAAAAGCTCTGGATTAGCCTCTCATAAAATAGTTTGAGTGCACGCCTGTGCCCCCTTGTGGCTCAAAGGGAGCAATACAGGGTGACAGGTCCGTGGTACTGAAAATGTTTCCCTTGGGTGAATGTCAGTTACTTCTATTTCATTGCTGTTGTTGTTGTTGTTGTTACCACACTTTCTACTGGCTTACTATTCGTGAGGACATCATTAGCTATACAGCCTAGCACTGTGCTAAGTAAACGCACACCTTGTTTCGTGAAAGATTTATAAGAACCCTTTGTGTAACTATTGTTAGCACTGCCACTTACAGAGCAGGAAGCTACAGCTCAGATAGATTGAGTAACTTTTCCAGAGTCACACAACTCATAGGAAATGGGTGTAGGACTCAACCTCAAGCCTAATCTCAGGCCTAACCCCTGCTCTTAACCGCTTACCCAGTGCACTGAGCCCCACCAGAGCCAGAGCAATGTTTCTCAAACGTGAGTTACATGTGGACCCCTTGAAAAGAAAATACTTTCTGATGAGTGAAGGGAAATTGAAACTCCTTTGAGAAACAGCATTAAAAGTAAAAGCCTACAACTGCAGATGACTCCTGGTACCATCACAGCCACCCATATGGCAAAAGGCTCACCTGCAAGGGGCTTCCCTAGATGGCATCAACTGAAATGAAACCATAACCAAATTTAATTCTCAAGAGACATGTGGGCAAGGCGCTGCCTTCCTCCATCAACTCTGCAAATCGTTTTTAATAGAAACCTGCCTGAGGAATACTAGTTTAGAATATGAGTAAAGAATAAAGTGGTCGGTGTCACATTGCCCATTTAATAGTGTTCGTAAGACAGTTCCTAATCGATGGACCATTTAACGTACATATTTTTAAATTCCATAAGCCTGTTCTTGGATTTCATCTGAATTTGAGTCTTGGAGCTGCAGAGCTGCCTGAGGCAGAGTCCCCCCAAGGCAGAGCTAAGAAAAAGGCTGAGTGTCCAGTGAATTTGCCACAGGGGTCGATTAGGAAGTGATCCCAGGAGGTAGGAATGAAGAACAAGGGAAGGGAAATGAGAAGGAAAGCTATACAAGATATGCTTTCAGTTATCCACCAGAACCCTCGGAGGAGTGCGTAGAGTGATCTAAGGGTTGTCAGCCTGCCTGAGGGAGAAGTGGGGCATTTGTCATCCCTTGCCTGACTTGTTATCCCACCCCTCACTGGTGCAGGTCCCACCCATGCCCTGCTGGGCTTTCTGCTGAGCACCACACTCCCAAGAAGACCCAGGTGGTCTATTCCTTCCTTATAGCCACTTGTAACATATTACCACACATGGGGGTCCTTAAAACAACAGAAATTCTATTCTCTCTCACTTCTGGATACCAGAAATCCAACATCAATTTTACTGGGCCAAAATCAATGTGTCCTAGAGCCTTGCTCCCCCTGGAGGCTCTAGGGAGAATCCCCTCCTTGTCTCTTCCACTTCTGGTGGCTGCCGTGTTCCTGGGCTTGTGGCCGTATCACCACATCGCCTTCTCCTCTGTATGTGTCAATTCTCCCTCTGCTTCTTTCTTATAAGGACATTTGTGATGGCACTTAGGGGACACCTAAGTAATCAGGATGATCTCATCTCAAGATCCTTAGTCACATCTGCAAAGAGTCCTTTCCCAAATAAGTGGCATTTACAGGTTTCAGGGGTTATGACATGCATATATCTTTGGGGTGGGGGACATTTTTCAGCTGACCATGGGTGGGAAGAAAGAGATGAGCCTTGATCACTGGAGGCAAGACCTGTCAGTGCTGAATGGATGGAGGCTTGTTGGAGCTGGTGGCTCTCCACGAGGCTGGAAGCAGAGGTGAGGCTGACAGCACAAGGACAAAGAGACATGTGACAGAAAAACTAAGTACACAGTGCCACACACCATCAGTTGACAGACCAGGCCTGGAAGGATGACAATGCAAACAAGCCCCAGTCCTTAGGAATTCCACAATTATATTTCAACTCAGGTGAACATTTTCCATATATTGTGGCATCTGCTTGATTTATTTCTGCAGGAGAGAGGCAGTTATCACATATCAGTTCTGCCAAGGGACATGTAATTAAGAGAACCTGGGATAACGCCTGAGATATCTTTTCCTACACATTTGCTTTTCACTCACCCGGATGTTACTGGAATAATTACAGTAAGTACCTACCTGGTCCTGCCTTCACTTTCTCCACCCCAAAGAAACTTATCTCCAAAAAGCAAATTTGCCCAAGCTCCACTTACATCAGGCCCTTCGATGGCTCCTAGGACCCCAAGTCCTTAATACAATGTTGCCAGACAGCACTAGGACAGCACTTTACACCACAATCCTGCTTCTCTTAGTCCCCTGCTTATTGGGAAGAGACATTAGAAAATGGAAGAAACAGAAATAAAGAGACACTTGGATAACATCGTAACTCACTGAAGTTATACTGCTGAGAGTTGGTCAACACTAGCCAGAGAAGGATTTACTAGTGGGAGTTTGCCTACTCTAAGGTGTCTGAAGTTCTAAAGACCCTTAGGTAAAAGCAGCCCTTCCAGAAAAGCACTGGACCTTCTCACTGTGCTTATGAGCCTGCCACCTAACTACTGGTGGAATGAATAAGTGAATGAAGAAGAACTTAGTATCAAAACTTTCCATTGGAAAATATTACCAAATTTAGTTTATTGTGCAGGTTGTGCATTCATGGATTTTGAAATTCAGAAGGTGCAGAGGGTGCACACACACCTACCAAGTTTCTGCAGAGGCTCCCAGTGCTATCTGCATCCCATGTATCCTTGCAGAATATTTTATGCATGTATGAGCCAAAATGTGCATGCATAAGTGCTTTCTTTCCTTTCACAATATCTTAGAAATCATTCCATAGTTTTTGAGTTCTTTCATTCCTTTCTCTTTTGCGGTTGCCTAGTGTCTCATCGTATAGATGTGCAGTAAGTTTTCTAGTCTGCTCCATTAATGGACGTTTCCATTGTTTCTAATCTTTTGAAAGCAATGGAGCAGTTAATTACCTTTCGCAAAAGTAATTTCCAGATGTGCAAGTATATCTGTAAGATAAAGAAGTGAATTTTCTCAGTCAAAAGGTAGGTGTGTTTGCAATTTTGAAAAATATCACCATTTGACTTCCAAAAAGAAGTTATAGCAATTTAGACTCCCCCCCTGAATATATTAGAATGTCTATTCCCCCACGATGTTACACAGTATATGATCAAATGTTTTGCTCTGTGCCAATCTGAGAGATGAAAATGGCATCTGAATATAATTTTAATCTGTACTTTTCTTACAAGAATGAGATTGAACATCTTTTTTATATGTTTAAGAGGTTTTTGTATTACCTATCTGAACAGTTAAGTCTTCTTTAACCATTTTTCTTGTTCATTTTTTCTTATTGGTTTGTAGAGCTCTTCATATATTATGAAAATTAAGCCTTTACATGGGATATATTTATGATCAAATAGAAATTACATATTTAAGCAGGCATATTTTCTTTCATTTTATGAATAGTTCATTGAAATTGTAATAGTATAATTGACTGCATGAGGCAATTTTCTTACTTTTGAGAATCAGATGAATACATTTGATTATAATGATAAGATTTTATAATTGGTAAGCTTTTCTAAACTTCATTTTTAAGTTATTAAATATTACATCTTTTTGTGGTGCCTACCTTTCTTTCTTGAGATTTTATTTTAGCTCACACTTTTTCCACGGTCTGACACATGTCCTGAGGGTTCACATCCCGCCATTACGCCAAACCCACATCAAGTCCCACACCCTCAAAAAACCTGCCCATGTGTTCCCACCCACATGAGCCTTCCCTTTCCTCAGGCTGTAGAGCACATGATGTGGAATTCACCCCCCAGTGTTTCGCGCTGCCCGATATTTTTTCTGGTTGTTCCACACACATGAGTCTTATCCCTTCTGAAAAGCAAGGATGTCTTTCGTGTTCTTCCCATCACCAAAAATTCTGCTGGGAACAAAGTATGAACGCAGTAAATACTGACTAACCGGAAATAACTTTCAGAGGTTCTTAACCTATGTTCCATGGATAGAATTCAGAGTGTCCTGAATTATTGTTATGTTCTATTTTATATTATATTGCATTGCATTATTATATTATATTAATTAATGATGTTTTTATAAGAAGATAGTGATACACACAGCCACAGACATAGGCTGTCCTTGTGTAGACAGATGCTGTCATTGGCTAAGGAAAAGCTGGGGCTATCACAGGTGGAAGCTCTGAGGAAGGCTCCTCCCCCACAGGCTTCAGAGGGAGCATGGCCCTGCCCACACCTTAATTTTGGACTTCCAACTTCCAGAACTGTGAGACAATAAGCCACCCAGTCTGTGGTATTTCTTTATGGCAGCCCTGGAAAACTAATACACAATCTATAACTTTGTCACCAATAGAAATCACAAATGTTTTTATGCAAGATTATTGTTGCTACAGATATATCAAAATACTGTTTAAGCTTGTTCCTACTTCAAAATTACAATAATTAGACCCAAAGATAGATCTTTTTTATTAATGATGTAATAAATAACATCAACTTGTTTTATACTATTTTAATAGTATCACAAATTTATTTTAATGTAATTATTTACTTCATTATTCTATTTATTTTATTTTATGCATTTAAAAACATTCTGAGGAGTCCGTAGTCTTCACCGGAATGCCGAAGGACTCCAAGGCCTTATCAAGTTCTGCCTGAGCTGCAGTATTCAAGTGTATCCAGGAGAGGGCAGTAGAGCACCTAGGCAAAACTTCATACATATTAGTCCTGCATATTTTACTGTATTTTCCCCCATGACAGAAACAGAAATATCCTTTAAATTCACATTATTTTTAGAGTATTAATAATGTATGCAGTGTGATCAGAATATGAAAATACTTGCAGGCCTGCTATCCCATTTATCTGTTAACTTTAAAAGTTTCCATACCATTTTTTTAAATGCTTAAATAAACAGTTGGTACTGAAATTATTTTAAAACTGTATCCTACAGCTGGAATTAGTTTGTAATTTCTATATCCTATATAAAACCATAAAATAAACATTAAATGGAAATTAATATAAAGAATAGCCTGACCACGTTCCAAATATACACAAAACACCAAATAATATGATCCACAGTGATAACAATACAGAAGGGCCTTCTAGGTCCTTGCCCACCCAGCTAGAACATTACCTAAAGGCTTCCTGGTGTACATAACGTAGTCCTTTTTTCTCAGGAAATAAAAACCTTTATAATTGCATTTTCTCTGAGCCTACTCACTTTGGTATTTGTCAAATTGTCCAATTGAACTGAGAACTGGGCTATTTTACTGCTTTTTTCCCTTCACAGTTTGGACCAGGAGGCCAGTTTGAAGGCAGCACATTTTTTGTCCTTCTGTTTCTACCATCATCTAACCCTGAATCCATGGCCCTTCACAGACAGTAAAATCCACAGACAGACTTCTACCTATGTTTTTTTGGTGGAACAGAATCAGAGAATGAGAAAAATGCAATAACAGGGTGAGGCCCGCCTATTTCTTCTTTGGAAATTGGTTAACGCCTCTGACGAACAACTTTACTGTTTCCTAAGCACTCCAGGCCCGTATCCCATGTATCCCTATAGCCTACAACATGGGGGAGAAATAGTCCCCTGAACCTAAACACTCCATACAGGGCAGTGCTGCCTCTTCACACTGCACGGAAACAGTATGGCATAATTGAGGGTTTAGTTGGATACGACTCTGAGGAATAGCGTGGAGAAATAAAGTCAGTATAGCCAAGAGCTAAATTACTAAAATCAAGTAGGTTGAGGCATGAAGAAACAATTCTGTCCTTGTTTTAACTAACCTGGGAACTTAACCTTTTGAACTTTCCAGTCCTGCAACAGCTCCTGAATATACATCGAACCTCCAGTTAAAATTGTGAAGGACCATGGAAAGAACGTTCATGTATCCAGACCACCTGACAGCCACTATCCAGACCACTGGTCATCTAAAGGATTACATCTCAGACCAACCCAGAAGCTAATAACGCAGGACCTATTCTTTTCAAGAATGTGTTTTTTACTATTTTTACTATAAGAACTCTTAGCTTTTCTTTCTTCTTTGGAATGCTCTGGGTATTGCCTAAGTGCGTTGCCAGTTTTAAAACCTTAAGACCTTTGAATAAATCTTAGGTGACATTGGGCAAATTACTTATTTTTGAACAATGTCTTTGAATAATACTCATCTTGGAAATTCTCTCTTAACGTGAGTTGTCTCCTCCATAAAACGGGGTAGCAATTGTTGTTTCATGCCATGGTTGTACAAATTCAATTCAATTTTGTTTGTAATGTAGCTGGTACATAGTAACACTGTCCTCCCTTATCCGCAAGAGGTATGTTCCAAGACCCCCAGTGGATACCTGAAACCCTAAATCTACTACATTTTTACCTATCTATCTATCTATCTATCTATCTATCTATCTATCTATGATAAAGTTTAACTTATAAATTAGGCACAGTAAGAGATTAGCAACATTAATAATAAAATAGAACAATTATGACAATATACTGTAATGAAAGTATGTGAATGACTTTGGGGCCATTATTAATTAAAATGAGAGTTACTCGAACACAAACATTGTGATACCTTGGCAGTCAATCTGATAACTGAGACAACTACCAAGTAACTAACTACTAAGTGACTCAGCACATATACAAGAATGGACGAACTGTACAAAGACATGATTCATGTCCCAGATACGAGCGTGTGAGATGGTAAGAGATTTCACCACACTACTCAAAAAGGCACACAATTTAAAATGTATGAATTGTTTATTGCTGGTATTTTTCATTTAATATTTTTGGACCACAGTTGACAGTGGGTACTGAAACTGCAGAAAGCAAAACCTTGGGTAAAGGTGAGCTACTGTATGTATTCTGTCAATGTGGAACCCCGTCGCTTCCTGCTTCCCAAAACAGATGCTTTCCTCTTGAAAGAGCTGCACATATTTGTTACTTCATGACCCTAAAAATAGGCAGAGTGGGGCTGTTAAAAAACTTATTTCAGGAAAAGATAAAATTATAACTGTAATTCAAATATAAAAATGGACATGAGTTAAAGGTTTTATTTAGCTCTTCATTCAACAAGAAGCCAAGAAGCACAAAGTTATAAGTGCTTTATATGTCATAAAGGATATGTTGAAATGAATTGTAAAGAAGGCTTGTTGGGATAAGGGGTCAGCTGGCTGGCTCCCAGGCAGGACAGAATTTACATGGCTATTAGTTATCTACAGCTCGCAGGGTTGTAAGAATCCTTCAGAATCAGAAGGAAAAAAATCAGAATTGCATAAGGCAGAAGGGTATGTTATAGACAATGCATAATTTTCTATAGAATACATCTATTTTTCATGCCACTAGAAGGTGTTTGTGGCAGTAATGGGCTCTTTGTTTTCATTTCCTACTTCCTAGAATTAGATCATACAGAAACTACCCTGCTGTGGCGCAGGTTGTGAAATCACCAAAAATCAAGGTCCCACGTCCTGGAACAAAGCCACAGTCTCCAGGGGCAAACAAAGCTGTTTGCTAAGAATCGATGCATTGCAGCAAAGAAAGCGTGCGGGCAACACAGCAGCAGCGCACAACCTCTCCTGCCCCCAGAGCTCATTTCCAGGGTCCTGATCGCAGCCAAAGCATGTGGGCTGCACTGAGATCACCTGCATCCGCTTCCTGGGTGGGAAGTGGACCAGTGGTGGGGGTGGTGGGGTCCTACTCAATTTCACACCCAGCGGGCTGCTCAGGTAAAGCTCTCTGCCCAGCAGAGCTGCACCACTAGCTCCCAGTTTCAAGTCCTGGTGGTTTGCTTGCTTATACAAAACAAATTCTTTCCCCAACACCTTTTCTTCCATTCTTGAGACTCGTCAAAAGGCCATGCACCTTACTTTGGGAACCTCTTACCTCCATTCCTGAGCTCATGAAAATGTTAGTCTTAAAGTGGCTCCGTCACATTGCCTGTGAACAGGCATTTGGTCTGTGACTGTCGTCGCCAGATAGTGTCTTGCTTATCATTCAGGTTTAGTAATAATTAGGTACACAGAGGAAGTGATCCGAATCATAATTGTTATTGATTGAGCTAGGCGGCTTCTATGTTGGATAGCAGTGGGTTCAGCTCCAGCCCAGCCTTTCTCCACTCCCTTTGGACTTCTCATCCACCAGGGCCAGGACTAGAGTGAGTCAGTGAGGCGTTCATTCCTGTGAAATTTAAGGGGTGCCAGGGTGCAAAAACAATCCGAAATTAATTAATTGTCACTTTCCCTTGTCCTTTAATGAGTAGGAAAGGTTAAAGATCTGACTCTAAGTAGATCACACCCCCATGCTGTCTGGCAGAAGTCTCCATTGTTTATGTAAGGACAACTACACGCTTTTATTATTTTTTCTGAAGCTCTGACATCACCCAGTATGTGACAGATTTTTTTAAAAAATGAAAGCATTATCAAGATATAATTCTCATACTATCAGATTGTATCTATTTAAAATGTACAATTTAAGGTCACGGCCCGAAAGGGGGCCACCCCCTCACCGGGTTTGCACCGCCCGGAACCTGGTGCTAAACCATTCGTAAAGGACCTGCTTCTGGTTGGGGGCTTCATAGGTAGCAGAGCAGCTCCCTTGCTGCAATCTGTTGAAAGTCAACCCTCGACGCAAGGGTTTGTAAAATGAGGGGAAAAAAGAAAATAAATAAATAAATAAATAAATAAATAAATAAATAAATAAATAAATAAAATGAAATGTACAGTTCGATGTGAATTTAGTTTTGGAACATTCTCATCACCCCACAAAGAAACACCATATCCTTTAGTCAGCATCTCCTGAACCCTCTATCTACACTCTGTCAACCTGAGGCAACCATCAGTCTAGTCTCATTTCTGTAGATTTGCTTGTTCTAGACATTTCACATAAACGGAAGCATATGATATGCAGCTTTCTGTGACTACCTTCTTTCATTTAGCATACTGTTTTCAAGGTTCTTCCATGTCACAGTACATATCAGTACTTCATTCCTTTTAATAGCTGAGTAATATTAAGTCTCATCAAGGCAAGATGCGAACATGTGGCAGAAATTATGATCAGAACATCGTGTGGTCAGAAAGACAAAAATGGTGACCACAAACTGTGTGTCCGTTCATATAAGATATCCAGAGAAGGCAAATCTATAGAAACTGTTAATGTGAGGAATATTCAAACCTGTAGAGAATTTTTATAAGAGCTTTTCTGAGCCAGATTGATGACATTCCCAGGAAGTAAGATATCAATGCTCCAGAAAATGACAGCTTTGCAGTTTCCTTTGTACATTTGGAATTAAGGAGGAAACATAAGGGAAATTACATGAACATGAGACAAAATAGCACAGGGAAATCTCTATGATGGGATTGCAGAACAGTTAACAAGATTATGTGCCCTCTTGAGGGTGGTTAAGCTTCTGAAGGGTCCGAAAAAGAGGCATTTCAAAGGTGTGTTAACCTAGATGCACAAAAACAACGCATGGGGCTTGCTTAAGACAAAGATAACCTTTTACTAGGGATTATAGGCCTGAAGTGTGACTACCCAGCATGACCTGCCCAGTTAGGAATTTTTTATTAGATCACCCTGTGAGATTACTTTTGATTAGATTTATTACAGAGCCCCTCTTTTGTCCACAAGACCAAAGGCAGATTCATGGTTTCCTGGAATGGGGGTGGGACCAGGGAGTGGCTGGAGGGCCCTTTTGCAGGTAATGAAAATGTTTTCGAATTGAATTGTGGTGATAACTGCACAACTCTGTAAGTGTAGTAAAAATCATTCAATTGTACACTTAAAATGAGTGAATTTTATATGTAAACTATACTTCAATAAAGCTATTTTTAGAAAATGGTGCAGAGAATTAAAACTGCCTGTAGGCACAGGGATTCAGGGCAGCCTTCCTCCTTTGTCTGCATGTCAGGCATTGTGCTGCCCCAGGCAATGCTGGAGTGAAACCACTCTGCTGTTGGAAAGCCATCAGACATTGCTCGGCATGAGCTAGATAAGTCATCTGATCTCCCTGGGTACACTTTCTTCATGTGAACAGCATTGGGTGCTTACTAAAGTTCGCAGGAACACCTAGCACCTTGAAATCTGATAATATTATATTGTTACAAGGTGCCATTAAGGATGATTTCTTGGCACTATGAGGCATAAATACGATAATGAGATAGTCATCCAAACGAAAGTGGATTGAGAAAGCATCCTAGCCCCAGGACACTTTATAAAAGGAATGGAACTTTTAAAATGAATAATGTACGAGTGGTAATAAAGAAGGGTACAGTGTAGAGCATAAAGAAAAGTGCATCAGGGAAGAAAGCGGCAGTGAGCAGCATTTCTGGATGTGAGGCTTTTAAGAATTTATATGGTTGGTAGAAAGTCTGGCTTCAGGAAACCTCTAACTCGGCTTGATGAAGAATGAAATGAATTTCCATTAGTTACTCCAGTCCTATTCCGTCCTTCTGATAACAGAAGAAAATTGAAACCACTGAAGTGTGCTTTATATAACAAGATTATTGATTCAATTGGAGCAGGTAATAAACTTGGGGTGAATGCTGCGTGTGATTGGTTGAATTTGGTCATACAGTCATCGGTTTTAGTTCATCTCTCTTTTAAACACCAGTCCAGAAATTTCTCTTGCTTTAAACACCTCTTGGAAGCTCAATTTTCTATCACAAGTTTTCTCTCAATACCTCTGCAATCAGCTGTGGTTACTATAAGTGTTTTGAGATTAAAGTTTATTAGCTGCCAGCAAAATTAAATCAATCGATTAAAGCTATTTGGAGGTGAGGTTTATGAAATATTATCTTATGGTTATCTAATTATCAGAATGAATTGTATCAAAAGAATATTCTGTGTGTGACCAATATTACAAATGATTTTGTTTATAGACAGTAATGATTCTACTGGGGATTTTTTTATTATTTTCTTATTTTTTCTGAATTTTACAAATATTCTAAAACAAATTGGTGTTGTTTTACTTTACTTTAATATTAGGTATTTTAATTTATTTAGTTATGCCAAGTAACACATGAATATATTCTAGTCATAAAAGATTCAAACAGCTCAGAGGTATTTAGAATAAAAAGTTACGTCCTGTACCACTGCTCTCAGCACCAACCCCAACTGTCTTTTTGCTATAATAATGTAACAGTTTAATGTGTATCCTGCTAATTATTTACGTATACTCATATGTAGTTTTCATGCTACTATATTATATATGTTGATTGAATATGTTGTGACTTACCTTTTGTGCTTAAAAAGTCTGGACGATCTTTTATTTTTTAATTTTATTATTATTTTTTAACACCTACAGCACCTGGTTTCCCATTCAAGTACTAACCAGGCCCGACTCTGCTTAGGTTCTGAGATCAGATGAGATCAGGCATGTTCAGGGTGGCATGGCCATAGACTTGGATAACATTTGAAAACATTACATATTTATATATAAAATTACACAAACAATATACATAATTTCTTTTTAAGGGCTGCATAGTATTCCAGCATTACAGCTTATTTTACAATTCTCACATTGATAGACATTCAATTCCCTTGGTTTTCTAGTTCATTGGACATGATGTACAAAGGACTAATCCTCTGTTCGTACACGGTTGGGTTCAGAAACAAATATTTTTGTAGAAGAGATTTCTAAAACTGGAAATGGTGGATCTAACATCATTTGCGTTTTTAGTTTTGGCAGATACTGCCACATTGCTGTTCGTACAATCTAAGCCATATATACTCTCACCAGCACTTTACGAGTGACCAATTCTTTCACAAATCCTGAGTATTATCATTTAAAAATTTTTGCCAGTCCAATTGGCAAAAATATCCCATTTTCTAAGTAACAATAAAGTTGAGGTTAAACATATTTTCATGTATTTATTCATCGTTTTTCTCCTTCTGTCTTTTGTTGATTTTACATGTTGCAAACATATTCTTCCAGTCTCTCTCATGACTTTATTTTAGTTCATATAATTTGTCATGCAGAGATTTTTCATTTTCAAGCAGGCAAATCTGTCAACTTTTTCCTTATGTCCTTTGTGTTTTGATTCATGTTTATAAAAGCCCTCTCCCAGGAAAACATTACGAAACTGTTATCGCATGTACTTCCAAATCTTGAACACTTTTATAAAATTAAAACTTTATTCCATTTAATAAATTTTGTTTTATTTTGTTTTATGTATAGTGTAAGGTAAGGCTCTAACTTAATTTTTTTTCCAAATAGATAGTCAATACCTCAACACCATTATGAAATAATAAATCCTTCTTCCACTGACTCGAAATACCATTTTTTATCAAATAAGAATTGTTTGGCATTGCATTTTCTATTTCCTTATTATTGATGTATAGGAAATATATTTATTTAATTTAAAATTTAATAATTTTGACAAAAAAGTTTACTTCGTTTTTTTTTTCTGCATGAAAAAAGAAAACTGTCTTCATTGTGTTGTCTTGGAATGATAGAAATTGTTTTCAGCAAAGTTCACACAATCTGAAGGTATCAAGGAAAAGGAATGAGTATGAGATGGTTAAGAGGCATTTTTCTAAAAAGAAAATGATGTCACGCTTTGCTACTCAGTGTCCTCAAACTGGCAACAGGGAAGTTATTAAACTGCAATATTTCAAGGCTCATCCCCAGACCCACTGAATCAGAATCTGCATTTTAACAAGATTCTCAGGCTGTACATGTGTATGTTAAAGTTTGAAAGCACTGGGGTACTGAATATCACTATTTTTGCTTCCCTGGCAATCACGGCTCTTCCCTTGTTGAGAGCACCTTGATTTTGCTTTCCTGAAATGCACTTTCCCCCTTGCACGTGGGAACGACTGGGTGAGACTGTCAACCGAGGAGTCTTTTTCATTCTTGCCAAGAGAAGTGAACATTCAACATGAGTTCAGCAAATAAAATTTCTATCTCCTTGGAACACTTGCCATAAATGCCAAAAATGATTAAAGTTGCTTATTCCAAAGACTGCACAAAAACAAAAAAAAATCCCAAAACCCTATTCATTAGATCTTACTCTGCTGGGTTGTCTTGGTTGCTTCCCTTTCTGGGGCCTGGCTTCTCCTTTGACTCTGCAAGGCATATCATGTATGTCGACTAAATTTCATTTTTGCTTTCGTTAACCAAAGTTGGGTTCTATAGCTTACACTTGGAGAACTCTGACAAATTCCTCCAAGTGGGATGTTGAAAGGGACAAACTCCATCATGTGGAATTGGCTGAGTCAACATAAGGCAAGAGACTAGACCCCACTCTTCACTGGGAAATTAAGATTTCAATGGAGTCATTAGAAAGCTCCGAGCTGTGCAGACACCGCATTATCTTGGCATTCTGTCCATGTGCCAGCTGAGGCTGAGCTTTAGGGGGCTTGAATGAAGGGTTCTGTGTCTTGGCTGCTCCTTGTGGCACTTAGTAGAAACATACAAAAAAAAAAAAAAAAGAGGCAAGCTTTGAAATAAAAAAGAGCCCTAGGAGGCAAGGAGAATGGAGGCCTATTTCTCAAAGACTAAACCCATCATGTCATGTCAAGATTTTAGAACCATGACCATGACTGACCCTAGAGAATATTAAAAACCCTAGATCAGGGATAGCTGTATAGTGCAATGGTTAGCACTTCTGCTTTACACGCAGAACGTCCTGGGTTCGGGCCCCACGGACCATATATCAGGTGCGCTAAGCCTCCCAGGTGTGTGTCGGAGGAGATGCTTCACCTTCAGAAGTCCAGTTCTTAAAGAGAAACAGCAACATCCATAGATCAGGGATGGAAGTGTTGCGGGGGTTATTAAAGAGAGGGAAAAAAGAAAAGAAGAACTCAAGATTACTAGAACGTGGGCTCTTCAGGACAGGGACTTTGTCTTTTTCATTGCTATATTGTCAAACCTGAGAATGGTGGCAGGCACATGGTAAGTGCTTAGTAAGTTTTTGTTGAATGAATGACTCAGCATTCATTTCAAGAATTACTAGTCCAAGCATTTGATTTTAAATGCAAACTGGATGAAAGGACTCCACAGTTTTATGGGGTCTGTATTGCCAGAGAAATTCAAAGCTGTTCAAACTAGATAGTTTGGGTGGGCCTGACCCTTCAGCCTCAGCTCCAGGTTTGGGCTCGGGACCCAGCTATGGCCAAGTGGAGCAGTGAGTCTCCAGACACACTGATTGGTAGAGATGGAGACATCGTGATGCACGCTAAGTCAATTTTATCTCTAGATCAACTGTGACAGCTTCTGGGCTTTTTCAGATGCTCGAGGTGAAGAATGCCCTTTCTCTGCTTAAGACAGCTGGAGTTGATTTTTGTCACTTGTAACTAAAAGGAAACTGAATCCTACATTTAGTCTACAGATTTCTTTACCCAGGAATTCAAAACAGGATGTCAAATCAGTATACAATCTTTTCAAAACTTTGTTCACTGATTTAGTTGATGTAGTGGAAGGTAATCAATTGCAGGCAAGTACACCCCCTTCCGTCTTCAGTTCTCTTCCATTTTAGGTTCTCTTAAGTAGATTGAACTGCAGTGTGAATCAGTTACAGTGCCAACAGTACTCAGGAAATTTGTTTGGGAAATAAATTGTCAAGCTGCTCATGTGAATAGGGTGTCCCCATGAGCCTGCAGCCTTCTGCTCTTGTGATCGCTAGTATTATTTTTTGCCTTTTTTGTGGAGAATTTCCTTAGGTTCTATCCTTGACCTTCAGCTACTTTTCTGAATTGATTCTCTTTCTTTCTCTCTCTCTCTCTCTTTTCTACCCGCTCTCCATGTTTATTTTCCTTTAGATAACATTCATATTTCTGTAGCCTTAAATTTTCTTTTCTCCACAGAAAGGTGTATGCAAAGCACAGTGTTCTTTCTCCTGGATGAAAGTATTAACCATTGGGATCAGGGAAGCTTCACAGAGGTGATAACTTGTCTTTAAAAGATGAGTAGGGCTTGGTTGGCAGACAAAGGGTAGAGTTGGGGGCACCATGCAAACACATTCCAGACAGAAGTAACAACATCTGTGAATGTAGGAAGAAATAAATATATAGAAACATAATTTTAATAAGTTTAATTCCTCATTATTGATGTGCAACAGATCAAGTAAAAACAAATAACTGAAGAAACAAAGGATGTAACCAATATAGTTAATAAGGTAAATTAATCAGTCATACAGAAACTGTATGCAACAAGGAGAAGTTATATCTGTTTCTTTTCTCAGATTTTATTTGGAAAATGTTTAAACTTAGAGGAAAGTGAGAGAAGTGATATTTCTCCATGGATACTCTAGGTCTGGTGCCAGGAAGCATATAGAATCAGAACACAGACACTGCTGCTTCCTGGGGTATCAATTTTCTTTGAAGATTTTTGGGACAGCAAAACATTATTTTTATAAAAATCCAACTTAAATATTTCTGAAGCAGAATGCAAACTTGTTTTTTAGGAGAATGCTCAGGCTTTCAAAGATGATTTTCACAATCTCAGAGAAATTCACTAGTTCGCCTTGGTCATTAGGAAGACATGGGTGGAAATGTTTGAAAAGCACAAAATCCAAAACTTCTGATTTAGCCCAATTTTATTATTTGGCCCTATGGCATATCTCAGATGTATTATCACACTTCTCCTCACTCCACAGGACCTGGACTCTGACCTCTTGGGATTTCTCGTCATTTCTCAAATATTTCTGCCTTAGCATGTGCTTCACCCCTGCCTAGAGTTATCCTGAAAATCCAACTGAAGTTTTACTTCCTCTTTGAAACTTTTCTAAGAAGGATGGAGTGGAGAGAGGCTATCCGGAGTTTCTTAAACTGTATTAAGAGTATTATTTCCAGTTTTTCACTTCCCTTACCAGTTGCCCTGTGACTTACCTCCTTGTAGGAGTAAACTTTTGCCCTGCTGCTCAGAAGGGACAAATATCACAATCAAATGGAAGTTCTCAGAGACATTACAAAGTTTAGTCACTTCTGCTTTCCCTCTGCCACAACAAAACAGGGGCTGCTCTTTCAGTCTGAACCCTGGAATGAAGAAGACATGTGGAAGAGAGCTGTCACTAATATACAGATGATGTATAACAAAATGGAAAAATAAATCTGTGTTGTTATAAGCTACTGAGATTCGAGGGTGTGGAAACCTAGTTGGGACCCCAGATAGTTTAAGCTCAAAACATCTGCGATTCAACAGATACAAAAACAAATCAAAACAAAAACAAAAACAAACTTCAGATTTTATCTGACTTTTTCTTGTAATTTTTCTTTCTTGTGAAAAACAAATAGAATAACACATTGTGACCATCATTTATTGGTGTTAAGTCAGAGTAATATACATTCTTTTTCAGAAGATAAATTAGACATGTTTTATAGTGAGAAAAGAGATTGTATAATATTTGCCAAATTCCCGTGAGAAATAATAATTGTCTAAAAATTGTTCTTTACTGTTTTAATGTTTCTATTAAAGAGTAAATAAGGAAGTGTTCATTAAATGTGCTTGAGATTCTCATTTAGAATTATGACGATGGATGTCACATGGACCAACATTGCTGCCCCAGGAGAGGTCATTGTAAGAAGTTAAGTCCCTCCCTTTCTTAAAGCTAGCACTTCACCCTCCCCACAAAATTTGGCCGTGGGTCACAAGCAGCACTTCTGTATTTGCCACTAAAATCAAGTAAGGAGAGTCCTCAAAATACTCAGATATTTGGAAAAATCATCTCAGAGCAAGGGGCTAAAAAATTATACATAGTCCTAGATTTTGTAGCAAACAGTTTGAGATAGGAAATAAAAGATATAATACACTATCCATTTGACTGCTTGTTACTTATTATTGTGCAGAAACTTCCATCTCATTGACTTTCTCTCAATTATGAATAATCTGAATTTTTCCATAATGAAAGTTTAAGGAGGGAAGGAGAGAGAGAGACAGAAAGAGAGACAGAGAGAGAGAGAGAAAGGGGGAGAGACAGAATCAAAGTAGGCCTATTCTGGGGGGTGGGGCTATCACCTGACATTAGCTAGAGTTTAAAACAACTGAGTAAATTACTTAACTTTCTTAGCTTCAGTTTACCTGTGATATGGAATTAATAATACCTCCCTCAGAGAATAGTGTCTTCATAAGGGATTCCAAGGACAATATCGTTTTGTTCACAAAACAAATATCTGTTTTGTAATGAGACTTTTTCTCTGATTACTAACGTAACCCTCAAAATATTTGAAGTCTCTAGGTAGGAAGTTTGCTGTTGTAACTTAACTATAATAAAGCATTTGGATCTGGCAGCAATGGTGTTTTAAATATAGGTATGTGATTAGGTAAATTTTTAAAAGACTAGGGGGGATAATTTTGTCTGAGTAGCTCCCAATTGTCTGCCTGTTCTCTATGGATTTGGATCTCTAGCCTGGCTGCCTTGTGGACCACTCTTTGAAAGACTCTGAGCTCCTCAGCTGAGGGAAGGCCCAAAGGCCATCTCAGTAGGAAAACCTTGAGGGCATCTGTGTTGCTATGTTGAAATTGCTGAAGTTCACAGTTGAATGCATGTTCCTTCTCTAACCAGAAAAGGAGGCAGTAGGTTCCCTGAGGACCCCTCTCTCTCTTTCCACCAGCGGCACACACTGACACTTCTGCTCCTGGTGGCTACAAGTTGTAATCTTTTAACTGCCTTCTGTGGCTAGAGATGCATTTTCCCCATTTTTTAGTGTGGAGCCTTGGAAGGATGAAAGGCAATTTAGAGGGGGCAGGAAAACCTGCTTCACTTTGGAACTATGCATTTATTCTTTTACTCAGACTGATGCAGATAAAAAGGTAAAGAACTTGATGCTATTCCCAATCAATTTCTTTCTTGCTGAGTTCCCACAGGTCTTCAAGTATTTAGAATGTTCTGTTATAGCATTTAGAATATGTAGTGTATCTTTATTTTCCTTATTAGACAGTGAGTTCTTCTGATATATGATAGATATTTAATGAATGTTTACTAAACAGATGGATGGATGCACAGTGAGATGCATGGATGAATGAAAGGATGGCTATGTGGGTGAATAAATGACTGTACAAGTCAAAGGATACAAGGCTATCTGTAAGCCAGGGAGATATAACAGCACCTATCTCATAAGATCGTTATGTTCTATATCTTTATTATTATGTTATAGTTTTCACTATTGATCCCTAGATTTGCATTAAAGAAGTCTGAATTTATCTTATTTTACATCCTTATTCATGAAGGCAGTTTTAATGGTTAAGACTGGGTTTGGATCTCAAGTTTACCCACTGCTCATCTGTCCATCCATTCATCCCCTCAGTTTCCCCACCAGCAACATGGACATACTAAGGGTGTATTCCCAGCAGGATAGGGTGAAGTATTCCATGTAAACTGCTTAGTACAATACCTGGCACAGAGCAAACACATACTAAGTGTCAGCTGATAGAAACAGCACAGTGTTGTGTTGAAATGGTGGTGCAAGTACAGGAGGCTGCAGTGCTGATGACTTTATGGCTGTCTTCACAAAGCAACTTTTCCCGGGAAAAAAGGGAAGATGGATCATAGTGGGTCCGTGATGGAAACCACCCCCCGCAAATTCCCATGGAGTGAGATGGACGGTCATGGCTGACAAGTGTTGGCTTCCTTCACTGAAGAGGAATTCGAGCTTGTCATACCTGGAGGGTGGCCCTGTATTGACCATTCCCCTCCTGAATTGGTTTGAATGCACTAATTCGTTCTGCGTCCGTGATGACAGACCTTTGTTGAAACTTTATTGTACTTTTCAATTGAGTTTCTTAACACATTCTTAACACTTGTGTTTATTAAGTAGGATGAACTAGACACAAAAAATTATATTTTCCCCCCATAAAGTAACTTATCAAGTTGAGAAAGGTAATTGTTCTCTTGGAGCCTAAATTTTCTCACTTATAAAGTGAGAAGTTTACAAGATCAGCTATAGCACTGTGTCTGGTTTTCTAGGGGTGTATCTGGTACTCTCATTGTGGTTCCCTAATTCCTGGACCTTGTCTTGATGGTGTATGGACACACATTTCTGTGAGTGTTGTTTGGAATATCGATATTAAATGGCAATTGGGTACCATGTCCCAGGTTCAAGTACCCTGCTTGCTATTCCTTCTTCTCTGTCCCCATCTGCACACCAAAAACCAGCGGACTGCTGAGCGAGACAATACCTGATTGGTAGATGCTGAGGAAACGGCTGAGTGAGACAATACCTGATTGGTAGATGCTGAGGAAACTGTTGAGTGAGACAATACCTGATTGGTAGATGCTGGGGAAAAGGACAGGGAAACTAAGTGATAATAAGCCTCTATCTGCACAAAATCTTTCCACTGCTGGGAATGATGGCCATACCCTATTTCCATCCTCTCCTCAAGGAATGTCTAGGCTGTGTACTTTTTGCTTATTAATAAGAATAAATGTGCAATCAGTAATGCAATATTATTACATCAGCCAACATTTATGGAATATTTACCATGTGCTTGGCGGTATTATCAGTAGGACTCTTACAAGCATTGTCTCTTTCCCTCCCTTTCAGGATTACTCTTAATCAGGACTCCTACCAGCTCATAGGCACTATTACAGCAATACCAGTTGATAAACTATGGAAATACTACAGTACTGTTTGGTAACCAGGTGATGTTCAAGCCCACCAAGTACCTGCTACCCACCCACCACTCTGGCCCGGAGGGGCTGCTCTGGCTTCTACCTACTAGCAACCTGCTGGGGCTGCAACAGCTCCCACCCAATTCGTTACCCCCACCCAGATCCATGAGAAATGCTTGGGGCTGACCAGGCTCTGCAACACTGTGTTTACAACTGGCTCCCTCCGTCATTACAGCAGCAGTTTGTTGTAGTGGCCTCCATGGTATAAAATACAGGTTATTCAATATTTTTAATATCACCTGATTTTTTCCCTCCACCAACTAGCAGATTAAAGCAAACCTGACTAAAAGATTTTTTAAATCTTCTCAAATCAGATGGTTTCTATTTTTACCTGCTATCTTGGAGATATTGTATGCATGTATCTCTAATTATTACACAGTTGTAATCATGGCAAAGTTCATTTTGGTGTCTTGCTTCTTTTATGTAACATGTCACGAGCATTTTCTGAAAGTAATACATGATATCAAAATTTTTATTTTAATGTTTTATCAGGTGCCATTTTGATTTAAGATAGATTCTGCACTCTAAAAATTATGTGTGGAGGGTGTAGGAGGAAGAGAGAAAAGAAAGACAATACAATGTTCTCTCTTGCCATTTACTGGGACCTCCCACATCCAGTAGATTTTTCCCAACATGTGTCAGATAGCTAGATAAAATATAAAATTCAAAGTTCTCCTACTGGGCTGAATTCATAGCCCTGGGGAAGAAGAAATTCCAATATAATTTCACAAGCAGCTGTCATTACAACTTCTCGAAGATCCCCGGTTCTTTGGTTCTACATTGTTTTGCAGCCATTTTCTTGGTAGGCTCAATCCCATGACACTTTAATGCTTTTTGTAGAAGTACTAAGACTACAATTAAATATGATAACTAGAACAAATGGTTAGTTTTGAAAACAAAGCTTGTCCATTAAGTTCTAGAAAAAGATCACTACTCAGAAACATCAGTTGATCTCAGAATGACTAATTTGTTTACTTATGAGAACCTTTTTTAAAATCGAGTTATCTTTTTCTATGTCTCTATACTTCCCCATGTCTTCTTTCAAGTTGGAAAAGTAATAAAGAAAAATGAGAGGGCTTGATAACACTAGATATTTGACCCACTTTCCTATTATAAGGCTTTAAAAAAATTCTTTTTCATAGAACACAGTATTATCCCATGCTCAGCTTGCTGTAGGCAATTTAGCAACAGGATTTACCTAATAGAGCAGTTTTTGCTTTATCTAATTTTAGGTAATTACCTCTCTTTTCCAAGCTTGTTTCTCTAGTACTTCTGCTGGCCCTGGTTTGTCACACAGCAACATTTACCTCAGGATCCCTGCTTGTAAGGCAATAGAAAGAACAGCTCAATTTCTTAGATTGACTATTAAGCGTGAAATAAAAGTAAATGGGTAAAATAAGGAATTCCACATCAGTCATAAAATCTACCCACAAACTGGTATAGAATTAAAAAAAAAAAATCTGAACCAGAATGCCTAAGTCAGTAAAAGATTTCATAAAACCAAGCAAATACCAACATTACTGACAGCTGGATATCTAATCTGAGTCATTACCTAAATAGGGTGCCCTACTGTATGATCCTCGAATACTGGGGATTTTCACTCAAAAAGCTATGCTTTCCTGGAACTGAGCTTGCTAATGCCTTCATAAAGTTAGTCCATGGAAATAAATTAAAGAATAAAAAGGGGGGAAATCTTTTTACTTATAGAGCTTTCAATCTTTTTGTTTGAGCACATTTAAAAATGCTTGCTTTCAAATAAATATATTTCCAAATATTTATTACAGGAGGGAGAGGGAAAATATCAGGGACTCCTCTGTGCCAGGCACAGAGTAGGTGCCTTTTGACTGTCTTCTCATGGAAACTCAGCCAAACTACATGCTGAAAACTAGCCCCAGAGGCTCCATGGCACTGGCTATCTGAGCAGGCACCGTCATGGCTTCCCTGCTTATGTCACAAGGTTTTGTGAAGACCAAATTGATGAGTGCCGTTGCAGACCAGGGGTTGGGAGACTTCAAACTCCTAAGAGCCATTACCTGTGTGGGGCAGGAGGCTACTTTTTACTTAGACATTTTTAACATTATACATTACATTTGAAGCAATTGACTTTTCGATAACAACTTTTTCTTTATGCATAGTGTGCTAAAGGTATCTTAAAGTTTAAAATATAACAACTAGTATTATTATTTAAAATATAACAACAATTAGTATTATTCACTTCACAGTTATTTATTCCACTCGAATCTAATAAAAATGAAAAAATACCATCTGAAATTTCCCTTTTTAATAAATAAACTTTATTTTTAGAGCATTTTTAGGTTTACAGAAAAAAATTAGCAGACAATACCCAGAGTCCCCATATCCCAGTCTCTTCCCCATCCTTTCTTCCTCTATTAACATCTGCCATTAGTATAGTAATTTTCTTATAATGGATGAGCCCATGTTGATACAGTATTATTGACTAAAGTCCATAGTTTACATTAGGGTTCACTTTTGGTCTTATACATTCTGTGGGTTTTGACAAATATATAGTGACATGTATCCCCCATGACAGTATTATATAGGATAGTTTCCCTACTGCCCTAAAAATCCCCTGTGTCCCACCTATTCATCTTTCCTTCCCAGGAACCCCAGGTGACCACTGACAATAATTCCCTTCAAACTCTAGCCAGCCTCCTCCGAGTCTTTTTCTTAACTCAGTCTCAACCTGGCCTATGAAGACCTGAATGAACACTAGCATAATTTCTAAAATCTCAAGGTAGCATTCCTAGGATGAACTGAGCCCCACTTAAAGTGCTTTCTTGAGGAAACTCAAGGCTGCCAAAAGAATTGACTGTTCCAGTCAACAGCTGAAGATAAGATCCCTGTCTCTCAGCCTCTGTGGGAGGGTAGGAGCCTAACTTTGACATACGCCAGTTAGCAAACCCAGATATTTTCACATGGACGAATCTCCCTTTCCCACTTTTTATAATTTTTCACTTCCCACCCCCACCATTCCCCTTTCCTATTCCTTCCTCTCCCTTTAAAACAGCCAGTCTTCTCTGCATAGATTAAAGTTGAGTTCAGTTGATGCTGAATTCTTTTCCCTACTGTAACTGATTAAAATCTGTCCTTACCACTTTAACTAACATCCTTCTTTATCTTTGACTCCACTTACCTTTTTACTGACTCTGGAGTTTTGTCTTTTCCAGAATGTCATATAGTTGAAATCATACAATAATGTAGCTTTTTCAGGCTGGCTCCTTTCACTTAGCAATATACAGCTGGGGTTCCTCCATGTCTTTTTATGGCTTGACAGCTCATTTCTTTTTGTCTCTGTATAATATTTCATAGTCTGGATGCCCCCACAGTTTATTTATTTATTTACCTTCTATAGGACATCTTGGTTGCTTCCAAGTTTGGGAAACTGTGAATAAAGCTGCTCTAAACATTTGTGTGCAGGTTTTGGTGCAGGCATAAGTTTTCTGGAAATGTAGTGTTCACTTTGCTTTTCCACCTGACGCACAATCTTAAGTCACCTAAACACTTCCAGAATAAATATGATAAAAAAAAATGGTAAAACCTTAATGAACCAGAGAATTTAACATGAGCAATGTGCAATTAACTAAGATATTTTCTTCTGTATTTGACTTTTAAGTAGAGGGAATGAATATACAGGGAAACAAACTATTGGAAATTTATAAAATCCCACATCTTATAGGTTGAGTCCTGGGGATTTTTGCAGCTTATATTTGCAATTGTATCAAATCGATGCCTACATTTTGTAGAAGAGAAAAAAACTTTTCCCTTTTCCCTTCTAGGTTCTTTGGCTAGCCTAAAATTAAATTTACATAAGTCAGATTAACAAGAGAAAAACAAATTTAGCTATGCATGTGTGGGAGAAATATGAGACTCAAAGAAATGATCAAAGCAGGCAGGTTTTATACCTTTTAGACAAAGAAACACTAAATTTGTGAAGAATTAACAAGACAAGGGGATTTGGGCTTTGAGTAGTAAATTACTGAAGAAGAACAAGGTTTGTTTATACAGCCCTCCATTCTCACTTCCCTGCTCTGGTGATAAGGATGTGCCTCTACCTCCTGGTCCAGGGAGGCTGCCTGTCACATGGGAGATTTATCTCCTAATTTCAGGGAACAAAGGAGGGTCAATTTCTTCTTGCACTGGCTGTTTCTTAAGTAACTTTAATTCAAAATAACTAGTTTGCCAAAATGGCATAATTTGGAGTAGCATATTTTGCTCCCCCTCAGTCTATAAGATGGGCATTCTCACTACGATGTCCAATACTGAGAAATCTTAAGATGCTTGCTTTGGTCATAGATCTTAACTAAAGAGCTTTCTACAGAGTAGATGCCATGCTTGGTACTGTGAGATTTCATAGCACATTGTGACCCTGGCTCATTGATCAGATAATATCAGGGGCCCGGTCCAAAAGCAGGAAGCAGCGTGGAGGTGGCCTTTTGCGAAAACTACCTGTCAGGGTCAAGGCAATGGAAGTCTTCAGTCTACCAAGAAAAATGTCCCTCTTCTTCTGAGAAACATTACTTCTCACCACGTGGCACATATTACACTCTATCGAGTTATAAATGATGCTCTTGGCGTTGTGCAAGTCATGCCCCTATTATGCCAGTCTGTTCTATACACTTCTTTCCTTAAAAACCTTCAGTGGCTCTCCATTACAATAAATAAAATGTAAACTGACTGCAAGACACTTCATAATCTGCCTCCCACTAGTTTTCTTGGCATTACCATTCACTACGTGCCCCTCCATTTCATGTTATATTGCACCCAAGGCTGGGCCTTTTTTTTCCCCTCTGTCTAGGATTTTATTAGACTGTTCCCCCACCCATACACTTGTATTGGAAGATCGAGACAAAAAGGCACAAAATCACATTAAATAAGGTAATTTCATCATGACCTTCTTTCTGCTCTCTTCTCACTTCTTTATGGAATTTGTCACTCTGAATTATCATCATTCTTTTGTCTGGCTTCCTCACCAAACAGTGAGCTCCTCAAGAAAAGGAAACTTTAAAAATCTCTTCTAAGTGGGAAGTCAGCAAAAAAATCTAACGATGCCCTTTCTTTTCACATTCTACCCAGTAAAATGCTGCTACTTTCCTCTGGAGCTGACAGTTTCAGTGAGATTCTTTCTTAAAAGGCCTCACCTGGCCTCTCACATGAAATCTTGACATGAAATCTAGACACTCCTAAGGTCATGGATGGCTCTGAACTTACCCTTTTCTGCCCCACCCCAAAAGAGGATCCTAATACTTAAATTATTTTAAATTGATTTTAACTTATACCAATAATATAAGATGTAACAACTTCAATAGTTATAGGTAAATTTAAAGTCTCCCACTTCCATTCATCACTATTGTCACCAGGCTGCACATATATGTTTGGGTAGCCATGAAAATATGTAGAATTTTTGGTTTTGCTTTGAGTTGCAGAACTATTAATGGGAGTCAAGGCCAAAACCTTAAGAAATTATAACATGCCTGCCTTAGCCTTTTGTAATATTTTTGCCCTGTGTGATATATATAGCTCACAAGGCAGCCAATTGCTCACTGTCAAACTGCCAAAATGAAGCAGAATGTCTGATAATAGCTATGGATTTTTGAGAAACAGCTTGGCCTATAGGATGCCTGTAGCTTTACTTCCTGCTGGTAGCCATGGCAAGAACAGAAGAGGGAGGTTGGGATCCCCCCAAGGAGTAGTGGGAAGTGTTGATTTCTGTGGTCCAGTAGGGGGTCTGCTTCTCAGAGCTGAGTCTGCTGTCAGAATCTCAGGCTTTTGTTGTGGATGTACCAAATAATGACTAAGGAGGCCAAATGCACTTGGTTTAAGTTTTACTCTCTAGGTTTTGGATAAAAGCATTTAAAAATTTTATTTAACATAACTTGTGTTACTTTCATAAAGCAAAATTGAACAAGCCAACTGCTGTTGGAACTCCTGGCAGCTTCCTAATGCTTAATACCTGATGAGAATTCTGATCCATTTATAAGACAAGCTAAAATTGATGAGAAAGAAAAACAAATACTTAGCCTATGATTGCATCATCACTTCTACATTTTTTCCATTTCAGAAGGAATTCTGGCTGCATACCCTGAAGTGAAAGTTGTTGGTTAATGGATGTTAATGGGAAACCTAATGGTGCAGCAGAAGGCCAAGACACTTTGTGCTATAGCCCATGGCAAAGTACAGATTTATGGAGATATGTTAGCACTGCCAGTTCTTTTATAAGTGAGAAAAACATCTTATCCAAAACATATTTTTCCAATAATGCAGTGAAACCTCTTTGTCCCCCAAAGGCTGAACCCATATGAAATAATGGCAGGCATCACTCAAGTTTTCCTATAACATGATCTATTTACATAAATATGTATATGTGTATTTATCCTATCTATAGAAAATTTCTTTACAAATATAACATATGTTCACTATTTTTTAAAATGGAAATATTATGCAATCAAGAGGGAGGTAAGTCAGCCCGTATTTGACCACATAGAATTAAACCACTAAAAAAATTTTCAGATGTGTCCTTCCATTCTTTTATTTGTGATTATATATATTTTTCCATTGTAAATACTTCTTTCTATGAGTTTTAATACATATATAGATTTGTTTACCTCCACCAAAATCAGGATACATAACAGTTCTATCATGCCCCCAAATTCCTCTTGTTATCCCTTTGTAATAATACCTTCCCTCACTCCTAATCCCTGGCACTCGCAAACACCTATCGCTAAAACTTCGGGCTTTTGAAAATGTCACATAATGTCATGTAAATGTAATTATAGAATCTGTAACCTTTTGAGACTGGCTTTTTCACTCAGTGTATATGAGATGCATCCAAGATTGTGTATCAATAGCTCATTACTTTTTATTGTTGAGTTTGTATGAATATACCATGGTTTGTTTATACATTTTTGGGTTGAAAGACATTGCGTTGTGTTCATAATTCTGGTGATTATAAATAGAGCTGCTATAAATATTTGTGTGCATGTTTTTGTGTGACCATGTTTTCATTTCTCTGGGGTTTAAATACCGAGGAGTAGGATTAATGGGTCATATGAGAAGTATATGTTAACTTTGTAAGAAACTGTTAAACTGTTTTCCAGAGTGGCTATACCATTTCACATTCTTAACAGCACTATATGAGAGTTCCAGATGCCTTACATTTTTGTCAGCTTTTGATATCATCAGAATTTATTATTTTAGCCGTTCTGATAGGTATGTAGTGGTAACTCTATGGTTTTAATTTGCATTTTTCTATTGGCTAATGATGTTGAACATTTGTATTTATTTGCTATCTATATATCCTCTTTGGTAAAGTGTCTGTTTAAGTCTTTCACCATTATTTAATTGGGTTGTTTGTTTTCTTACTGTTCAGTTTTGAGAGTTCTTTACATATTGGAATAAAGTCTTTTGATAGCTAGATGATTTACCAGTATTTCCTCCCAGCCTGTAATTTGTTTTTTCATTCTCTTAACAGCATGTAGACATTAACAAAAATGAAATCGTGAAGTGCATGTTATTTTATAATAAACTTAGCAACATATCTTTAACATCTTTCCATATTACTAGTTCTTCTCAACATAATTTTAATGGCTGCAGACTATTCCATTATATTCCATTTCACAGAACATGAACATCAGACAAGGCATTTCTGTAACCATGATCAAGACAAAATGTGACACCTTTGTTATTATGTACCATAATTTATTTAACAAACTCCTCTGTTGAACATTCTGGTTGTTTTCTATTTTTTACTGTTAAAAATATTACACTGGTGAACATACTTAGAGCTATTTTTTTTGCACATTCAAAATATTTCCCTAAGACAGATCTTGATAAGTGGAATTGTTCTTGCAAATTATATATATTTTAAAGGCTTTTTCAAAAATATATAATACCAAATTGCTCTTCGAGAAGGCTATTTAACTCTCATCATCAGAGTATGAAATAATATCAGGCACTATCATTGCTTTTTAAATTTGCTTCCTTGGTAGATTAAAAAAAGTGTGTCATTGGTTTCTTAAAAATATGCCATTCTTTTATTACAAATAAGGCTGACTATTTAATTGCCTTTGCCATTCATATATTTGTGTGTGTAAGTGTATGTGAATTGTCTTTTCATGTCCTTTATGCATTTTTATATAGGAATAGCTTATCTTTTGCTTATTTTTCTATAATAACTCCTTATTTTATTGCAGTGTTTTCCCCCAGAGTTTTATTTCAGTGCACCTTAATTGTGCAGGCCCCTTTGAGTTCTTGTTCGAATCCATGTAAACCAAGGATTTACATGGATTGTTGATCCATGAGGGTTGCCAGATTTAGCAAATAAAAATAAACAACAAATACTTTTAAAATAATTATACCCCAAATAGACATGGGATATATGTGTACTAGAAAAATATTCATTGTTTATGTAAATGTAACTGGGCATCCTATACCTTATCTGGCAACCCTAGCTGAGAGTCACACCTGCAGTGGAGTATGGCTTAATTGGGTGTTAATTTCCAGAATTCTGCAAAAATTGTATAAGGCCAAAAGTGTCATTAAAGTGCCTTAAGTAGCTTTCTAAATTCAGTATGCATGGACTTCTGCCTTCTACCCTTTTTGATAATTTTTATGCTCAAAGAACCTCTCAAGAAAAGAAGAAAAGTCACTGGGAAGATACCTTGTCATTCAAACTATCTCACTCTTGTGTAAAGTGTTTCTGTTTGTCTGTAGGCCCTTTCTATTTTACATCAGTTTTCTAAAAATGTTTAAACATGTAGTTATTGGTAGTTGTGGTGGTTCAACAAGACACAAGGGAAATTCATCTCACATGGGTATTATGTTCTAAAGTTAGCTCTCAAGGAAAACATGACCACACTGTGACTCCACTGAATTATTATTATACAGTTACCCTTCAATCCATAGTCCCCAACTCCCTCAGCCCAAATTTTATTTTCAATAAACATTCTACCCTCAAATTACTCAAATATTTTTCTTCGGGGGGAACTTGTGTATTTTGGCCCATTCAGTAGCTACTTAAGAGCAATCATGGTGACGGGCCTCATAGCGCTTGTTGTGCAATCATGTCCTGTTTCATGCATCTTTTGTCTTTGTTTTCCTTTATAGATTCTTTTCTATAAGCTTTGCCCAACATTTATTATAGTGAAATATACCTAGAAACACTCGGAAGTTTCAATCATTAGCCAGGATTCCAAAGCAACATGTATAGAAAGATGTGTTCTTTTCTCTCAAACATAATTCATGAATGACATCAAATCTCATTTATTTCTAGCATATTCCAAACACTTCTATGAAATAAAAAATTTGTGATCCTTGCTCAAGTTCATTTTAATAGTGTTTGGCTTGTAGTCAAAGACATTATCATATTGTCTGTATTCTCTTAAATATATTTATATCTGTACCTATATTATAAATATAATACACATTTGACATATTTATATTAATATATGCATAAAAATGTTCACTCAGATTGTCATTTTACATATCAGATGTATTTCTTTTATTGGTTAATACTATCCAAATACACCAACTCTCCTTATATCCTAATTTTCAAACCCATCATGGTATAAAAGAATCACATGACTCTAGTCATTGTTATGGTCTCTGGAAAATCTGGTTCACTTTTGAAGAAATTGGAAGGTCAAGGAGCAGCTCAAATATTTACAAACAAATATGTGTATATATATATATACATGCATAAATATACATGTACACATATATACATATACATACACACATATGCATACACATGTTTAAACTTTTTATCATGGAAAATTTCAAATGCAGAAAAGTAGAAAGAATGGTATAATCTTTCTGTACTAATATCCAACTTCAGCAATTAACTTTTTCACAGCAATAATATGCATTTTAATAAACTTTTTAATAAGTATAACAAACACACACAAAAAGTATACTGATAATTAGTGTACAGCTCTATGAATTATTACAAAGTAACAGCAACCAGATAACGACCACCTAGATAAAAATACAGAACATGACCAGCATCTGCCCCACTGTGTGCCCTCCTAATCATTACCTCTTTATACCTCCCTAAAGGCAACCACTATCCTGATTCCTAATGCCACAGATTAGTTTTGCATGTTTTTGAACTTTATTTTAATGGAATTATATGTTTTAGTTAATATCATGTTTGTGAGATTAATATATGTTGCGTTTAGTAGTAGTTTGTTTTCATTGCTGTGTAGTATTCTACAATAGAACTATATTACAATTTATCCATTCTACTGTAGATGAACTTTAGACTTCTGTTTTGGTGAATATATCTTTTGGTAAAAGTAAATAGGCATTTAGATCTAGGAGTGAAATTTCTGGTTTCTAGAATATGCATGCCAAACAATTTTCCACCAATTTACACTCCCACTGGCAATGTATAATCATTACAGTTGTTTCACATTTGGTATTGTTAGTCTTTTAATTTTTAACTCTTTTGCTGTGTGTAGCTGTATCTTATTGAAGTTTTAATTTGCAATTCCCTCATGATTAATGAAGTTGAATATATATATATATATATTTTTTTTTTTTTTGACTATTGTCTATCTACTCTTGTAATGCATCTTTTCTATCTCTTGCCTATTTTTCTACTCAGTTGTCTTTTTAAAAAAAATTGATTCATAAGAGTTCTTGCATCCTGGATAGGAACACTTCAATATTTACATGGACAGCAAATGTTGCTAAACAGCATTTAAAAGATGCAGGGTCATGAAAGAAAGTATTAACAGAGTATTAACATTATTGTTCACTGCCTCACTTATAAGATGAAGGGTGAATCACTTAAACATCTATAAAAATTATCACACTCTGAGTTTGAAAGTTGGAGTTTACCCAACTGGGGTAATATTTTTACTAACTGGCCTATTTTTGAAGTTTTAAGAAAAAGGCAAATACAAGTAGTGATATAGAGGAGTGAACCGCTGGCTAGTTACCCAGATAAGGTGTCCACTAGATGGCATGTCTTCGTGAGAAAGAGAAGCAGCTGCTGGCATTGGGAGCTGGCCTGGTATCACGCCTAGGCCTTGTTGAGTATAAACAATTTCACAGAATATGAACATCAGACAAGGCCACTCTGACCACAGTTAAGACAAAACATGACCCTTCTGTAATTATGCCTAAACAAAAGACAAAAAAACTGAATATTGTCCAACCCTAAAATGGTCAACATCCCCTTATTCTAAGAACTGACTGCTGTTGTGTGTGTGTGTGTTGTTTTTGTTTATTTGTTTGTTTGTTTTTACCAATTACAGCTTTAGCCTCATTCTAGTCTGCCCCCCTTCTAGATAAGACTTATTAAGATGTCCAATCTTAAGAATTACTCTTGCTTCTTGGCAATATCTAATCCAGAGCAAAGCTCTACTCTTTTATACACTCCCTCAAATCATCAAACACAAGCTTGAATCATATAATGAGTACCTTTCTAATATATTTTTTACTGAAACATCCTATAGTTGCCTATGGTGTGCATTCTCCCTCACTGCAATGAGTAATAAATACAATGAGTAATAAAACCAGCCATTTTTGTGTTCCTGGTGGTCTTTGACTAGAAGTCATTGACTTGGGGAATCCAGAACAATCCAGCAGCCTCGTACAGCTTACTTGTCAAAAAAGTGAAAACTGATATATCTCTGGGGTAAATTTACATTAGCCACGACACAGAAACTGATGGATAAATAAAATTATTATTTTAAAAAGCAAACCCCGAATTGTCAGAAAAGGCAAATATATAGAAATAGAAAGGAGATTAGTGGTTGCTTGGAGGAGTGTATAGAAAAGGGATTAAATATTGAAGGTCATCTCATAGGGGTGATGTCCTTAACCTGTATTATGGCGTGGCAGCATAACTCAGTAAACTTGATAAAAATCATTAATTTGTACACTTAGAGTGAACTACATGGTATATAAATTACAGCTCTATAAAGCTGTAAAAACAATCCTAGAGGAGACCGGATACTTGAATCCAACAAACACTCTCTCTGTAAGCAAACTGCACTGTCAACAGAAAGTTGGCTGGTGGGTATAAATTTAGAGCAAGCTGAAGTAGCTAAAGGCATACCTTTGTTTATTGCATTTTGCTTTACTGTTTCACAGATGTTGAATTTTTTTAGAAATTGAAGGCAAGACCCTTCACCGGCAAAAAATACAACAACTTACTTTATTGCAATACTTGCCTTATTGTGGTGGTCTGGAATCACACCCTCAATATATCCAAGGTATGCTCTTATATAATTAGAATATGTCTATCTACATCATAGAGATACTCCACCAGCAGCGCTGCAGATATAATCTTTGGGCCAGACCAGTGTCTTCCCTGAGTAACTCTTTGCCTTTGTGGCTTTCATTTTTCCAGGTTCTGCTGCACAAATAATCACTCTTCTGGACCTACTTTAGCTTATAAAACAAGTCTTGTTGTCCTGGGGACCATTCTTTTATCTTAAAATATATGAAGATCTGTCACACGTTGATTCTGAACTACCATAAATTGTGTTTTTAGCCAGTTACTCAGGGCCAGTTTCATTTCCAAGTTGCAGTGTTTAGACTGGAAGGGAAGGCGTCTATGGATTACTTTTTGTCCTTTGGACTATCACAATTTTATATCAAAAATTGAAGGTCAGTGAGGTGATTTTTATCTTCTAGAAAACCTTAAAAGCCCATTCATTTACAGGCATACAACAGAGTATAGCTGTCCTTCCTGCAACTTGACACAGAAATAGGTTGCCAGATAGAATACATGCATGTCCTACAGAATACTTAGGACATATATATATACTAAAAATCATTCATTATTAATTTGAAATTAAACTTTGGGCATCCTGTAGGTTTATTTGAGACTATATAGAAGTCCTGGGAAATGCAGAAAAACAGGCTGTCCGAATTACTTGGGTGGAAAAGAGTGGAAGAAACAAACATCAGATATTTAGGAGTCTTGAATCAGAGGAGGCAAATGTCTTCTGTAGCAGAGAAAAGGAAAAAATCATAGTCCTTAAGTTTTACAGCAGAATCACAAGCATTAGTACTTTGAGAAAGGGCGAATCACAGTCTGGGGTGCATGGAAGGAAAATTTCGTTTCTCCCTAGTTTGGAATTGGAATCCCTACTCTGGAATTGGAATCCCTATTCAGCCTTTCTGTACGACAGCACCCACACTGCAGGGTAATTCCATTTTATTCATTGGGTGGGGTGCAGGAAGAGCTCTGCACGTCACGCCTTAGGTATAGCTCATACACCGGCGCCAGGTAACTCAGCGAACACCGGGGTGGGCGTTTCCTTGGAGAGTCCGGATCCGGAAGTAAGGGGTTGGCTCCGCCCCGCGGCCAAGGCCCGGCCCCTGCCCCTCCCACCAGGCCTGCTGCACGGAATGACGTGTCCGAACTCTGGAGGCGGAAGCCGGGAAAAGGTCGAGGGGTGGGAGTTGGCAAGGTGAGATTGGCCAGTTTTGCGCATGCACTGATAGGACTGCCTTGTGTCGGGATTCCAGAAACCATTTTTATTGAGGAATACTCCACTTCTCCGGGTTTTCGATGATGCTGAGCTCGGAAGATTGAGGAGGCTGAGGGGTATGGAGGGAAGAAGGTTGGGGATCGGACTCCCAGGCCGCTATGGGCTCGGCTTCAGAGAGTAGCCGAGTGGCTGCGGGCAGTCCTGCACCTTTCTTTTCTCTGTAAAAGGAGGTTAACCTTGTCTGGAAAACCTGAGGTTTATTTCAGCGCTGAAAGTCTGTGGTTCTAAATTCTGATCGCTAGAATTTCTGTAGTCTGGCCAGTATCAGTCCTGTAGTGCTTTTCGGTTACTTGCACCTCTTGTCTTCTTTATGTGTCAGACGCTGCGCTAGGTTCTGGAGATGTAGAGATGTAGGACGTAGAGATGAGGTCCTTACTCCATGGAGTTTACGTGTAAATGGGGAGTGAGACAAAACAAATAACCACACTAATTCGATAGTGGTAAGTAGTGTGGGATGTCAGGGAGGGGTTAAACAGAAGAGTGATATTGAAGAAATTAAAACCTTTTTACTACTGAAAGCTTTTCTGAAAGAGTTAATTGAGCCACATGCAAGCCAGAAAAAGGACCAGGTCCTGGGGCATGCAGTCTAAACCACCAGCAGCAGCGCTAGACAGAGAAGACGAACTTGTCTGCTGTCCTGGAATTGATGGGGCTCTTTTTTAATACAAACAGTTTGGGGAAGAAAGATGTTTTGAAGGAATTTAAATTAGTTATAGATAAAGGATGTAGGAGCCGGTGAAGCGGCGCTAGTTCTTGGCTGGATCGTAAAGAAGTGTTCGCTCTTTTGGACTGGGTGTGGGCAACAGTCTGGAGGATGTAGTGGCACTTATTGGTAGGCTATTCTCTAATTGTGGAAATAACTGCGTTTGGGAGTTAATTCCAATTTTATCATTCAGTAATAGTATCAGTCTTTTGTTTTTTGCCTGTAGCTGTTAACTGATTAACCTTTCTTGTCTCTTCCACCTTCCAGCCTGCTGTAATTTAATTTACGACATCTCAAAATTTCCCTCTTGTCAAAGAATTTAAAGATTTTTTTTAAAGGTTGCTCTTGCCAGGAGTGGAATTTGAGAGACAATTATAGTAAGTAGTCCTGGATAACTAAGATTTTGGCTTGGACTGGGGTGTAGCTGTGGACATGAAAAATATTGAAAGGGTTTTTAATCTAGTTCAGTAGTGGGGGGAACAGAACTTGCTGAAGGACTGTGAGCGTGAGGGAAGGAGACATTTAGGTTATCTCCTAGGTTTTGGGGCCTGAGAAGCAGGGAAGCAGCGATGCCATTTTCTGAAATGGAGAAAACTGGGGAAGGAACAGGTTGGGGTAAAGGCAGTGAGATCGAGAAGGTCAAGTATTTATTGGTGCCAGACAAATTGATGATAGTAAACAAAAATATTAGTTTTCTTCTTTCTAAATTGAGAGAACTTCTGCTTCCTCTTATTATAGTGGAAGTCTTTGAGACTTCAAGTACAGAATATTGTAATTCCTTCTTAACCTGATTTGCTTGAGGGAGACTGAAAAGGGGGGAAATGACACTTTCACTGCTAGATTGGCTATTGTAAAAATGGCTTGTCATTCCTCTGTGCCAAGAAATTGTTTAATGTACTTTTTTTTTTTTTTTTTTTCATTCAATCTTCACAACAACGTTAAGAAGATGGATGTTTTCTCTCTGCTTCCCAATCTACTACCTGGGACTTGATTAACTTGCTCCAGGTCATATGACTAAATAGTTTCACAGCTGGAGCTCGTTATGCAACCTACCCTTGCAAGCAAGAATTTTATCTTACATTGTTCTGGTCACTCTACAATATAAAACAGTGATTCTTAACATTTTTTTGCAGGGTCATAGATCCCTTTGAAAATTTAATGAACGTTATCAACTTTCCAGGGAGGAGATGTGCAAACACCCACAATAATTTATATAGGATTGCATGGGGCTCCACACTTTTCTTAATTCACATTTAGTGAACTTGCCCATTCCTGAATTCCGAGCTGGAGGTACCCTCGGGTTATGATTCCTTGCTGTGTAGTCTGAGTTGCACTCTTCTGAAGTATTCAGTTGAACCCTAAGGCTCAACTGAATGACTTTGTCACCAAAGCAAATTTCTCCTTGAAAAATACTCGGAAAATGCACCACACACACATAAACTTTAAGTGCACATACAAACACGGACATGATGCCACTGCAATAGGAAAAACGACAGAAACTTGCTCTAGGATAATCAGATTTCTATTTCGCTAGAACTACTATCTTCATTCACTGAGCCCTAGGGTGTGCCCATGTCTTTCTTTGCAAAGAAATGTCAACACTACTTTCTACTATTAGCCTACTCCTGTTTTTCTCCCCACCTCTTTTCCACTCTTAAAGAGGTCTTGTTTGTTCTGTGCAATCACTGCCCCACGCAAGAATGAGCCACTGCATCCAGTGCTTTGAACCTGTCGGTGCACACACCTCTGAGTAGCTGTTTCTCTGAGGATTTATGGCTGTTCTTCCCCATTTGTTTCCTCACCCTGCTCGCAACCAGGTGTTTACCGAACTTCTCTCCACCAACTTCGCCTCCATCAGCAAGTACTCTCTGGAGCACTAACTCTGTAATAGGGGTTGGCGTGCTGCGGTCAGCGTATTGTGAAAATTTAAGAGATGTGCAAAGGAAACTGAGACAAAGTAACAAGCCGGGAGCGTCAGCCAGGCGGGACGATCCACAGCGCCCCAAGGGAGCTCCGGATCGGAATTTGGCGTAGGAACCCGAGCGCCGGAACATCTCTCCCAGCAACCATTCAGCCGGCGCGCTGAAAACCTGGAAAGTGGATTTCCTTCCCTGCCTCCCGGAAGCTCCTTGGGGCGCTTGCTGCCGCTCTCATTGAGCATGTGCAGGCAGCGTTGCGCATGCTCTGTCTAGATCTGGCTCGGTTTCTGTTGCGGGCGCCGCCGTATCTCCTAACGCAAGCGGAACTGCCTGTCGCGGGCTGGCCTCCTTCAGCTTGGGTGGCCTTGTCGTGTCCGAGGGCTCCCCGCCCCTCATTCCCTTTTCTCCCCCTCGGCTTGTCTTCCCTTTCCCCGAAACAGCCGTCATGAGCGCAAGGCTGCCGGCGTCGTTTCCACCTCGGTGGCCGCGGCTGTTGCTGTTGCTGCTCCTGCTGGGAGCGGCCCCCGGCCCGCGTCCCGGCGCTGCTTTCTACTTGCCCGGCCTGGCACCCGTGAACTTCTGCGAAGAAGAAAAAAAAAGCGACGAATGCAAGGTGGGTGAGGCCAAGTGGACCTCCAGGTGCACTGTAGGAAGAGGTAGTCTCTCTCTGCGGGGGAAGCTGGGGTCCGAGGGGAAGGGGGCGTAGCAGGGGGTGGAGCCGAGTGTGTCCTGAAGCTCTTGGGCTTGGCCGGGTGTCGGTCGGAGGCTCTGAAACGGCCCTTGAAGGGGGTATAGATTCTGTAGGACTCAGTAGGCCTCAGGCTTACCTCTGTCTGGTGGGCCGGGTTGCAGAAGCAACGGTATTCAATTTTCCTGGAACCGGGACTTTGTCGTGGCGCACCCTTGGAATTGGATGCGTGCATGTCAGTAGTAAGCGTTCCACGAGTGAGTTGTTCGCCCACAGCCTTGTGTCACGCAGTTCAAACAAGTAGACCAACTGGTCTTCCAGTAACTTTTTATTTCATTGCTTCCTGTTTTAGTCTACTTTTTTGGACCAACTCCTGGTTGGTTCTGAGAGCTGCTTCCTTCTAGGACTTTTATATTTTAACTTCATGTTAATAAAGAGTTGTTGTAATGGTTTAAACAGTGCATTTTTATTTTTCCAGTGCAAAAAAAATTTTTAAGATACAAAAAATAAATAAGACCCCACTAGTTTCTCTGAGATTATTTTAAACATTTGGAGAAACTGGCGTTTTCTTCGTAGAACAAATTTTGAAAACATTCATCTCTTAAGACCTTCAAAATCAAGGTTTTCAGTTTAACTGCTTGTAAAAGATATAAGTAACATGCTTTTAGGTTAGTCCATATATGCCATGATGATATACATACATAATTATTCTAAGATGGTAAAATTTAGCATTTGGGGCTTGAGGATCTCTTTGAAACCATTAATAATTTTAACAATTCAAATAATTGTTCAGCAAATTTTTACAATCTATAAAGAGGTTTACTTTTTAAGCTTGATTTTTTTAAAAAAAAGCGGGTGTTTATTTTATATCTGCTGGCTTTACTATAGCTGTTAATTTGAACTTATTTTAGGGCATTAAAAAAGCTATTAAATTTTCATAGCATTTTACAATTTCTGTTTAAAAACTTGGATCTCTAAAAATATCTAAGGACCTTTAAGTTTACTCAAGTCAATAGCACTTGCAATTGTAACTCTCATACCCTGCAGTGCAAGAAGCTTTTACTTTGAGAATTCTGACTGAAAGAATATAGTGCTTACAAGTGGAAGGGAGAGCTAGTCTCGAAAGCACACTGGTTTTTCCATTAAATATTTTAGTAACCAGCCTTTAAAACCTAGTATTTGGTCTTTAAATTTAAATTTAACAGCAATTGTGTATTGTAATCCCTGTGCCTTAGAGAAAACAATATCTGTCTTCTAGGAACCTCAAAGTGAAGGACATAAATTTGAACAGATTATTGAAATCTGATATGTTATAAAAGATTTATGTCCAAAGTACTCTAAAACAGAAATGAGGAAACATCTGTGGATTGGAGTCTTTGGGGAAAGCTACAGAGAAGGAAATGACATTTGAGATGGACTTCAGAAAGTGATTATGAGTGAAATTTACAGGTAGTCTGCCAGTTAGATGATTTTTGTTTTCTCGACAAGGTCCTTTAAGTAGCTACTTTTTTAAAGTTAACTTTTAGTTAATCTCAGAGAGTCCTTTTGAATTTTTAATTTTCAAAAGTATAGGGATAAAATGGGCAAGGAAAAACACCATTTTTCTGAAGCCTTAGAATGACATCTTTGTTGCCAGCTGCTTTCACATCTCAGTCAATGGAAATAACTGACCAGAAGAAAGATATACTTTGAGCAGTTTTTGTTTTTTCCTACAATTTGACTGACTGGTATAGGGAGTTAGAAGTAAACCAGTATTTCTTCTCTTTGCCTCTCAAAGGAGAAAAACAGTAAGCAGTTTAAAATTTCACTGCTTCGATCAGGGTATTAATAATTTTTTTCCCATCCATTCCATGTTTGTTAAGAAGGACAGTCTTGTGTACACTATTCAGAAAAAGCTGAAGGGACTTATTTTAAAAATTAGAAATGGGAATGATTATTTCCAGAAGATGTGATTAGAGTAGGGAATCAAGAGTTTAATGAATTGGTCAGGTCATTGATACTTTCCATCTGAAACAGGGATAATCATTTGCTTATTATATATTCCCCTTGAAAGATATTTTGCATTTCTTAGAGGAAAAGTACAATATTTATCATCTTTGTGATATTATAAAATATTCATAAGTGTACAGATAAAACAAATATTGATATTTTCAGCATAAGTGTAATTATATAATGTCTTTACATGTACTGTCAAGTCTGGGTCCTGCATTTCACTTAGTGTATACATTGAGAGACAGACAAAAGAATCCTGAGGATTTGGTCATTTTCTCCTCTCAAAATATTTTATGTTCGATTTACTGGCAATAAACAGAAACAGAATTTAAGTGCACATAAAGTTCTGTTTATATTGCTCTGACTCCAATTTATGATTTTTATTCACCTTCATATAAATGCTGTGACTGAGTGCTGTGGCTTTTTTTCTTTTAGCTTGGTATCATTGCATGTACATACATTCGAATATCAACATAATGTACATTCTTACTGGTTTTTATTGACTACATAGTATTGCATTCTATTACTGTACTATGGTGTGCTTAACCGTTTCTTGCTTGTAGAGCAATTAGATTGGCCCCAAACTATCTCTCATATATAGCTTTGATAAAATGTATTTATCAGGAAGTACTGACATATATCCCAAATTACTAGGTCAAAGGCAAGAAGCAATTCTATAGCTTTTTAAATTTAATATTGCCGGGGTTCTTCTAAGAAAAGTAGGTTTTGTACACCTGAAACTACTGGATTTCGTTAACCAATGTCACCATAATAAAAATAAATAACCTGTAAGAAAAAAAAAAAAGATAGGTTTAATTTACAACACCATTAGCTAAATGATTCTCTCCACAATATTTTATAGTTTTTGTTTTTCAGTTTAATAGCTATGTGATGGTACCTAAGACATTTTTAATGCTACATTACTTTCATGGCCATTGAAGTTTCTCTTTTTTAATTTATTTCTTTTATTTGCCTTATTTTCTTAGTTTTTGAAACCATAGTAATAAAGGATTGAACTACATAATCCTTTCCTCTAGAGTCCATTTTACTTTCTTAAAATCAAGGGACAATAAGTTGACTGCAATAAGTAGAATAAAGCACTAATCAGAAGTGAAATAGATCTTCACAGGGTAAAATGTGCAGTTCTGGTCTATTTTGTAAAGTTTTGGCAATTTCAGTTAGTTACTACATGCTATTTAGGTTTGGACTGAGTCTTAAGTGTGCTGAGTAGCATTCTGATAGCTAATAGCAGAACATTAGTGAGCAGTAGTTCACCCTTGCTGCTTTTTAATTTCCAGTAATTACTGGATTTTCAACGTAAATTCAGACCTAACAGCTAAACTCTATAAAACATCTGCTTCTCTGTTACTATTTGATATCTAAATCATGTTCTTAGATGAAAGATTAAGGTTTTCTTTCCTGTCCAATAAGGAAAGATAACCGAACATACGCACTGGTGTTTGTTTTTTTTTTTTCCAAAGAATATTTAAATGAATTTAACAACTTTTTAATAAAAAGGAGACCGAATCAGAATCATACTTTTAAACTTCATTTCTTGATAGTTATTTTTAGACACTCTTAATAAATGGTGTCTGTTATTTTGGGAGCAGTTGCCTGTAAATATGGAATAAGTCAAATTTAAAAGTTCTAAATGTTCCTCTGGACACAAACATGATTGTATATCCACCTGTACTTGTCACTATAATTGACATTTATTTATTGATATGTAGTTTCACATTCTCATAGTTTTCTCTAGAATAATAGCGTTGATTTTTAGCTTCTGAAAACTAATCAGTGTGTGGGGATTACAGGATAGTGTTTCAAATATGAAATCTGGCAATGGAATGAGTGACTTTGAATATGATAAATTCACATTCCAACAATTGTTCTTCATTCTGGCGAAAAAGTACATGGAGCTGAGTTAGAAAGTTTGCTTTCCAAATAAAAATTTTGAATAAAATTATTTTAAAACTGTGATTGTTCATTATGGTAGATCTGAGAACTAAGATTGGGAAAGCAAGCAAGGTGGATATGGATAAAATAATATCCTGTTGCCTTTGGCTCTCCACAAGGGGAATCCCTTCCAAAGGTATGTACTTGAACATCTGAAACAAAACCACAGACGTGTGCTCCATACCACACACACTCCTCATACTCACACAGACACAAGTAATTTCTAGAGATTGTTTTGTGCTGTTAGCCTTAGAGATCAGTTCCTATTCTTGCAGTTTTCTATCATTGTCCTCTCAGTAAGTGTTGTAATTAATTGTCGCAACTTTAAGTGTACTCTAAAAGGTGATTCTCTGTTGCCATTAAGTATCTATGAAAGGCTTTGGAGGAAATTTGTAAAAATTTTTCTTTGTTCTTATTCTCAACTTTCAGACCTATTTATTGCCCTTTGCTATTGATATATGCCAGGTACACACAAAGTAAAACAATTGTAGTCTTCGTGAGTGATAATTATATCATTAATCCTCAGAACAACCCTGTGGTTTTTAGATAGGGAAACTGAAGCTGAGTAAAACATAGTAACCCTCTCAAGAGTATGTAGCTAGTATGTAGTGAATCCAAGATACAAACCCAGGAGTTTCTGAATCTGAAGTCTGGTGTATCTTCCGTGCTGAGCACTCTCTACTTCTTTTCCTGTCTTATTCTGGAGATCCTTGGCTGCTTATAATCCTAGACTTCCATAGTTAATATAGTTATTATGTTGTTTTCTCTGATACAGTCTAAAATTAAAATTTTATTTTTTGATGATGTGCGGAGAGGTAAAACAGTATTTAGGTGATCATCTTCTAGGCAGTGCAGGTCAGATAACTCAGAGCTCCTAATCATCCATATGTGTGTTCCAGCATTTTTTACTATGTCTGCATTAAGATTTCTCTTCAGAATTTTTGCCACTTCTCCAATATTTAACAGTTGAAGCTTCCATAGCTTTTCTTTTTTTGTGGCTTTGCCTTGGTATCTCAAAAACCTTGTCACTTGCTTTGATCCTTGTACAAAGTCACATTTCTTTACTGAGATTTCTTTCTACCTTGAAAACCAATTGTAGATATGGTGTTACACAGATGTGATGACAGTCAGGTAAGATGTAATAAAAGCAGAGACAAAGGAACGAGGAAATAGAGGAAAAAAAATGTAGTCCTGTGGCACGGCTTATGTGTCTTAAAGCAATAAAATAGAATGTAGTTGTGACCAATGCTGGGATCAGATGTAGAATTGGGCAGATTAGAACTAGAAATAAAAATTGTACATTTGGAAGAAGATTTAGAAAGGAGACCATAGAACTCCAAACCATTTCCATTAAGAATTTCTTATGGTGGATAATAATCAGTCTTTTTGTATAAGTCTTTCTTTAGAATTTATAGTCTTGCTTTAAGATTTATTTGTAACTTTCTTAAAATGTTTGCTGTTGTAACAACTTTTCATGCTTTTAATAACTCAATTTGGGCCATTTTGAAAGTGGAGATGTGAAGTAGCTAAGTAACCTTCATGGCTCGTTCAAGTTATGTCAGTGATATTTTGGAGTCAGTTGTCTATTTAAGGCAAATTTCCAGAAGGAGATGGATTTAATTTTTGGATGAGGAATAAAGATGGTTGTAGTGACCTTGAAATTAATCAAATATTTCCCTCTTATAGCACATTGCTATTTTAGTGATAAAATTAAATCCCTTAGAAATTGAGTAGTTACCTCAAGAAAGTATAAATAGCTTTGTCACTCTTTTATTTTCTTGAATGTTTATCTTGTCTCCTATCTGGATTATAAATTCTTTGAAGGCAAATGTTGATGTGTTTTGTATTACCATTCACGATATCTAGTTCAGGACATTGTGGGCATTAATTAAATAGAATAACTGAATGATTTTTTTTTGTTCGTTTTCAGGATTATTTGTTAGTGTTCTTATGTTTTCACATACATTGCAAATTCTGTCATTTTTTTCCCCATTTAATATTTAATATTTCTTTTGAAGTCATCTTCCCTGCTTCTTGAACATTTTCCACACTAACTTTTACTCTTTCATCTTTTCTTACTGTTTTGATTTAGGTCCTGTCACTTCATAGGACTAAATTCTGCCCTCAACTGTAAAGCCTTTTCTTTTTCCAACTCTTACTGTGACAATATTCAAAATTCAAATAGGTTGAAAGAATAGTACAATGATCACTTGTATAGCTACCTAGACCCCTAGAGCCTACAGTTGTTTATATTTTTCTCTCTTTGTTTTATCTGTGTGTGTTTTATTTTTAGGGATGCATGTCATGATGTTTTAGTGTACTTTTGCCGTTCATTGTAACCACAAAAAGTCATTAGCAGTCTTGTTTCCTTTCTCTTTTCTCTCAGTTTTTAACATTTGCTCTACTGCCATATTATGAGGATCTCATTCTTATAATACTTTTGAAATTTTATTGTTTCACTAGAAGAATCAATATTTAAAATACAGTATCATAATGTAGCATATTTACAAATGTAAATTTCTCTATGATGTTAAATATATCATTAATTTTAACTTACATTTAGCATGTTTTAAGGGAGATGATGATTCTTAAATTTTCAGATTTTTATAATTTAAAATGAAAGTACTGCAAAACTAGCTAAGATGAATTGAATATCCAAGGTGTGTTTTGATTAGTTCATTGAACAACTGAAAAAGGTCCATAATTTATTGATGATACCTGTGATGGACTAACTTTCTTATAAAAATAAATGTGGAAAAGAGACAAGGATGAAAAGGACTGAAAGCAGCAAAAATTAAAAGTGATGGTAGCAACAGCTGAGTTTACTTTTTTTGAGATAGTAGTCCAGTTTTTGAACTTCTTTGTCTTAAAGTCGAGCAAGTAATCCCTAGCTCTTAAGGTTATTATGAGAATTGTGCTTGATAATTATCTTCTCCTTCCCTAGACTAATAGCCAAGGAGAGAGTAATAAATAGGCATAAACAAGAGATGAGAATGCTTACTGTCTTAAGTGTCCTTTGATAGAAGGAGAAGAGGGAGGACCTCTCAAACCCTCAGAAAGACCCTCATACTAATAAATATTTAGATTCAGGAATTCTACTTTCTGTAAAATAATAATAGCTGTGCTTATTTAGTCATTTTACTTATTGCATACCAACTGTGGACCAGCTTCTGTGTTGTTTTCAGTTATTACCTTGTTCATTCCTCACACATTAAAAATTATTACTTGCCTAAAAGTTCATGTTAAGAGTAGACCTGGCAGTGTGACACAATGCTTCCTCCAAACTGAAGTTGTGTTCCCTATTTATGTGCTGTATGTTAAATTTTGTTTTTAGGTGAAAAGTTTGTGAGAATTGTTTTTTTGGATTTTGCTATTTTGGAAAATTTTGTGGAGAGCCCTTAATAATTGTAGACAGTCTTATAAATCACAAAGTAAGGCTAAAACATACACTTGTTGGATGGCATTGTTAATACCCTTGTTATTAGGAATAGAATTTGAAGCTGCTTCACCAGATCAGGAAAACTTGGCAGATAAGGTTAACTAACTAATTAATTAATTAATTAATTAAGTTTATTGGGGTAACATTGGTCAATACAATTATATAATTTTCAGGTGTACATTATAATTTGACATCTATATAGTCTGTTGTGTGATTACCACCCAAAGTCCAGTTTCCTTCAGCTACCATATATTTGATCCCCTTTGCCCACTTTACCCTCCCCCAAAACCCCTATAGATAAGGTAAATTTAATGGGAATTTGATATTAGCTAAAATACCAAGAAGATGGCTAAAAATTTAAGAATGTACGAGTAAGAAAATAGGGAGGGAAAGGATAAATGGATCTTTGGGTTATAGACTAAAATGAGATAAGTATGATTATAATCAGTTAAAATAGTACTAAATTATATAAACAAAAGAGTGGCATGGTTTCTAGAAGAGACATTTACCTATCTTATAGTTATTCAAGACTTACAGTAGACTTAGAGGGAACCAGTGAGTTTGATTTCTAAAGTTTCGACAAGATTGTTATTTAAAAAGGTTAAATTGGAATTTAAAGTGGTATAGGTTAGCTTAAGGTCACAGTGAGGTAAAGAATAAATTCATGGGGAATAGTAAAAGTGGAGACAGATTTCCAGGACAGGTGCTTGAGTCTAATTTGGATCTTAAATTTAGCTGAGGATGAACATGAAATGTTTCATAGTATTAAGCTCCTGTGTGTAATACAAAGTAAAGCCAAAAGAATATATGTCCTGAAGCTCTCGTAAAGTTATATGAGAGAGCAAAAAGTAGTAAGTTAATTTGGTCATGAGCAAGTTAGTACATTTGAAGAAAAACAATGATTCTATTTTTGAGATAATGAGCTCTAAGTTCTTAAGAACCTAGGAAAGAGATGAAGAGTAGTATCATTGAAGAATTATGCTTATGATCAGAAAGGCTAATGAAAAGTAATAATGTCATTCTATACATATATGAAACGTTGATGTCTAAATCTCGAATATTGCCTGTAATTCTCAATCATATACCTTTTGAGAAAGATATGAGGGTAGGGCAAGGTCCCGAGAAAAGCAGCTGGCATGATCAGGGAGATAGACAAATCAAAAGGTTAAGACATTTCTATTTTGAAAGATTAAGACTCAGAGGAGATATGAGAGAAGTCAGACAATGAGAAAAGGGTTTTCTCTCAGTCTCATTAATGCTGTAGCCAGAATATGTACTGTAAAACTTCAGAGAGAATATCATTGGCTAAGCAAAAATTCTTGTCTCATCCATTGGGTAGAAATAGAAGAAACTTTCACCCCAAGTTTATATGCCTTTGAATAGTGTTCTAAAAATTTTCACATAGCATTAGGTCTTTGAACTCTGTGCCTGTTTTAGGTTCTCTAGGAATTTAAAGAATATTGAAAAATATTTAGAAACCAGAGCTCAAGGATAGATAGAGTAGGAGTCCATTCCAGCTTGCTGCCTGTTTTTGTAGAGTCCTCAAGTTAAGAATTATTTACACTTTTAAGTGATTTGGGGGAGGGAGATGTAAATCAGAAGAATAGTATTTAGTGGTGAGTGAAAATCAAATTTCAGTGCCCATAAATAAAGTTTTATTCAGCGACAGCTGTGCTCATTCACTTATGTACTGTTTCTGGCTGCTTTCGCAGTACAATAGCAGAGGCTGCACATCCTGCAGAGGCTAAAATATTTACTCCCTGGCCCTGGCCCTTTAATAAGAAGTTTACCAACCCCTGGGATAGACTGACAACATTAGAGTAATTTTTCCTGGTAAAGGATACATTGTAGTGACTAGAATAAAAATGATAAGTTTATAAAGAGGGGTATATAAGCAGTACCAAGCAGCATTTTATTGTTTTCTGTTATTATGCTAATACTGAAGCCATTAGCCTCCTGTGACTACTTAAATATAATTAAAATTAAATAAAATTGTAAAATCATTTCTTTAGCCACACTAACCACGTTTTAAGTGACCAATAGCCGTATATGGCTAGTGGCTACTATATTTGACAGTGCAGATAAAGAATATTTCCATCATTGCTTAAAGTTCTATTAGACATTGCTGCATAATAGTAAATACTTACATAGTACTTTTTGTTCTTGAATCTTCTCAAAAACCACTTGAGGCAGGGATTAGGATTACTTCCATTATACAAATGAGAAAACTAAGGCACAGGTAAGTAAAGAAATTTGCCCAGGATTACACAGCTAGTAAATGTCTAAGTCAGGATTTAAACACAGGCAGTTTAGCTCAGAGTCCCTGTTCTTAATCACTTTGTACTGAACAAAGTTGAGAATAAGGAATATACTTAATTATAGCACACAGGATTTAGCTCATATGGTGAAAATGTGGCTCTTTAGATTTTGAAACTCAAAACAGTTGTGTATACTAGCTACATTCCTCTCTAGAAATAAATCTAGTCGTGTACTGGATTAGCTTATAGGAACCTTTCAGTCTTCATTAAGATACATTAAAAAGAGTGTTTGGAGTCTGATGTGTCTTCATAGCAATAAAAACTATAATTAGGGAACATCATTTTGGCAGAGTAAGCCATCAGCTGGAATTTTGCCTTCACAACAGTTATACACATATGAATATTCAAGTATGATGTAATGCTTAAATGTTGTATCCCATTATCTTTTTAGCTAAAATGACCAATAATTTAGTCTTGACTATTTTGTAGGAAGACACACATTTGTTGTGTGTTTGAGATAGTGTTGCCATTGAGTTGTCATTTCATTTGAGTAGAATTTTTGAGTTGTATATGATACTGTTTTCTGTACTATATTCAAAAGTTAATGTCTTTTTCCTATTTTATAACGTGAATATTGGATAAGCATTTTAGTGGATCAGCAGTATAGTTTAGGCATTTTCAATTCTGAATATCATTAGTTTTATTTGGTTTTATTTATTTGTGTATTTATGAAGTACTTTATAACTCATCAGTACCCCTGTGTGGTAAAAACTGTTTTTCCCATTTTCCCAATAAGGAGACAGATGCACTCCTGAGGAAACTGAGATAGTAAATAACTTGACCAGAGTCACACAAGTAGTGATAGAACTGGCTGGGATTTGAACCAAAGTAAACTGCCCAGAGTCTGTATGCTTGCCTGCTGTGTTTTGCTGCTTTTCCAGTGACAGTGTATTATCAGTTTGTTGTGCATCAAACATCTTGACTTGCTTTTGGGATGTTAACAATTATGGACAGCAGGACTACTGACAGCACTAGTGAATGAGATCAAAATGACAGATATGGTTTTATGCCATTCCATGTAGCCTAACGATTACAACAGACTCCAGAGGCAGCCATAGCAGGCTAACTCTGTAAAAATAATTTGTCCCAAGTAAACAGCACCAGAAAGTACTTCCAGGCACACCAATTATTTACTGGTTTCTTCAGTTGAAGAATTTTGTCATGGATAGCAGCAAGCCCCTATGGAGAGAGTGGGTTATATGTTTTGGGTCCTATAGAACTTTCTTTACACCTTGGAGAAATTTTGCGCGCTTTAAATTAGCCATATTTCCTAAGAAGTCGATAGAGCTTTTCTTTCCCTCCCCCATTTTTGAACTTTATCTGGTCTTGTAAATTTCTTTAATTGATATTTCCCTGTAGTTACCATTCTCAAATTGATCAGAGCAGCCCTCCAAAGTTAGACCATGTTGTTATTGTCCATTTCCTGTCTGCTTAAGAGTGGTACACAAGTATATTTCTCATAGTTAATCTAGAAATTTCTCGCCTACTTGGGAGCATTATTTTTGTGCTACAGAGTCAAACATTGAGTTTGAAAAACAGGTTTTTAAATCAGCATCTATATTGCTGTAATAAATGATTTAGTTAAAATATTTTATTAAATTTTTAGAAATTTTAGAATTTAAAATCATTTAAAAAATATTAGAGACATTTGTACCTCTGAGAATTATTTTGGTAGTACATGTAAATCCCACTAAAGTGAATGAGTTTATAAGAGAATTGTTTAGTGTGGGTTGCATATCATAAAATTTCATATTTCAAACATGTCATTCTTTTTGAATTCTAAGCATGACTTTAGTTTTGATCTTCAGTTGTTTATATTCTCATTCTGTGTTTCCTTATTTTCAGGCTGAAATAGAACTATTCGTGAACAGGCTTGACTCAGTGGAATCTGTTCTTCCTTATGAATATACAGCGTAAGATCTTCAGCTTGGTTTTTATATAAAATTTTGTGTGACTCATCAGGATTTTGTACATTTAGAACTTTAATTTCTCCACAGTTGTGGATAAATTCACATGCATTTAAAAACTGTACACGGCCTGAAAACATTTTTTAATGAGTATTTTTTATTGTTAAAATGTCAAATGTGATCTTTTCATGTCTCTTTGCAGTACAATGGAAGCACCAACTAGAACAATGTATTTATTTTTCATCTGAGTGGATAAAAAGCCATTTTTCTCCTTTAAATTTTTTAATAATAAAAAACTCCACAGATTTTTAAACAAAATCCTGTGTCCCATATAATCATTCCCCAGAAATAATTACTTTAATGTCTGCTCCATGTTTTTGCTTTGTTCTAATGTATGCAACCACATTTATATACTTTTGTTTTAGAAGTAGGTTTATACTATTATATTTGATTTGCACCTTATTTTTTCTCACTGAGTGTATTGTAGGCGTGTTTCCGTTTTAATGCACAACTGCCTCAGTCTTTTTAGTGGCAGTCTGTTATTTCTTCATAGAGATTTGTTTGTGTCCATGTATGATTTGCTTTCCTAATACTTTTTAATGAACATTTGGTTATTTCCATCTTTTGATATTATAGAAATATTGCGTCAATATCATTTATTCATTTGACCACTCTATACCATATTGGGTATAAAACATAGTTTTTAAATTTTAGTTGGCTTCTAAATTTGTCTTAAGAGTTTTGAAAGAAAATATGTGTTTACTGTAGAAAAAAGCACACACAAGAAAGTAAGACTATCCTATAAGAATCCATATGCCTAAATATGTATGAGAAGAGAGTACAAAATCCATTAATGCATGAACCATAATTTATATAGCTGTTGGAGACTTGAATGCTTTTCCGAGTTTTTGTTTTATTATATAAGCAAACATCTCTTAAGTCTTTGTGGCTATTCCTGGGAAAACTTAATGACCTCTTATATCCAGTAGATGGAGAGTCTTTATTGAGGCCTCTCCAATTCCAGTTTTTTATCACTCAAGAGTCATCTTCCTCTAAGAATCTAACTGATCTATAGCTATCATTTTGCTAGCCTCAGGTACTCCCATATCATTCTAGAATGAACACAGAACTTTAATTTTCTATAGCAAAGCTGAAAGTAGGCTGTTATTTCAAAACAGAACTTTATTTAAATTTGGTTAGTAATACAAGGAAATTACAACACAGAGGGAAGCTTACAGGTGACTGATGATGACCCTTCCATAGCTCCATTCTCAGAAGGTTTGACAATGCTTCTCATATTGGGATGTGTTGGCCAGTGTGTCAGGATGCAACAGAAACCCAGGGCAAATTGACATATCTTCCTGAAATGTATTATTAAGTGAAGATTTGGATTGGAAAGTTATAACAAAAGCTAAGTTATGTAAAATTAAGAATATTATTTAGAAATCAAAGCTTTTTTTTTTTAACGCCTACAGCACCTGGTCTTCTTACATGGTCTCCAACTCAAGTACTAACCAGGCTCGACCCTGCTTAGCTTCCGAGACCAGGCAGGATTGGGCATGTTCAGAGTAGCATGGCTGTAGACAGAAATTAAAGCATTCTAAGGCATAACTTTCAGATGTTCTGTTCTTTTGTTTGGGGGTAATGTGGTACATGAAACTTGAAATATGAATATATTTGTTATCTATTGGAGCCACTGGAATGATCATTACCTAATCTGCCCTCAAGACCGTCTAGGGGTTTGTTATTTCATTATTTCCTTTTGTATTTAAAAACTTAAATATTCTTTCCCCCAGGTTTGATTTTTGCCAAGCGAATGAAGGAAAACGCCCATCTGAAAACCTTGGCCAGGTATTATTCGGGGAAAGAATTGAACCTTCACCATATAAGGTTTGTATTCAGTATTCTATGTTATTTAGTTGCATTTTTTTCTTACAGAAAATCCTGAGATAACTTGGCTCTCATAGCTCTCATAACTAAGGAGGAATTAATTTCTCTTTTGCATCCAAGAATAGATTCTTCAAGTTACGGTTTAGAAGGATCCCTCTCCTTCTCACGATACATCATGGATAAGTTTGTCTTAATGAACTTATAATACAACCAGTATTATAAGTGATAAGGTGGAGCCGAAAAGACAGTGCTCAGACACCCAGCCTGACCTCGTAGAGAGACCCAGAACCCAGGCTTCAGTCATGAAAAGTTGCCCAGCTGCTCTACATCTCCTTTCCCTCTTTGGGAGCAGTGTCCATAGACTTTTTCAGTTAGCAAATACAGCACAACTTGGACTCCTTCATTGGGTTTTTGGGAAGCTAACCTCTCTATTTTGACCACTGAGTATATTTGGAACATCTTTGATATATTTTTAGGACATCAGTTAAACCAATCTAAGCACAATATAAGATACTCTCTTCAATATAAGTACTTCATCATCACCCAAAATAGTTCTACCTTTTAAATATACTATCTTTTAAGCCTGTTATCTTTCTACATTGCATAGTCTCCTGTTCATTTTATATCTGCTGTCTTGCACAAAGAATAATGGTCTCTCCCCTTTAGAAAAATTAAACCAGTTTATAATAGTAATGTATCACCATATAAAAAATTAAATAGTACAGAAGAATATAAAATGAAAACTTAAGTCTCTCCTCCCACCCAGTTCCACATCACAGTTTCTTATTATTAATCTTTCCTAACATTTTCCATACACTTACAAGCATATATAAATAAAATTAGATTTACTTAATGCCTTAACATATTCTGAACTATGCATTTTTCTTTAACTCTCTGCCTTGAGCATCTGTTCACATGAGCATTCCTTTTAATGGCCTGACCTCAAGTTTTATTCCCCAGCCTAACAGCTCCCTCTCTCGGTTTCATGTCCTTCTCTTCTATGGCTTAGACCCCATGGTTAGCTGCTTTCCCTGCTTCTTTATTAAGCACACTTATCTCTCCCCCTTGTCACTTTATTACACTGAGGATCTGTCCATCAAATCCTGGAACCTAGATTAGTCCCATTAGCCCTCTTATTCCTTCCAGCACTATACTTACACTGTGAAGCACTAAAGGAAAAGACACATAATTGTGCTAGTTTAATCCACTACAGGTTTATTATTTTCAACGATAAGTATGTCCTCTTAAAATACTCTAACCTGAGATTTTCTACCCTAAACATGCCAATAATTTTTTTTAAATTTCAAAGACAGTAGATTTGAGGCCTAATGGGAGAAGTCACTGGGAAAAGAGGCACTCAAAGTGTACGGACATGGGTAGTATTGAGTAGGGCAGGCATATTGTGTTAACATCTCCCTGATATAATATTCTGAAAGATTACTGTGGGAGTTATCGCATTCTTCTATAGCAGAGAGTGATTTTCAGACATATTTATTTAATTGTGCAGTTAACTTAAAATACTTCTGTGAACTCTCAGCCCCATCTTTCTGTTTGTTTATTCTTTGGCCTTGAGAAATAATGGAAGAGGGGAGGAACATTAGTAACACTGTTCTGTGAATTTGAGGGACAGCAGGAGTCTCTAATAGTAAATGGCCTTTTTAACAGCAGTAAACAGGGAAGGCCCACAAATCCATGAAAAATTTTGTCCCTTTGGGGCAGAATTTAAATGCAAATTACTTCCTTAGTAAGATTCCATTCAGGGTACATTTATTTGTGTGTAAAGACTATGTCTTGCTCATGCAAAAGATTCTTCTTTTAGGCCTCTTGTTTTTCAGATTTAATTTTGTTCTAGGAGTTGAGATAAAATAGAACAGAGGGAATATTAAAATAGAGAAAGATGTGCCCCTAATATTTTCTGTTAGTTTCCTAGAATTTTTTAGGATCAAGATTTGTGCTAAAACAAATTCTTTAAGCTCCAGTTTTAAAGAGTGGCATTTCTTAAGACCAAGCCATAGGAGAACAGAGTCATGGGGACTAAGATATCAGATTTTTTCTCCCAAGTCAGCCGTAAATTTATTGACTTAACATTTTTCATTATTCAGTATTGATTTTAGTATTGATTATTTGTCTTTTATTTTTAAAGAATTTTACCTTCAGAGCTATAGTAAAAACAATGGTAACAACCAACAATAAAATGAAATCCCAAATCTGCTTTGCTGTCCTTTATCTATGACTTCAAATGAGGTCAAAAACAGCAGTGCAATACATTGCATGAGTTATGTGAAGCTGGAGCCACATTCATAGGATCATAAAATCTCATCTCCTGTCTAACCACTCATGTAAACTCAGCTAACACATTTGTTGAATGCCTTTCATATGCCAGGCACTATGGTAGGTGTGGGATGTAGCCGTGAACAAGACAGAAATCTCTGCCATAGTGGATCTTATATTCTGATGAGGAGAAGGAAACAAAATGATTACTAAAAGTTATAGTATATCAATTGCTCATGTAAAAACTATTGAAAATAAATCAGGGAAGATGGTTGGAGAATTTGTAATTGTAAGTAGGACAGAAAAGGTCTCACTGAGAAGACATTTAGGCAAAAGACCTGAAGCAAGTACGGAGTGAGCCATTTGAAGATCTGAGAGAAAGGTGTTCTAGTTAAAGAGCTGCAAATGCCAAGGTCTGGTGTATTCAAGGTACAGAAAAAAGTTGGTGCAGCTCAAGCAGGTGAGCAAGATAGAGAATAGTAGGAAATGACAGCAAAGAAGTAATGGGACCACATCATATAGTGATTTGGACCACTGTAAAGACTTCTGCCTATAAATCTGAGTGAGATGCTTAGCACTGGAGAGTTTTGAGTAGGCTTAGATTTTAACAGAATCACTAGGGTTGCTGTGTTGAGAACGGACCATGGGGGAGAAGGTGAGAAGTGGGAAGATCCAACTTGTTAGGCTCTTGGAACTGTTAAGATATGTATGACCTGATAATGGCCCAGACCATAGGAATAAAAGCGTAGGGGTTGTGAAGGAGTCAGAATCTCAGAAACTAGCTATATTTTGAAGGTAGGGCCACCAGAATTTGCTGAGGGATGGGCTGTGGAGTGTGGAGTTTCTGTTTTCTAAGATGGGAAAGTCTGTGGGAAGAGTAGTTTTAGACATAGAAAGTGTGAGGTGTTTATTAGGAGTCAAGTAGGGGATGTCGAGTTAACAGATTAAATATCTGTGTCTGGAGTTTGGAGGAAGAGTTCAGCCTAGATATGTATTTGAGAATCATCAGTGCATAGATGGTATTTAAAGCCAAGAATTGATGAGATCCCTAAGGAATTGGGTATAGATAGTGAAGAGAATTCCAAGGACTGAAGCTTGAGACATTTGGTATTAATGGTCAGGTTGATGAGGAGGACTCAGTAAGAAAACTGCCTCTTTGGATTGTTGGGAGGATAAGGTAATGTTTGTTATTATGATTAAGGGTCATTTTTAGGGCTTGCTCTTTTCTTCACAATTGAGCACACAATTGAATTGCCTAAACCCAGTAAGCGTTGGATTGAGGTGTGAGACGCCACTTTTGCTGTAACAATGTCTATTTCTGCTTAATTTAAGTTTGACACCTGTTCCTCTCTTTCCTTAGTATGTATACTTCTATTTTTTAATTTCAACTCCTTAAAAAGGAACCTATAAGGTTTATGTATGTTAAAAATATTAAATAATTGCATGAATATTGCTGTACTTAACAGAAGTAGCAATGCAGCCAGAACAAAACTCTTGGCTGACAGGTGGTAGCAGTGGTTTACACTTGAAACATTTGTCAGCTGATACACAGAAACTGGTTTAGGGATTCTAATAAATAATGTACAAAAGAATGGACTACTTAGAAGTGAAACATATGCAGGTTTGGGGTTTTTTTTTCCCCTGGTAATACAGTTTAAATTTATTAAAAAGTATAAAATTATGAACTGGTCATGGTTAGTTTAGTAAATTACAGCCTTCAGAACACTAGGAAATATATTTTTTCAATTAAGACATAAATGGGTCTCGATAAAGTAAACCTACATTATATAATATGATGTGAATATCATTATTTTACATGCATGAAATAAGTCTTAGACTCCAAAATTGGAGGAATCCTTAGTTTTTAAAATTTGGTTTAAAAATTATCAATTTTTGTGTTTCAACTTTACTTTTTGTTTCAATTCTACTATTTGTTTTAACTTTATTATTAAATAAGATCCTGAAAATTGACAGTTGTTTCAAATATAAGTAAGAAGTATCACATTTACCCTTTTAGACGTCCAAATATGGCTTTTTGTATCATCATAGTCTGTTATTCACTACTGAATCTCCATCACCTGGCACAGAGAGACCACTTAACAAATATCCACCATTGAATATTTGGACATAAAAACTTGTCTGCTTGTTACTAGAAAGCCTTCAAATCTGTAATGTCTAAAACATTATCAGGGGCCATTGCTTTGGAGAGACTGATGTTCCATTTCATTCTCCATGTAGGTTTTTTTCCCTTCTAGGACTCCTTTACATTTAGGTGGGTTAAGTTGAAATTATCAAAAATAAAACCTGTTACTTATCAAATGAAAAACTGATGAGAAGTTTTTAGAGAAACAAAATAAGATTGAAATTTAAATCTGATTGAGCTATGAGCAGTTTTAAAATGTTTATTATCAATATGAATGCACTTAAGTAATTAATGAGACCAGTACTTTTACTTTATGGTATAGATGTGAAGGAACTGGATAATTTTTTTATAATTTACTTTTCACTTTATTTTAATACAGTTTACATTTAATAAGGAGGAGACCTGTAAGCCTGTGTGTACAAAAACATACCATACAGAGAAAGCTGAAGACAAACAAAAGTTAGAATTCTTGAAAAAAAGCATGCTACTAAATTATCAACATCACTGGTAAGCCATGGAGATTTTGGATTTTGGGCTTTTCCTTTTCAAGATGAAAACTGTTTCGCTGAATGTATAAATTACCTCATTGACTCTATTAAAAATATAGCAAATTAATTTATTTCTCTTTTTTATTATGAGTATTAATATGAAGTAGTGACTTTTTCTTGCCAGAGGAAAGTACCTAAGTCAGTCTTCTAGAAAAATACTGTTACTTTATACTTGCAGGCCATGAGAAAGACCATTGAAAACAAAATTTTGGTTTTGTTTAATGTTTGATAAATAGCACCTACTTCAAAGAAAATACACTTTGTGGAACCCATTTTTTATTTTATAAACATGACGTAATGTTAATGAGGTTGTGTTGTAATCAAAAAGCATTTAAAACTTTTATTTCTGCTTCCACAGTAGTAATTACTCATTCAAAAAAGAGTATTAAAAAAGTCTCAAAATCCGACTTGTCAGATGGTATAACTATTATTATTATTCTAGATGTTTGCCAACAACAAATGTCTGTTTTCTGTGTGGGGTCATGGTTTACACATGTTTTTGTGTGTTTGCCTTATCTAAAAAGTAGAAGATGCTGGAAGTGGTGAATAGGAAGATCATCTTCATGTATTTCCTTTTGAATGTTTGTCGTATCAGTATCTCAAATTGACCCATTTGCTCATATCCAGGGAAGTTAGGAACTTTTGATGTCAATTTGTACTTGACCAGATCCTGTGGCTTAAGTTTTATGGGTGGAGCCTCATTCCCTTTTGCCCCCTCAATGCCTCTCTCTCCTCCCTTTCATACATAAAATGAAAAAGTCATAGGGAGGGCAACCGTGGATCACATGCCTATTCATGAACTAATCTGTGATCAGGGAAATTCACTCTGAGTAGCCAGACCTGATAAGTGTACACCTGAACCATACAGAGTTTCCCATAACAGGGCTCTATTAGAAGGAACGAAACTTGTACATTGCACTTGTATCAGCTTTTTTCTCATGTGACCCTCAGTATAAACAGGAACTTGAAAGTCTCCTCCATCTCCTCATTTCTTTGGTTTCTGGTAAGCCAAGAGCTTTTTTCCTCTAAGCTTCTATGAGAATATTACTTAATTGCTGAATTGGTATAACTTGAGATATATTTATTTATTCATAAGTAATTGAAATTCCCTTTGATATATTATTCTCTTTGCTTCAAATTATTCTTTACAGCCTTCAAAATCACATTTAAGGCTCAGTTCTTTCATTTACATATTAGCCCCATTCACCTTCTTTTTCTCTTAACAGCTGCTTATTTGTTTCAAATGAAAGAATGACCCTAAGGCCTATTGGTGATTTTTAGCTATCTCCACTACCCTCTGTTTAGAGTCTTGCTCCTAAGGGTAATAGAAGTGGCTCTTCTTCATAACTTCCTCACAATACTTAGAGATATTTTTAACTAATTTATGATACAGTTAATATAGGTACTGTTTTGATGCTCAGATGCTTAATAATGAAGAATAAATACCTTAAAATAGTTTAAAAAGTTAGAAAGCATTTGATAGTAAAATTTACTAAATAGTTTGTGATAGGTATCTCAGTTGCAAACTTAAACTATTTTGTTTCAAATGGAGTACATGGAGGGTAGAGGGAAATAATGGAAAAAGGAGTCCTTAATGGTACAATATTGAGGCCAAGCATTCAAACTTTATCCTTTTGAGTCCTCTTTTTATACTTTTTTACTCTATCACATTGAAAATATTATATTTAATATTTTTTGAGTTATAAATTCAAGTAACTACTACTCCCTGGTAGTACTTGAAAATTATATTCTTTAAATTTTCTTGTGTACGGTCATGCCACCCTGAACAAGCCCGATCCCCTCTGATCTCAGAAGCTAAGCAGGGTTGGACCTGGTTAGTACTTGGATGGGAGACCACCTAGGAAGACCAGGTGCTGTATGAATAAATAATAAAAAATAAGGGATTATAAGCTGACAAGTTCCTTGCAATCTGTGAGGTCAACCAAGGATTGCTTCCCCCTAAAAATATAAATAAATAAATAGATATTTTCTTTTTATTGTTAAGGTGTTTTTGTTTTTGTTTTTGTTTTGTTTGTTTGTTTTTAATGCTTCCTAGTACCAGGAAAAGGTTATTGTGTCAAGGCATTATATAAATGATAAATTTAGGACTATAATTCTTATGTAGTATTTTCTCTGATATGATAGCATAAAGGTATTATACTTAACATATTGCTGGTATACTATTTATTTATTGATTGGTCTTCATGCTCTAAAAAATTAAAGCAATTAACTGATTTTTTAGGCCTCCAGAAAATGTGAATTATTTACATCATATAGCACTGCCTTCATAGTTTATAGTTTTTTCATGGAAACCACTAACCTGCTGGTTATAATAATGAGCAACTTAATAGTTTAGGTGATTCTAAAATTTGGTACATTGGGTACTATTAAATAGCATTTAAATGTGACGAGACATGTTTTATTAGGCCATTAATGTACATCTGGGGTGACTATAAAATCATAATTTTACTTCCTAAGGCATACATTAATTAACAAATAAAACATGCCCTGGAGTGTTGTCTTATGACTGTAATACAGCTAGTATATTTTTAGTAACTTTTTTTTTATTCGCATCCTGCAGTGTGCTCTGGGCATAGGGGACCACATGCTCAGACTTTAATGTAGTCATGTAGTGCTACAGAACCTTATACTTTCCTTTTACTCTTTTTTTGTTTAAAAAGTTCTTTTTCAGCTTAGAACTTGAAAGATTTGTTTCTCCTGCTTTATCGTAGTATTTCTTTTAGAAATAAGTTGGAGTTACACAGTTTTAATAGATAATACTATAATTTTCACTTTTTCACCTGGCCCTTAAGTTGAATATTTTCCCATATCTTGCAATTATATTTTTCTCCTTTTTATTGAGTTGCCTGAGTGATAAAAGACATTTGCTTCTATCTTGTTCCCATAAACTCTGACCTATTTAAAGCTTTTGAATATTCTGCTAAAGGTAAATTATACTTAGGTGTCTAGATAATGATATTATTAAATTAGAAAGTATAATAAATAAATAAATGTCCCTTTCCTACATACATATATAGTTTCAGCTATAAAGTTTTTTCACTGCAGTGTATCAGATATTGGCATAATGCTTTTACTTATGAAATACCACATTTCATCAAAATTCTTTGTTTGTAGTTTTAACATCTTAAGTGTTTATAGACATTTTGTGAAATGATGACATATTTGGGCAGTAATTCTTAGTCATGTTTGGTAATTTCTACTTGACTATTATTTCTGTGAATAGGATTGTGGATAATATGCCTGTAACGTGGTGTTATGAGGTTGAAGATGGTCAGAAGTTCTGTAATCCTGGATTTCCTATTGGCTGTTACATTACAGATAAAGGTCACGCAAAAGATGCCTGTGTTATTAGTGTAAGTTTGTGATAAACTCTATACTTCTTTTTAAAATACGGCTTTTTGGTAGTTTTTACCCAGACAAAAATTGTTATATTTATCAAACAAGTACGTTACAGATGTTCTGAAGTACAACTACTTAGATCTTAAACCTAAGCCAGATTAACAATGTATAAATTTAACTCTAGAATAAAATAATACAGATTCAGTTCACCATTTACTGAGAGTGTCTGTTACATGCTGAGTACTACACTGAGGGCTTGGACTTCGTATGTTCTGACTAATAAAAGTTAGATTTATAAATCTTACATATGAAAATATGTAGATAGTGGAATGCCAAAAAAGACCTCATTAAATCCATGAAATTTGTAAATTTAAGTCCATAATATATTGTATTGCAAAAGTTTGGTATTATACCTTTTTAAAAAAAGGTGTCAAATGGTTTGTAGACTTAACGTGGTGATCATTTTGTGAGATATTTAAATGTCAAATCACTATTTGGTTAGTACACCTAAAACTAATATAATATTGTATGTCAGCTCTTTCAATTAAAAAATAAATGTGTGTAAAAATAAATGACTTAAATAAGATATCTTGTCTTCAAGACCAAATTTGGTGTTTAAAAACAGAATAATAAAGTGAAGACATTAATATAGAAAGTAATTACAATTATTGGGATGTATATTAAATTAAATTTTTTGTAATCAGATCACCCTGATTTAATCTCTTCATTTATATGATGTGGGATTAGAAATTAGCATGAGCTTGATGAAACTGGTTATAACAGTAATGCTTTTGTGCAAGTTGACAGAGACACTTGAATAATTTAGGTTATTGGTTTAGTCTGATTATAAACTTCTATGGAAGAAAAGAAAATGTATACGATTTAGCATGTTCATAACATATATTATTTTAAAATTTTTTACTTTTATCGTAAGTGAAAAACTAGAAATATTAGATGTTCTGTTTAATAAGTACTTACTAAGTTTTATGTAAGAGTTAAAATGTTAAGCATAATTTTTACCTCTGCCAATGAGTTTTGGCTTATAAAGAGTTTAGGCTTAAAACTTAAACATTTTTATGGGAAAAGATTAAAATCCTGTTCAAGCTTAAATTTTCTACTTGTGGCTTATTTTAAAGTTTTATGTTTTGACTCTTGTAGAGCCAGTCTTCTACCTTTAACTCTAAGTTCTGTTCCATAGTCAGAATTCCATGAAAGAGATACATTTTATATCTTCAACCATGTTGATATCAAAATATACTATCATGTTGTTGAAACTGGGTCCATGGGAGCAAGATTAGTGGCTGCTAAACTTGAACCAAAAAGGTAACTATACAAACAGATAAGTAAATAAATAAATATAAGTGAAATTTAGGCCCAAAGAATATTTTGGGCCTAAGGAGCTTTTTCCTTAATCAGTATTCTGGGATTTTAGGATTGATTTTACTAAAACTCCCTTTAGTATGATTTGTTACTGAGTTATGGTTTGTCGAGAGAAACCATACAAATATTTTTTTATTGTCATGGTAAAGTGGTCAAGCCAAGGTGACTTTTTGTTAGGTTTTCAGTCAGGAAGTTTTGACAACTTTTCTATGTTGGCTTGGAATGGAGACCATGAGGTGGTTGGGTCAGTCATTGTTCCCTTTTACAGTTGAAAAGCATTGCCTCTGATGTTTGCAACTCGACCTCTCATCAGAGGCGCAAATGAGCGGATTAGTACTATCATTTAGAAAGTCTCCATGTTGTGCTTGCTCTGGCAGCACATATACTAGAAAGTCTCCATGCAGTGTGAGATGCCAGTAGGTGACAAGTCGTTGAAAGGACATCTCTTCAAGTTATCAATTTTTTAGTGTGAAAGTACCTACCAGTTATTTGAGATCCTTTTTTGATTCCATTTTTTCCATGACTTCTCTCCCCTCATTGAATTAGCCATTTTCTCATGCCACTGGTGGCATGCCATAATAAGATGGCAGTTAATTTAAACTTCCTCAGTGGTTTTTTTTTTTTAGATTATTTAATGCTTTTTAAGTACACAGTTTTCAAGTTTGTTTCTAATTTTGAATAACAATTTGTACACATTCTTATAACTAAGCCCATTATTTACACAAAGTAAATATTTGTATTAAGTCTGATAATTTCACCTTTGACTGTCAGTAGCATTGTGAAATATGTAAAAAATCTCTAACCTTTACTTTACCCCATTTTTTTAAACTGTACTTTATCAGCATCTTGCCAAAATGTTTCTTCCCACAGCTTCAGACATACCCATACAGATAAACCAGACTGCTCTGGACCCCCCATGGATATAAGTAACAAGGCTTCTGGGGAGATCAAAATTGCCTATACGTATTCTGTTAGCTTCCTGGTGAGTTTGTTTTTATCTTTAGTATAACTCAGAAATTGATTTTATATTCATACTACTTACACTAATTAAAATATCAATGACTAAGCTTGTCCAATAGATAAGCTTTTAATGAGCTGATTTTTGGAATAGTTTGTCAGTGCACCAGGCAACATAATCACACTCAAAATTAAGTCTTTGTTTAAATGAGACATATAGGAAATTGGAGAATTGAGCCTGATTAAGTGTTAAGTCATAAAGAGTTACATATAAGACAAAAGGTAGAAAATAGGCATAGAGGATGGTATGAAAATGTCAAAGATATGTACAACAGACATTTATGAAAACAACACCATTTTTAAAATCTGGATTTGGGTATAAACTTAAAATGGAGAGTTTCCTGATGGTAGATGATTTATATAAGAGTCTTAGGGAATTCAAGGGAAGGTTTTCATTAAGGCCGAGAAGTTTCTTAAGAAGAAAGTAAAAGTTCATTTTTTGAGAATCTTAGGCAGTATTCTGCTTCTATTTTTAATAAACTGTTGTGGCAGTCCAATATAATTGTGACATTTACTATCCCCATATAGTGTGTAATTTTGCAAGCCGAGTGCAGTAAACAATATATATTTCTTTCTAGGTATTAAGAGCTCAGTGTGGGTGACACCTGTCAGACGTTCATTGTTACCTGGGTTGTGACTCTGGTCTGGTTAAGCACCTCATAGGCATAGATAGATGGTGTCAAAGCAAATAAGTTTTTCCACTCAATTTTCTGAAAAAATTAAGAATAGCTCTAAATTTTGACATCTAAAATAATCCCTTACTATTTAAGACTTCAAAAAAATAAAGCAAGTAATTAGGTAACTTTAGGAAATCTTATTATTTTTTATTTGCTGTTTAATCTTATCCTGATTTTTCTGAGATTTGAGTAAATTGAAACTTTCTGAATCTCACGACTAACCCAAGTTATGATGAGAAATTGCATTTATTGACTGAATGGAATTTATTGACTGTGAATGGAAATTTTGGAATTTTTTAATATAGTTTGTCTGCAAATACTTATTTAAAGAGTTTTGTTTTCAATCCTTCTAGGAAGATAAAAATATCAGATGGGCATCTAGGTGGGACTATATTCTGGAATCTATGCCTCATACTCACATTCAGTGGTTTAGGTAAGACTACAGATTAATCTGCTTTATGTTCTTTACTTATTCTACTCTTTGTCTCTTTGAATATCTCATTCACTCTCTAGTCCTTTGCAGTTATTAACAATCTGACCTTTTGAATCAGACTTGGTTCAGTCTCTGGTTATGAGTCAGGCCAGGTCACTCAATTTTTCAGAATCCTTCTTTACAAATATCTGCCTTGTGGGGCTGTTCTGAGGACTAAAGGAAATAATGAAACAGCATATGAGCACCTTACCTGGCATGAAAGAGTGCTCAATAAACAAGGTTCTGCTGCTGTTATGACTATTCATTATTCCCTTTTAAAAGCATGACTCATAACTTTTATTTAGAAAACTGTTCATGATGCCATTACTCTCCTTTTCTTACTTTGCTGACTGTCCTTTTGACACTCATTAATTTACTGAGTAAATTTGTCATTCAGTAAATTTCTTGAGGGACAGATTAGTCATTTGTTGATTTTTGCAATTTGTTTTGCACTGATTTGGGCACAGTAGTTATTTAATAATGTTGACCATGGACAAAAAAAATTCTAGTTCTCAACAGACCACAAAACTATATCATAAGTATATTATAAAGTTATGTATCCCCAGTATCTATTGGAAGGACACATAGCAGAACACAGTTAATTGAATTTATTGGATTTTAAGTCAAATTTTGATTTTAGAAAATGCTGTTTTAATATTTACTCAATAAACAATTTTTTTAAAAGAGTGCTACTGTTCCAAAGATTAAGCTACAGATAAATCCTGACATTCTTATTTCTACAGCATCATGAATTCCCTGGTCATTGTCCTCTTCCTGTCTGGAATGGTTGCTATGATTATGCTACGGACATTGCATAAAGATATTGCCAGATATAATCAGATGGATTCTACGGTGAGTGAAACACTTGAACTGTTCTTTGGTTTTTCAAGAATAGCCTTTATTTTTCCTTTGGAAAAGGTTTAAACAATAGCTTTGGATAGAATCTACTTTTAAAACATTTTTCTCAAAAGTTAGCCTGAATTCACATTTTCAGTTGGAAAATAATCCTTAAGAGTTGGTATTCTCTAGAAATTTAGTCACCACAGCATTCAGAGCTGCACTGTTCATAGCTTCATCTGTGTCAATAGATGGGTGCAGAATGAGTGTAGTTGCACAGCTCCAGTTCTGTCCTCTTTTTTTCACTTATGTGCCATCAACTCTCAGATTCTCCATTCCCAGCATACACCCAGTTTGTGAAATAGCACACTTGGATGGATTAATTTCCAAGCAAATTTTATTTGTGTGTATATTTAATTTTTTGAAATTAATTTTAACTGAATTTTTATCATTTCAACCTTTTGGTATTTGCACAATAAAGTTCCAAGCTCATTTATTCTCAAACATTTTAAGCGGCATAATGTTATACATTTTATAATTTTTCATTTCATAGCAACTCTTTAACAGAATTTCCACAAGAATCAGTGACTTGTAATAAATACAAAAAACTCAGCCTTTTCCCCTCAACCTTTCTGTCCTATCTTAATAAGAAAAAGAACACATTAATGTTTATGAGCTTTTTAGCACTTCTCTACAATTTTTTTCTGATTTTTATTATTTTATTAAATATCTCATTAAAATGTTTTCAAGGTGCTCTGTTCATATTTGCAATTCCAAATAATCACTGAGTGAGTTAATGGAATTTTTTCTTAATTTGTACGGATGTGTGCCATGGCCTGCTTCCCCTGCTTCCCCTCTTTTTTTTCTTCCTCCAGTTTCTTTCTGTAATGGTCAGAACAAATCTGTTCAAGCATAAGTCACATCATTTCACTCCTGATCACAGTGGCTTCCTATTTTTCCGAGTGACAGTCATAGTCTTTACAATGGTCATAAAGTCCTGTAGTACCTCTTGGAGCTCTGATCCAGCCATACTAGCCACCTTGCTATTCCTCAGATATGTCAAACATGTTCTTACCACAGGGCCCTTACACTCAAACGTTTATCCTTCAGATATTTACATGGCTAGCTCCCTTACCCCTTCAAGTCTTTACTGAAATACGATCTTTCCAGTGAGACCTTCCTGACCATCCTGTTAAAATTACATCCTCTCTACCTCACATACACATCTAAACTTTCTAATTTTTCTATATAGCACTTACACCATTTAATGTACTATATATATATATTTTTTTTTACTCGTTTATTGTCTGCCTTCCAATGAGAACATGTACTCATAAGAAGAGGTTTTCTGTTATACTCATTGTAGAATCACTAATGTTTTCAACAGTGCTAAGCATATAGTTGTTGCTCAGTAAATATTTGTCGAATGAATAAATGAGTCAGTCCTTTATGTACCAGATTTGTTGGTACATTTCTGGGCTCAAGATAGATAAAAAATGTATCTAAGGATACCCCACTACTCCCCTGTAAGCCCCACTACCAAAAAAAAAAAAAAAAAAAAAAGTGAGCTGAGGCCAGAGCAAGAAGTAGTGCAAGCCTGAGAGGCTGAAGTTCTTTGGGTCTATGCTGATATAAAGTCTTTAACCAATTGGGAAACTAAACCTTGGGTCATTAGTGAGGGGACTGAACCTTAGTCTACTCCTACATTAAACTTGGATTCTTGAAGCGGAGGGCCAAATGATTGTGGGTCTATAAGTGCCTTCTGATTCTTGGCCGACTCAAGTAGAAATTCTCTGAAGGAAAGTCTCCCAACTTTAGCTTTTCAGGATTTCCCGGAATTAATTAAAGTTAATTTAAAAATATGATCTATTAGCAGAAATTCATAAAAATTCATAATAAACAACAGAGTTAGACATCCCCTCAAAGATTTCAGTCGCTAGAACTATTAGTTACAGAGTAAACATTTTCCGTACATAATAATAATGAGTCTAAAATCGGAGGTAAACAAAAGTGTATCAATGAAGAAAAATCAGTAAATGCATAGTATTGGATAAAGTGGGTGGCTTTCTGGGAAAAAAAAAATAAGGTAGATTCCAACTTTATTATATTGAAATGCTTAATGCTTTAAATGAAAATGTGAAACTGTAAAGTATTAGAAGAATACATAGGAAGTTATTTTTTAATCTTGGAGAAGGATAGTATTTTATAAGTATGACAGAGAGCCAGAGGCCATAAAATAAATGATTGCTCTATAATTACTACATTAAAAAAAAATTTAAATAGCAAAAAAATACCATTGAGTAAAAAGATATTTTTATTTTTTATTTCATTTTTTTTTAGCCGAGGTAATCCTTGGTTGACCTCACAGATTGCAAGGACCTTGTCAGCTTAGAATCCCTTATTTTTTTTATGCCTGCAGCACCTGGTCTTCCTAGGTGGTCTCCCATCCAAGTACTAACCAGGCCCGACCCTGCTTTGCTTCCAAGATCAAATGGGATTGAGCTTGTTCAGGGTGACGTGGCCATAGACAAGTAAAAAGATAAATGTCAGATTGGAAAATATTTTATCACCTGTCACAAATAAATTACTAAATTCTTCAGGAAATAAAGAAATGCCAAAATTGTTTTTAAAAAAAAAAGTCAATAGCTCAGTAAGAAACTGGGTGAAGTACATGAAAAGAGAGTCAATAAAAAAATACAAATGGTTCTAGAACATATAAAAAGATGCAACATCTTTCATGATAAGAGAAATACAAATTAAAATTGCAATGCAAAATTGTTCACCTGGTACACAACAGTGACATGGCAAAATTTGTATCTTTAGGAAAGTCACTTTATATGTTATATGGAGAATCATTCAGAGTAGGGCAAAATAGGAATTATAGAAACCAGTCCAGAGGCTATATGAGAACTGCCAGGGGCTATTTGAGAACTCTTAGTGACAGGGAATGTTGGCCTGGGAGAAAGAGGGAAGTAGAAAGCTACAGAGGCTGTTTAGGAGGTAGAATGGAATCCTGGTTGACCTGTTAACCGTGGAGAGAATGGAAGATGGAGAGAAGTCAGTGAATAATGCCATGTTTCTGGTTGATTAAAGGACCCTTCTGGTTGCTGTATTGAGAAATGAATGGGGAGACAAGGGCAGAAACAGATACCAATTTAGTGCAATAGCCGAGTGAGAGGTGACAACTTGAACCAGGGGTGGGTCCTATGGTTACCTTTTGGAAATAAAGCTCTAGGATTTGTTAAATGGTTGTATTTGAAGTGTGGGGAGAAAAAAGGAGGAATCAAGTATTACTCCAAGGTTTTGGGGACTGAGCAACTGGCAGGATGGAGTTTTTATCTCCTGGGAAGACTGCAGGAAGAGCAAGTATAGGTAGGGAGAGAGAATCGGTTCAGTCATGCATAATTCTGTTTGAGATGTCTATTAAAAACAGCCAGGTGAAACTGTTAATTAAGCAGTTACATTTGTCTGAAGATCAGGGGAGCAATTTGGGCTGGTGACACAACTTATTAATATTTTCACAGCCAAGCCTACTGTAGCAGCAAAGTAGCTATGGGACCTAATACCATTTGCTTATTTTGGAGATTAATAGATGTAGGTTGAAAAGGATAGAGTGTGATTAAAAATTAAGACATCAAGTTGGATCATAAAGCTTAGAACTGGGTAGGTATCACATTATCTTCATATTTCTTTTTAAAGTTTCTCAATACCTATATTTAGAGACCTTTACACACAACATTCCTTTAAAAACAATTCAGGAAAACTATATAAAGCTCTATGAGTCAGGCTTTATACTTCAAAATTGAAATAAATATTAACATTTGTAAATTTTTTAAGATTTTTTTTCAGCATATTCAACAATGAATAAACTATCTAGTCTTGGTGATATTACATGACAGTTAAACAATTTTATTCCCTTTTTAGGAAGATGCCCAAGAAGAATTTGGCTGGAAACTAGTTCATGGTGATATATTCCGTCCTCCAAGAAAAGGGATGCTGCTATCAGTCTTTCTAGGATCAGGGACACAGATTTTAATTATGACTTTTGTGACTCTATGTAAGTGTTAAGTGAAGTTAAGTAGAAATACTTTTTCTAAATAATTATTTGAAAACTAGTTTTTCTAAATGAGGTAGCTAGGCTAGATTGTCTCTTAAGAGTCCTTTTGGCATTCAAATCTATGTGCTCTGGCTGTATGTGACTTGGGGCGGGATAAGCTGTGCCCCAAAGCTAACTTCATATCTCTCTTCAGCTGCATGGAGACCAAACCTTTGTCATGGCAGCACTAGAGCTGGAGATGACTACTAGGTCCTGAAAGACCATCTGGGCCTGGGTGGCCTGGAGCCAGGGTCACACAGGTTAACTACACCACCCCATCAAGAGCCAGTGCGGTTAGGATTCCAAGACGTTCTTGATGTCCACTGAGAGACAAAAAGAAGAGGGAGTAGGCAGGACCTTTCATATCTTGGAAGGATTTAGGAAGCAAGACCTCTTTTTTTCTCTAGCAGTATTCAGGAAAGGTCTTCCAATACAAAAAATATCTCATCGTACCACCTGAAAATCTTCAGGAATTTTACTTAAATTTTTGTTAGTTAGGACAGTCTTTTTTTAAAATAGACCTTTAGCGGTATCGATTGGCCACAGCAGTGGTTCTGAGACTACTCTGTGAGGATACATTATTTCCATGGTTTTCCAGTTTTCCTAATTGTGAGAAAAAATGTGAATAGAATTTTCTAAATTTTGCATTTTTCTTATGTTTCCTTTGCTGATGAACAGTAGCAAATGAATATTTCTGGAAGAATTCAGAAACCACTGACCTTTTAATAACATTTTTTAGTGGACAATTGTTCTTAATGTTTAATACATATTAAATATGTAATACTAAAGTCATTTTCTGTTAGTAAAATTGTTCCAAATTTTTATGAATGAAATTAACTACATAAATGATTTACAAAGACGATTATTACTTCAAAATGTCTGGCACCTGAGTAAATTTGGGAACTACTGATTTATACCTCTAGGCTCAGTTTGAAGATTAACTAGAACATATATTTTTATCTACTTAGATAAGGAAATGCGGCTGTGATGTAGGACATAATTTCGAAGTATATTCAAGAGGGTAGGTTGGGAGAAGTCATCACGGAAGAGATCTGGGCACAGCCAGAGGATAGCATGCAGGCACTAGATCCCCAGAGAGCCAGGGTGGAGTTAGAGCAGAATGGGTGCTTGAAGATAAAATTCTGCTTTAAAGGTTTATCCAGGACTGCCTTCTCTCACTGCCTCGACATTGTTGGGGTCAGCTAGGAAGTGAACTTGTGAAGAAGGAAGGTTTCAGAGACCCTAGGATAGGAAATAAGAGGGATCATTTTCCTTAAATGCTTGAATATGACTGCTTCAGAACAATCCATTTCTCAGTCCTGTGGGGGAGTGAAGGGGGTACATTTTAGCTGAAATTCTGGTAGATCTTCTAAAGTTACCCTGATTGTTTTCCTGATGTTCATGAGTTTTTCCTCCTGCCCCTCAGTCGGTGCTGCTCAGAAGGTGTGCACAGCATGTGCATAGCTACGTATACCTCAGGAAACACCAGGGGCTATGTCGCTCCCGGGATTAGAAAGCCACTTGAATTTCTTTCTGAGCAAGTCATAACTTCTGAGTCCCAGTTTAAAGCTAGAAGTCTCTAGAAATATAAGGTAGTATTTTTATTCTTATTAGTAAGGAGAGTTATATAGGGAAGAGAACAAATAAAACTAACCAACCGAATAAGGGTAGGAGCCAAAATTTTCCTAGAGTCATTGATCAAGTCTTTCAGTAACTTGTGTTCAAAAAGCTAATGGTACTATGGAATCTTTTTCCTCCTGTTTTATTCTTTGATTAAATTCTGTCTTATCTCTTATGTTTAAATGTTATAAGCATTGTTATAAGAACAAAAAGTGAAAATATTTCATAGTGGGTATATTTTTATTGATGTTAATTTTAAAACTGTATTTGAATCTTAGAAGAGCTGAAAGCACTCATAAGCATTTAATCAGCCTCCTCTGATAATAGGAAAGGTGGGGTCTAAGGGACCTTGACAAGAAACTTCCAAAGTGGAGCTTGCCTATGTGTATGTCCTACTGATGCATTAAATGTTACTAAATGTTCAGTGTGACTACATGGTAAGATAGCATATTTTCATGAAGTTGTACTGAGTTTATTATTTAAAAGATGAGAGGGGCCTTGTATCACTTTGCAACAAAGGAAACTAATAAAATGTGTAACTTTAAATTATGTTTTAGTTTTTGCTTGCCTGGGATTTTTGTCACCTGCCAATAGAGGAGCACTGATGACTTGTGCTGTGGTCTTATGGGTGCTCTTGGGCACTCCAGCAGGCTATGTCGCTGCCAGATTCTATAAATGTAAGTAAAAGCTACCTTGACTGGGTGTCAGATCACAAATCTAATCTGCTATATTAACGTGTATGAGCCTTTGTGTTTGATTGTTGATGCTCTTTAAACAATATGTATTATAGGTGTATATCTTTATTAAAAGAATCTTGTGAAATGGATGACTAGATTTATTTCTTCAGAAATGCTCATACAGCAAGATAAGCAAATTTAGATGCTACTTATCTACCATCCCCTCTCTCTGTTTTCTTTTAATTTTGACTTAAGTTCAAGTGAACAACTTAGATTTACTACATTCATGGAAACATAGACTAATAAAGGAAGAAAGTATACAAATGAGTATCACCAATTTATCCACTAAACCAAGTAATATGTACAGGAATACCTTACAACAAGAGGTCATACTTAGAATTGTGTCCATTTAATATTTGTAAAAATGAACTGTAATTAAAGTAAACTAAGATCTCACTATTTTAAGGAGCTCTAAAGTAAGTTACTTTTGTAATATAATTAGTTGCAATCGCTTTTATTCTGAAAAAGACAAAAAAGATCGGGGGCCAGAGTGGAAGGATGCAATATGATTACATGACTTAGAAAGCAGCGTTGCCAGGGTCAGTGAATGCCGAGATGCCTGCTTTAGGAATTCAGGAATCCATTGAGATGGTCCCATAGGTAATCAGTGAATTAATGTGCCAAGGAGATGGGACAGAACTAAGGTTGATATGAATAAGGCTTGAGCTAAAACAGGAGGGTTACATAGGTGGCTATAGTGTGTGGCTGACTAGACTCAACCTCAAGGTGAAATATTAGACTTTGCCAGATGCAATTTCAACTAAGTATGTGAAGTCCTATGTGTGTGTGTGTATAAGTGTGTTTAATTTCTCTGAATTTTGTCAAGTCCTTTTTTTTTATCCTTCACTAAAGCACATAGGTTTAGGGTTGCCATGTGTATTTTAGCACATGCAAGATATAGTTGGGCCCCTGCCTGCCACATAAACTCCCTCTTTCTTGCTGTTTCACCTATGCTTCAGTTCTTCAGTCAGATTGTGGACCTTCATACCTGCCTAAGGACCTTACTACATACTGTTCCCTCTGCAGAACATTCTGAGAGGTGCTATTAAATGGCCCCAGTCACAAAATACTTCATTAGAAACATTTCTTTTGTTTCAAAAAATATTATTTGAATTTTGATTAAAATCGTATTAAACCCCAAATTAATAATAGTTTGTTCAGCTGAACTTAAGTCACAATAATTTCTTTATCGATAATGTTGTGACTTCAAATCATATATAATTGTCATTTTCTTTTAGGCAAGTGGTACTTAAAGGTGCTTATAAACTGTTAAAAGTTTATTTTAAAGTTGTCAGATCTCAGCCTGTTTCATATCCAGCTTTTAAACTGGGAGCAGAGGAGAACTTTAATTTTTTACTCTATGTACTTAAGTTTTTGATTTTTTTTTTTTTAATGGAAAAAAATATTGGAGAGGGGACGAACAAAGGAGGGTAAAATGTTCATAATAAAATTTGTTCTGTCAAGTGGCCACAACCCTTCCATTCTTCCCAGTCACCTGATCTAACACACTGATATATCTCCCCATTCCACCCATGCCCTACCAGAAACTGCAATGCTAGAGGAATTAAGATTCAGACTTACTGTGGAAATTTAAATTTGTTGCATGTCAGGCTTTAGAGTTCTTGGTTTTGTAAGAAATTCTGAGATGGACCCCAAGAGAAAATCTTCAGTACTCCCTATCTCTACCCAGTCCCATTGATTAAAACTGGCTTAGAATTTAAGGGTTTGTTTTGTTACGAAGTTAAAAAAAAAAAAAAGGCATAGAAAGGAAAAACTGGTGTGGATAAATTTTCTTTGGTTTATTCTATGCTGAAGCAAAAATCTTTAGAGCAAGACTTAAGCCAGGGCAGTCCTGTGATGTGCATGTCTGATTTGGATCACTTGATAGGGAATATCATATCATTTGCTGTCTGACAGTTTATCCAGTACTAGACTTGGAGTATTGCTTTGAAGAAAAATCTGTATGTTATGCCATTTTTGTTTTCTTCTGCAGCCTTTGGAGGTGAGAAGTGGAAAACAAATGTTTTATTGACATCGTTTCTTTGTCCCGGGTAAGTAAATATTTCAATAATAACTTTCTTAACAGTCATATTTTAGTTCTCTAATTTTTTTCTCAAAATGCTGTGTTTAATCTTGTCTCTAAACCATGTACTCAATAAAATGAATTTTTAAAAAAGGGTAAAATTAATATTTAATAAACATTTGCAGAATGACTACTACATGACTTATCTGGAAAAAGTGCCTCTAGATATGAGAAATTTTTACATTCCTTTTTTAAAAGCATGTATCTTAGACTCTAGAAGTTAGTCTGGCATGTCTTCATGTATGCTGTGTTTTAAAGCTTTGGACATGATCATAGAAAGGAATCCTCACCTAAGATAACTTAGGCAAAGATACATTTTCGTATTTTTATCAAAAGCATTGCTCCCTTTTAGAGTTTATTCCATTAAGTAGAGTAACATATACCAAAAAAAAAAATTTAAATCCACCATATAAAAAACAAAACAACCATATCCCTTCGGAGAGTAGCTTCTGATACCAAGTATCTGATGTACATTTAGCCCTAGAAATAGAACCCACTTTCTCTTCAACTCAACTCTCCGCATACTCTCCCTTAGCCTCTCAACAGTCAGCAGCAATAAAGCAAGCCAAAGGTTAAATCCGGAAGCTAGAACTGTTCCATTTGCAGGCGAGAAATGAAAGAGTTACCATAGCTAGAATTTTAACACACATTTGGAATAAATATGCTTAGAATTTTACCTCCATTGAAGAGTCACATGCCTTTCAGCCATTCATGTTGAAATCTTTGTTTTTCTCAGGTGACATCTTTTGTCCTCTTTACTTTTGTCATCAACTCAGGAAGTGTCCCTCCTTACCAAGACTGTCAGCCATGATTTCCTTCAGAATCTTGCCTTTCAGACATACCCCTAATCTTTGACATCTTCCATTTCTTTCTTTCTCTGTGTTTCATCTCTTATTCCTACAAATAGACTTATGTCTCCCAAATCCTAAAAAGAGCATCTCATAAGCATCTTCTGTCTGCTCTCTCATTTCTTTTCTATTCCCAATGAAACACCTTGAAAAAATAGTCTACACTTCTTTAGTCTCATTTTCTCAACGTACATTTGGAGAGTAAACCCACATTATCTGTCTTTTTTCTACTATCACTTTAGTGAACTTTTCTCTAAAGGTACCAATGATGTTTGTTGTCCTTTTCAAATCTAGAAATGATTTTTCTCTGTCTTTACCTCTACATTGTTTAACATTGGGATACCTTCTCCTTCAAACTTCTTCCTTTTTTAGCTTCATAGAAATTATCCTATAGCTGTTCTTTTATGTCTCTGAACAACGTTTCTCTGATTTACCTTCATCTCACTTTTAAAAGTCAATGTTCATCAGTAAGATGATGAGATAAGCGAAGAGAGAGAGAGCGCATGCCAAGAACTCAAGTTCCTGGAGCAAGGGGAATTGGCATTCACCTAGGAAACAAAGGATCACTTAATAAATTGATTCAAAAATTTTATATAAATACTTGCATATATTATAGTAGATACAACAAAATGACATTTGATGATATTAAACATTGTTTTCAGATAAAAAGTGTAATGGAGGGAAAAATGCTTTTTTATATTAATAAAATTTCATCTCTTATTCAGAACCAACATCATTTAATGATGAAACACTAGAGACTTTCATTAAATCACATTTTCGGCTTCAATTATTTAAGTTTTATTCACAGGAAGACATGAAACAAGAATACATTTCAAAAACTTGGAGATCATATTATTTATAGGTAACATAGTTTGTGTACAGAGAATATCAACAAATTTCAGCTATATAAAACTTGTAGAATTAATAAAAGTTTGGCAGAATAGCTAGATGTTAGCTAATATTCCAAGATCATGAATACCACCAATAGCCAATTAAATGTTTTCATGCCAGTGGTATTTTTGTGGGAAGAGAACTCTATACATAGGCGTATTAGCAATAGAAAACCTTCCTAATACCTGAAATAACTTCTCAAAATAGGCACAATCCTTATAACAAGTCTACAGTGCTTATTGACTATTAAGATATACAAATTCAACATGTTACTTGATGAGAAGACCAAGTATTGTGAAAGAGTTTAGAGATGTCCCATGGCTGCCAGGACAGGGAACACAGAGATAGACCATGTGTACATGGAAGCACACTAGATGTGGCATCACAGACCAGAGGAGCTATTAAATGGTGCTGGGAGAATTGATTATCGATAAGGGAGAAGAAGAATGTTCTTACCTCACACACATGAAATCAGTTCGAGGCAGATTAAAATTTAAATGTAACAGGCCTAAGAATTAGATGAAAATATAGAAGAGTATCTTCATGATCCCAGGTTAGGAGAGGCTTTCTTCTCTTAGATTACTCAAAAGATAAAGGAAACAATTGGTGACTTTGATAACATTGAAAACTGTGTCAGGTACCTAGAAGTGATTGTAGTGTGATTACAGCTATGTTTTTAAAAATGTTCTCATAGAAGAAAGACTAAAAGAGAATCGAGTACACATATTCAAATGTTTGGATTCAGAAAAAGCCATAAACTGGGAGAACAAGATATTTAACAAGGAGTTGCTGGAATATATAAAAACTCACATAATGTGACTTTGAAAAAGCTATGCATCCCAAATGAAAAATGAACAGTAGATGTAACCAGCAAGTCATAGAATGTGAAACCTCAAAAGTCAACAGACAGAATGCTCAGCTGCAGTTGTTGATAGAAAATGCAAATGAAAAGAACAAATTTAACAGTTTCAAGCATGATGAAAATATGTAAAAGGTAACTTTAATAAGCTGCTGGTAGGAATTTAAGTCAGGCAAAACCGATCTGAAGAGCAAGCAGTTTGGCAGTTCTAAACTTCAGATTCATAGCCCCCATGACTCAGCAATTCCACTGTTTTATTTATAACACAGAAATTGTAATATTAATTACATATGATTGCTACTATATCATTTTGCTTCTAACTCAAATTTTACCTAAAAGCTTATTGTTTCTTTCAGGATTGTATTTGCTGACTTCTTTATAATGAATCTGATTCTCTGGGGAGAAGGATCTTCAGCAGCTATTCCTTTTGGAACACTGGTTGCCATACTGGCCCTTTGGTTCTGCATATCTGTGCCTCTGACGTTTATTGGTGCATATTTTGGTTTTAAGAAGAATGTAAGTTTCTAGACGTTAGCCTATCCAAATGAATTTCAACTGTGTAAACTAGCATAGGTCACCTTAAAAGATATGTGTCTGAAAGATACAAACTTGTCATGTGGGATCTGGATTTTATAGAAAATTGATGACTTCGTAGTTTGATAACAGTCATTCTTAAAATAATAGTACGTACTTAGGAGTGTGGTAGAGAGATTACAGATATAAACTTAGATTTCAAAGTTTTGTAAGTAATGGAAACTAATACAGATGAAAGGAAATGAAAAGCTAATTTAAACTAATTAATACTTTGAATATCTGCTAATATTCAATTTTAAGGAAGATTATAATCAGGATTCAGTCTCTCCCTCCCTCCATCCTGTCTTTTTCCACCTCTGCTGCTTCCTTCTGCCCTCAGGCTAAGAGAAAAATGAGAATTTATTCTTCAGTGTCCTTCTGTGACTCCACTATCCTTGCTCTTCTCTGAAAATGTTTAGTCCACAAGGATAAAAGAAATAATGTATTATGGTATGCTTTGTGAGGTGAGCCAGAACGCCCTGGAAGAGGCTATCATTGGTTCATAGTCTCCACTGCACCTACCATGCCAGTCTACTAAAAGATTTTTCCATTTGGCATTTTGTTTATGATTTAAAATCTATATAGCATAGTGAACTGACACAGTTTAAAATTTTTTTAATTACATAGATTAAATAAGTACTTAAAATTCTGAAAATATAAAAATTGAAGATGTATAATGATTCTGTGCACATATACACATATATCTACATGTAAAATAATATAGTCCATGGAAGTATAATCCCTGTGAGACTACCAAGTTTTAAATTTTAACGTGTCATCACAAAATCTTTAAAAGTATGTTTTGAACTTTTTTGCAAGAAAATGGCTTTCTACATATGTGCCCTTTTCCCCCTTTTGAAACTCTGTTTAGGTACTTTAGATTCTAGTTGTTTTTGTACTACAATGTAGTATGTTATGAAATGGAGAATAATTGAGAACGTCACCAATACCTTATGGTCGTAAAGCTTCATATAGCCATTCATTGTCTTCTTCATGTTCTTAAGTCTTTGTAAAATTGAACAATTTTAATAAAGATGATATTGTCCATCACCAAATAAAAATACATCGACAATAATGTCAGAACCAGCTGATTTCTTACAGTAAGTATATAAATTTAAAAAAAAAAACTAATTCTACCTTTTTATTAACAGTTATTTCCCAAGTTACTATATTATCTCCTTCTGTGTATTCCTTACTTTGTGTAAAGCCGTTAGTCAGTGAATAACTGCTGGAAACAGTGGTGGCTTGTTCCAGTAGATAGATGAATATTGTATCTGGTGGTATCTGCTTCGTTGCTTCTAAATACAGATTTCTGTGTGATGACTTAAGTAGACTTGTGTTGCCATTAGTGTCAGCATAGAAGCTGAAAAAATCAGGCAAATAATCTAGTACAGAGAAGAATTTTTAAAATAGATAAATAATTATACATCCTTTCTTTCTTTCTTTAATGAAGGCCATTGAACACCCAGTTCGAACCAATCAGATTCCACGTCAGATTCCCGAACAATCCTTCTACACAAAGCCGTTGCCTGGTATTATCATGGGAGGGATTTTGCCCTTTGGGTGCATCTTTATACAGCTTTTTTTCATTCTCAATAGTATTTGGTAAGCTAAAAACTAAGCTCTCTTATTCCCATTACCATTTTATGTAATACTAGCTTTCTCTTTTTGTTTATATGGATTACTGTTTAGATCTTATAAATGTAAGTCATTCTCCAATAAGAAATTTTAAGAGTCAAAGGTTATTTTATCTTTCCATGTGGGAAAAAAAAGTAACAGCTATTATTAATTGAGGGTTTATTAATTTTTACTCTTAATTCTCAGATCTCTGTGAGATGGCTATTATCCCCATTTTACAGAGTTGAAAATGAGGCTTTGGAAGTTAAGTAATTTGTCTGTGTCACATAGCTACCACTTGACAGAAAATTAACCGAAGTCTCCACATCAGTGTTCTTAAGTAATCTGTACTGCTTCAGAGAAGATACTCTGAGCTCTTGATAGAGGGTTTTTGAGCACACATTGAAGGGATGGTTGAGCTAGATGACTTTGAGAGTCCTTTTTAATTCCAAGATTCCTTCATTCTCCGATTTCTTATTTGCACGGGAAAACTCATAGTGGTAATTTTGAGCCGCTCTGTTAGGTTGTATACATTGCAGTATATTAATGATCATTATTTGAGCACATTGACCTATGTTACAGAAAGTACCAAGTAGCATAAAGTCAGAACTAAATTTGAGCTTTTTAGTGATTTGAACCTCTTTCCTTTCTGATTGTTATAATATTTTCCAAATTCAACTGATTTTATCATATATGATAAAAAAGTATATGCTGTAACTTTTTCCTAGTTTGAGTCTGCCTTTCTATTATTTTTTTATCAAATTTATCTGACACCAGTAGACAAGTAGACTAAGCATATTTCAATAAATAAGAGTTTCGGGTTCTACCTGTACAGGAAGGTGAAGATCATGACATTGCCATATCCTTCCTTCCCTGCATTCCTACTCCCCACCCCATCACCATCTAAACCAATGATATTTGTTTTTTGATTAGTTGAAAGTAAAAGCAACATTTTCAGTTCAAGAAAAATGAAAAGATTGTGTCATTCGCTGTGTCAAAGAGAAAATATTCATTATTTTATTTTGACATGTTTGATTATAGGTCACACCAGATGTATTACATGTTTGGCTTCCTATTTCTGGTGTTTATCATTTTGGTTATTACATGTTCTGAAGCAACTATACTTCTTTGCTATTTTCACCTATGTGCCGAGGTATGTATTAGCAATATTCACTTATGTTAATTTGTAGACAATATTTATAATTTTGGCGTAAGACCACCTGGAATACTATTAATTGAAATAATTTTTATAGGTATGTGTCATTAAGATAGAAATTGATCTGTATTCCTGCATCAAACGTAGTCCTCTTTAGGGTTGAATTAAGATTATATCCTAGTTTAGTATAGTATTTACTTACTGTTTAACTTTAAAATGCTAATTTCCTGAGAATAGCACATTATGCTAAATTTTAAATTTTTAGTTTTTAAATGTTTGATTTAATATTTTTTATAATATAGATATTTCTAGGCTGAAATTTTAATAAAAATAAACAGATTTTCAGTGGAAAAATCCATTAAAACTATATGGTAATGAGTTATATTCATGGCAACATGGCAGAATGATGGCATCCTTGTGTAATAGGTAGAGTTGTTTAAAGATTTAGATTGTGTTAAATCATTCTTTTATAGTTATTTTCTATACAGGAAATAAAATCTAATTTTGCTTAAGACCCTTTTTAAAAATTTTTAGTTTAAATTCACATAACATAAAATCATTTTAAAGTGAACATTTCACATACCACATTTATAGTGTTGTATAAATACCACCTCTATTTTCAAAACATTTTCATTACTTGTGAACAAAATCCCATACGCATTAGGCAGTTATCCCCATTCCTCTCTTTCCCCTAGACCCTGCAACTAACTACCAATCTGCTTTCTGTCTCTACAGATTGATCTCTTCTAGGTATTTCATATAAATGGAATCATCTAATATGTGTAGCCTTTTGTGTCTGCCTTCTTTGATTTAGCAGAATGCTTTTAAGGTTCAGCACATTGTAGCCTATATCAGTACTTTACTTCTTTTTATAGTGAATAATAGTCCATTGAATAGATATGACCCAATTTGTTTATCCATTGATGGACATTAGGTTTGTTTCCACCTTTTGACTATTATGAATAGTGGTGCTATGAACATTCGTGTACAAATATTTATTTGAATACCTGTTTTCAATTTTGGGAGGTATAAATGTAGAAGTGGAATTGCTGGCTCACATGGTAATTCTTTGTTAACTTTTCGAGGACTCTTTCCATAGTGGCTACACCATTTTACATGTCTACCAGTAGTGCTCAAGTATTCCAATTTCTCTACATTTTTGCCAATATTGCTGCTTTCCGTTTTTAAGTTACAGCTATCATAGTCTGTGTGATGTAGTATTTCATTATGGTTTTGATTTTCATTTCCTCACTGACTAATGATGTTGAGAGTCTTATGTTGACCATCTCTGTATCTTGCTTGGAGAAATGTCTGTTCCGTTCCTTTGTCCACTTATAAATTGGGTTGTTTGTCTTTTTGTTGAGTTGTAAGTGTTCATTATATATTCTGGATACTGGATCTTTATTGGAAATATGATTTGCGATATATTTTCCCATTTTCTAGGTTGTCTTTTTACTTTTTTGACAATGTCTTTTACACAAAAGTTTTTAATTTTGATGAAGTCTGATTTATCTGTTTTTTTGCTATATCTAAGAATTTATTGCTAAATCTAAGGTCATAAGGATTTACACTTATGTTTTCTTCTAAATGTATAATTTTAGCTCATACATTTAGATCATTGATTCATTTTGAGTTAATTTTTGTATATAATGTTAGTTGGGGGTATGAGTTCAGAGTCCAACTTCATTCTTCTGTATGTGGATATCCAGTTTTCCCAGCACCATTTGTTGAAGAGACTATTCTTTCCTCATTGAATGGTTTTGGCATCCTGTTAAAAATCCATTGGCCATAGATATATTGGTTTATTTCTGAGTTTCCAATTCTGTTCCAATGGTGTATCTGCTATTATGCCAGCACAACAATTTTGATTGCCATAGCTTTGTAGTAAGTTTTGAAATCACAAAGGGTAAGCCCACCAACTTTGTTCTTCTTTTTGAAGATGATTTGGGCTATTCAGGGCCCCTCGCAATTTAATATGAATTTGAGGATCAGCTTTTCCATTCCTGCAAAAAAACATTGTTGGAATTTTGAAAGGGATTGCGTTGAATTTGTAGATCACTTTAGAGAGTATTCCCCATCTTAACAATATTGTCTTCCAATCCATAAACGTTTATAGGATGTCTTTTCATTTATTTAAGTCTTCTTTAATATCTTTTAGCACTGCTTTGTAGTTTTTAGTGTACAAGTCTTTCACCTCCTTGGTTAAATTTATTCCTAGGTATTCTGTTCTTTTGGATGCTGTTGTAAATATAATTTAAAAAAATTTTTTTTTCCTTTTTTTGGATTGTTCATTGTTGGTACATAAAAACACAACTGATTTTCATGTCGATTTTGTACCCTGCTACATTACTGAATTTATTTATTAGCAATAGTAGTTTTTGTGTGTGGATTCTTTTGGATTTTCTAATCTTGGTATTCTTTTAAAATATATTTATTTTTCACATATTCTAAATGGTAGGAGGGATAGTATTTCTTTTACAAGATCTCCTGCTAAGCTATAAATAGCCACTTTACATAAAAGTAAGAAGAGCTGTTTTAAAAACTTACCTTGTCTAAATTATGTTAGTGAAAGCTGAAAAAGGATTTCAACCAAGCCTTAATAGAATGATCTTCTTCCTAATATTGAGTTATACTTACAGAGTGTAAGATAAGAAATACTAATTTTGAACTAAGTAAGCTTTGTAAGTAAATAAACTAAGTAAAAATTACTTTGCTTTTCTTTGAGGACTATAAGGTAAATTTTAATGTTTCATTATTCATAAACTGTTTAATATTTTTCCACGTATTTTTAGCTAGTCTTTAAGTAGCTCCACCAAAGATAAGGGGTGCTTCTTAGCACTTTTAGTGAGCAGGGAAATGGGTGAAGTACAGTAGGAGAAAGATTGGAACTGATAGCAAAAATCAGGTTTTGGTGGCTATTTCACTTAGTTGTGTTTGCTTTATAACTTTATTCTGCTACATGTCATCTATTGAAAAGTCATTCTTATTCTTTAATTTTTTTTATTTTCTACTAGGATTATCATTGGCAATGGCGTTCATTCCTTACTAGTGGCTTTACTGCAGTTTATTTCTTAATATACGCAATACATTACTTCTTTTCAAAACTGCAAATTACAGGAACAGCAAGTACAATTCTGTACTTTGGTTATACCATGATAATGGTTTTGATCTTCTTTCTTTTTACAGGTAAGAATTAAAATGATTATTTTTAATTAATAAAATTTTAGGCAATTATTTATAAATATTTTCCTTTTATAAAACCCATGAAGCCTTCTCCTATTTAGCACTCCTATATTAAGTCCTCAGTGCAACTAAGCATAGTTTTGTCTGCCTCCCTTTGACGTGAATATCAGTGAAATAAAGGAGAGAAAGCAGAACCTAAGGGAAGAATAAACAAGGTCCATGTTGTGCTAAAAGTACAGGGTCACCTGGACCAGTACATCTCAAGGTTTTCTCCTGTTAACCTCCTAATGGTACAGTCTTTCTTTTGCCCATTTCAAACATAGAGTTAAAAGCTCTAGTTTCATAAGTTTAGGAATAAAGTAGAAATTACGGGAGGTGAAGTCAAAATAAGATTGAGAATAAATGATATCAAGAAAAAATAATTATAGGACATCCCTTATTCTAAAAGTTTTAAACTATAAGTTTATATCTCTGCTTTAAAATCCAATTACCTAACGGGATATAGTGTATATTGTATTGGTGTTTCTATATATGTATATCTTCTCTGTCCATCTGGATAAAAGTTTTCTGTATCTCAGAGCCCTTAGGGTGTTTGGTAAATGCTTGTGGAATGGCCATACTGAAAAAAGAAAGTTGTGGGGCCTTTCTTTGGCACAATAAATGTATACCTGAAATTTTATCTAAGATTGTGTTGCATGTTATATGAGGAAATATAGGATCCCAAAAGAAAAAAAACTTTAAAAACATTAGAAACGTTCTACTTTTTACTAATCAATTAAGATGTAAGAGAATTAGGTAGGGTTTTGAAGTGCCCCTGTTGCTATATCAGTATAACAAGCTTCAGGCACATATATCAGTTCTGTATTCCAGGTCATTGTGAGGTTGGTGTGGGGGAGGGGGTTCGTGGGAGGAATGTGCACATATCTTGGTGCCATGTGATAGATTTAGACTCACAGCCATAAATCTTAACAAATGGTCTATAGAATCAAGGTAGCTTATGAAACAAGGAATTACTGGTTTTGTGTATCTGTGTATCTATAAATGCATCTATAGAATAGTTTATTCCTTGCCTACACACAAAAAATAATCTTAGTGAATGTTGTTTTTCTAAGCATTTGTTATAATAATAACCATCACCTAAACTTTATTGTTCTTGATTTTTAGTGTCATATTTTCACTTAGAGTTGTTAAAGTTAAGCCAGTAACTTTTAGTGTATTTCACTTTGTGAAAAAGGTTCTCTACATGGGAGTGGTGAACCATTTTAATGTCTTGAATTTTTCTAAAGTGGAGTATACCCCTAGTTACTTCAGGACTCCAAACTGACATCATTTTTTCAATCTATTTTACAAAACAAAATAATATTCTGTCTTATAAGGAAAGATGCCACTTTTAGTATGTACATTATATCTATCCCATATTAAAAAAATAGTAAAAGTATTTTGTTAAGAACAAAATAAACTTAACCTTTTTTGGATTGCCAGTATGGTGATAAAATGTTTTTCTCCTCTTAAAAGATCTTCTCTTGTTATCTTGAAGTTCTTGCTAAGCATAGGTTGTTTAAATGTATTTATGTTTTTAGTATTACTTTTCTGAAGTTAACCCCAGCTTCTTCCCAAGCTTAGCTTACTATGACCCTTTGAAGATCTGTAAGGTACTATGTGTCCTCTAAAATAGTGAGTTGGCCATAGTAGGTGCTCAGTACATATATGATATAAGAATGAGTATAATGTTTATAACTTCCCATAGTAATGTCTCACTTGATATAGAAAATCTCCTTTATTACTTTATATTACATTTCTTTACATTACATTTAAAACAGTAGTGAAAAACTATTGGAACTTTACATATAAAAATGTATATTTTTATGTATATCTCCTTCTGTTCTTCTGCACTCCTACCTGTTGACTATTTCTGAGGGGGTAATCCTAGAAAAAAAATGGTATGCGTTAGTTTTTTGAAATGGGTTTGGCAGTTTCACAATTTAGTATACATCCTTTTGCAAAACAGAGTCTCTATAAATTTATGTTTAGTAAATCTAAGCACAGAATAGTTAAAAAGAGTACTACACTTGAAGTCAGGAAAAGGGAATTTGGGTTCTAGATCTACTTAAACAGCCACAAGGCCATTAGACAATTAATCCCTCAGAGACTCATTTTTGTTACCCGTATAACATTCATATCTCTTGGAGTCTAGAAAGATGAAGATAACCTGAAAATCAAGGCATATATTTTTTCAGGAATCATTTCATTTGCTCTACATAACAGTCTATGGAGGCAGCTAGGTCATATAAAATTATCTGTTTGATAAGGTAAAGAAATGGGCTTGTAGATTTCAGTGGATTAGTCCAAAGATGATATACACAGCTTCTGACAGAATTACTCTGTCCTCTGGTACCACTACACTTCTCATTTTTAGTGAGGGTGCATCTTTGATATTATCCTAATTATATTACTTTTAGCACTTTATAAAAAATTTTTGAGTTATTATAATTCTTTGAAAATATAATTCCCAATAACTATATTTAGAAAATATCTCCATTTTATTGTTCTATGAATCTGATACTCTATTTAAGCTATTCATATCATACTTTGAATTAATTTTAATATCAGCTTTCCATTTTATGATAAAATATTCTTAAACAGGAAAGGAAAATCGTCATTTTGTACAATTGTTATTGTGCAAAAAGTACTTTCTGTCAGTTTCTGTAGGAAATTTGATTTGAGGTGGTTGTACATTTTTCAAAAAAGCTCATGGATCTATGCTATATTCCTGGTATGTAGTAGTTTATAGTTTGGTGGCTTTTTTAAGGAATCAGTCATTTTAAGTATTTTTGTGTAAATTATGAGGCTTCCTTTGAAAAGGGCTTTTTGTTTTTTCTTTTGTAGGAACAATTGGCTTCTTCGCATGCTTTTGGTTTGTTACCAAAATATACAGTGTGGTAAAAGTTGACTGAAGAAGCCCAGTGTGTCCAGTTAAAAAGAAATAAATTAAATTCTTCATCAACAAAGACCTGTTTTTGTGACTACCTTGAATTTTATCAGACTTATTGGCCTAGTAATCCTTCAGAAACAACATAATTCTAAATACACCTCTTCCCGTACACTTGTCCCTATAATATGTTTTCCACACTAAAACGTTTAGTTTTTCACACTAAAACGTTTGTATTGTGATTTGATTTAAGTATATATTCAGTTGTTCTCAATGAAGAGCAAATTTAAATATTATGTGCATTTGTAAATACAATAGCTATAAAATTTTCAGTACTTCTAATGGCAGCAATAGAGGAGGCCATATTAAACAATACTGATGAAATGCAGGACAGTTCATTGTAAATAGGATTTTCTAGACTCGGTAAGTGGAAAGAATTATTTTTCTTTGAAGGAGACAACTTTTTATCATGGTAATTTTGAAGGATGATTCGTATGATGTGTTTATTGGGATGTGGCTTTTAAAAAAAATCTTGTATTGGTTGTAATTGTTCATACCTTTTTTTCTGTGTTGACTTCATTATTCCCATGGTATTGGCCTTTTAAACTATGTGCCTCTGAGTCTTTCAATTTATAAATTTGTTATCTTAATAAATATTGTAAAAATGTCTTCATTGCATTATTACCTGTTGTATATTCAAGGAGAATCTGTAAATAATGGTGTTTTAAAATGAGTTATACTGTTTTATCAGATTTTACTGATTTTTGTTAATGTAACCTTTCTGAGTTTTGATCTAAATGAAGTTTCAGTGTCCTGGGCTTTGTGACAAATCTAAAATTTTTACCATTAGGCGGTAATGGAAATTTTAAATCATGCATCTAACCAGATAAATGATGTAAGTCGAGTGGTTAATATACGCCCTACTACATTGTCATTAAGGATTTTATGTTTTTGACTTGTTTTTCAAAATACAATGTTTTTGATTTTTTAAAAAGTTAGGTTTTTTGATTAGCAATTACTAGCAAGTCTTCTGTGTGATTGCATTGCCATTTTGATTTCACAATTTTTTTTAGAGTTAAGAAATAACTTCCTCTTTCACATCTGACTAATTGAATTTCATTTACGTAGAATATAGAATTTGGGAACGATTTCAGAAACATTAATCTGCTTATATTTATGAGAATATTCATCTTGTATTTTAGGGACTCAGTGCTTACTGCTTATGAAAGCAAATCAAATACTGTCATTAAACTTTCAACTAAAATTACTAGCTGTTGCTCATATGATATTGGTAAGTTCTTAATACATTATTTTATGTTGATACCTTTTTTTAAAAAAACTGACTTGTAGGTTTTAAAGAGTTCTGGTTATTTTTAACCTCTCACAAAGAAGATTTAAGATAGAAAAATTTCTTTCAAATGTATGTATCTTTTGCAGTATATTTTTGTTTTTTATATATAATATTATTAAGGTACCGTTGAGATAGGCTGGTTGACTAAACAAAAAAAGTTTTATAAAAAATCTCCAGATTCAGACACTAGACTAGTTTTGTTGGTCAAAGTTAAGTTTCTTTATTTTTATTTTCCCTTCTGTGAACAGTTAGCTCAGTGATTAAAACAGTCATCTTACTGTTTTTATGTAACTTTTATTTTTTCTTTATACTTTGAAGTAACCATATTTTACACTTAAGCAGTGAAGAGGCAGTTGGAAAAATAGAAGTATCAAAGGAAAAAACTTAGAAGGGAGGAGAGGTGAGGAAGAACGCTATGAAAAGGAAGGCAAGACCAGTAGTGAGAGGGTAGTGGGAGAAAAGTCCTCTTCTCCGTGGCTTTTATCATGATGATTGCTGAAGAGTCATCTGCCAGGGTTAGTTAGGAAGTTCTCCAGGACGAAAGCACTGTGGTCATAGCATGTGGAGGTGGTTGTTCAGAATCTGAGGAGGCTTTTCCTTAGTTTGAGTATCCCCAAGAAAAAGTTAGGTTGCCTTGTGATCTGAGCTCCCTGACTGTGCTTCTCTGAGCCATTGTCCAGATTTTACTCCAGAGATAAGGGGCTGCTTCTGGGCTAAGTTTATAAAAGCCCTGCATCTGATATATCCAGAATTGCTCAGAAAACCAATGAATCTCAGCTATTCGGAAAGGTTTTTAAAACCCTCATTAATTAAGCTCTCTTCCTTCATGCTTTGTAACACAGTTATTTATAAGGCGTCTGTCTCCCCTCCACTGAGATTACAAGTAAACTCTTTGGGGACAGGGACTCTGTCTTACTTACCTAGGTTGTCATGATGCCATGAACATGCACAGCAGTCATGTTTTCTGAATTTTATTGTCACTTTAGAATTTACCTAGGTAAGTCATTTCTTCCGTGTCTCAACTCTTGGCCAATTTGCTAATCTAAGCAGCGTCGACATGTAAAGTAACTTTAATGCTATTTAACATTTGCATTTTAAGTAATTAGTGCTTTAACTGAAGGGAGTGGCTGGAAAGAGTGTTATTTAGGTAATGTGGCAGCTTAGAGGAGGTAGGTGAATGTAGACCTTTCTGTGTCTGTTATGCCATAAGAGATAAAAACTTGTGCATAATGTAGAACAGAAGTTGCTCTATGGCCAGAAATGGGCATCTGGTCCCTTTGTTCTATTTGCTCTTTGACTTGAAAATTACTAATACGTTAAATGTGCTATCAGTACCTCATACTTCTACATATACTAGCTAAAATTAAGTAATGATTCACACAACACTTTAACAGCTACAAAGCATTACAGGTCTTAAAGATTTTTCTTAAATTATTAATGTGAGAAGACTTTATAAAGATTCTCTTAGGTTTTTAATGAACAGAATAAATAACCTTCATTAACAGAATGAATTCTTTACCTTCCTGTGGATAGCAGGACATTCTGGTAGGTTATTATATGTAAATTTATGTTATTAAGTATACTTTCATATTTGTATTTTGCTCATATAGCCAGAAAAAATGGTGGTCATAAGAACATCATGCCTACAATGAGATCTCAGGTGTTTTTACTTTGAGAGAACCAAACCTTGTTTCCTCCTACCTATTATTCTCTCCTGCAATGTGATTTGAAGTCTAAACACTAAAAATTGTTGTTCTGCATATTTCCTCCAGCTTTTGAAATTCTGGATTTCTTCAGCCTGCTCATTTGAATTTCACATCTTCATTTTCTCAATTATCTTTTTTCCTTTTCATTCTTTGAACCACTGATATATTTGACATTCTCATTAATAATGAATTATTTTGTAAAGAAAACATGAGTTCTAAAAGGTCCTATTTATTATCTTGGATATTTTTTGGAAAACTAGGCCACATGAATGGTATTTACCATCATAAGTAAATAGCACTATAATAAGTCATAAGTCATTAATTTATCTAAAAAGTTGTGATAGGTATCAGTGAAAAAATGATAGATTGCATTCACTTTAAAAACTAGTTTTAATTGATAACTTTAAATCAATGACATTGTGTACATAAAATTCAAATCTAGTTTTCTTCCTAAATATAAGATAAATGTTTTGTTTTTGTTTTTTGGTTATTAACGACATCATAGGTGGGTAGGTCAAAGTGAAGGAGCGTCTTCTGGCTGAAGTTATAGCAAGACAGTTGTAGCGGGTTGAGTCGGACTGCCTTACGTACAGCAGTAAACAAAGGCGGTAGGGCCAGGGTTAGCCACACTCGTTTTCTGCTTCAGCAGCGCTAGGACGGAAGGAGCTGGGGACTCACAACCCATCATATGATTCTTCTGCTGAGCCACGATCCCACTTCAGGGTCCCCTCTCAGCGGCCACACCACCAGGACTCAAAGGACACCTTTCAGACTTCCTACTCCTCTGCCCTGGATGATATGACTTTGAAAAACTTCACAAACCCTTTGAGGAGAGGGGACATGAGAAACTGGTGAAGCTGCAGAACAGAGGTGGTAGAATCTTCTTTCAGTACATGAAGAAACAAGATGGTAAGCACTGGGAATACCTGAGTGCAGTGGCAATTTGCTCAACGTGCAGGGAAATATAAATCAGTTGTTCTTGGAATGGCACAAACTAGCCGTCATCAAATATGACCCCTATCCATGTGACTTCCTTGAGACCCATTACATGACCATCAAAGAATTGGACAATCAGCCTATGCAGGATGAGGACCCAGGAATCTGGCGTCAAGACAAACACACCCTGGGAGGCAGTGACAACTAGAGCCAAGGTTCAGGCTGGTTTCCCTAGAGTCACAGGGGTGACTTTGGGCCTTCATCAATGTAGTGATGTATCTTCGGGTAACCCTTAACTATTCTAGAGATGGTACACCCACCTTTGTAAACCTCCCACTGAGAGAGGGGGAAGGAGGGAAAGAGAAATGCGAACAGAGGTGAGATAGAGGGGACACAGGATTTAGAGTTCGATGGGGTATTTTTCAGTCCTGTGCTACCACCAATGAGCAGATACCTCCCAATATAAAGCCTTTGACTAAATTACTTTTCATCCTCATTAACTCATCATATTGCATACTGATGTTTGACAGCTCTCCTATTATCTTAAATATTACTCCAGTTATTGTTTAACTTGCAAGCTTATCCTCCCAAATAGATCACAGACTTCTTAAGGGCAAGAATCACTGCTTATATCATTTTTGGTTTATGCTCAGGGCATAACAATATTTTCCTTATTGTAGACAAATATTTGTTGATTGAAACTATGATGAGATAAAATCATGATACTGATTTTAAATGTTTAAATTGATATAATGACTTAAAGATACCTTTTCAATATTTTGTTTAGCTCTCAGATTCCAGAATGTGCTATTTTGATTCCATAAAATTATGCATTTCAACGTGTATCCAGCAGCATTGTCTTGTACATTCATTCTATGTTCATTGACAGTTGTTAAAACAAATCAGCACTGGCAGAACTTGGCCAGCTCCTCTCTACACTTAGTTTGAACTGTTACCCATGGAACCAGCTCAAACAAAACTACAAAGAGGCTAATTGAAATCAGAATGCTGGGTCATTTCTCATTCAAACAAAACAGATGGCCCTCTTTGCCACTCTTCTGTCAAACTTGGGGGAAAGTAATTAAATGCATTTTTAATACCCACACACATGCTTACTGGCTCCTTAGAGGAATTATACACAGCTATTGAAATGCTGGGGATGGAAGAGGGTGGGCTATTTTAAAATAGCAGAACTTGTTTCCCTTTATTTTGAAGGTTTAAGAAAAGTCACTTTAACAAGGATATTCAACATTGATAGTTTCAACTTCGATTTGGAGTATTTATTTTAATTTTCACTTATTTTAATTCATTTTTTCCTTTGGAATAAGTAATCCACACACATGGTAAATAATTCAAAGTATACAAAAATATAAAGAAAAGTAAGTCTCTATTCATACTTCAGTCACTTGAGTTCTCTCCCTTGCATACAGCCACTATTAACAGTTTCCAAATATCTTTCCAGAAATTTAACCTTTATTTTAAATTTACCTACTGAAAGCTCTTGTTTGGATACCTATTTAACTGACAATAGTATTTGGTTTCAAAATTGTTGTGAGGGTTTTAAGAAAGCAACTGTGGAGGTTGCATTTTTATTGTGCAGAATGTGTTCAGAATATTAGTACAAAGCAGCACTGTTATTAAATGAGACCTCATTGATGGTTAATAAATACATAAAGTGGTATAAACCACCTCTTAGGACCTGTTTGGGTAAAGAAATTTGAAGGGAAAACTCTTGCTCCATAGCTCAACTACCTTTTGACCTGGGATCATTGCTGGATCCAAACTAATGGGTGCATCATCTAATTCCATACACAGAAAAATGTGGCCCCATATTTCTGATCTTTGAAAAACACAACCTGATACCTGGCTAAAATGTGCACTTGACAGTTTGTCTTGATGCTTGTACCTCCTGGTTTGTCTCAGATGCCAAAGATGAGCTCTCAGCTTTCTCTCCACCTCCCTCACATATCCACCAGTTTTCTTCAAAGCTTAATTTCAGGGGAAGTCATGATATGGTTTATTTCTACTTGAAGTGTGATTTTTTTGAAAATCTCTGTCAGGGTGGTTGCATTTTTTGACCCTATGAGTAACAGTGGAATAAGTTTTGTGTCCTGAGGAAGAAAACCCCAAGGATGAATGTGAACAGATTGAGGGGGGAGGTACAGTTCCTTCTCAGCACCTTTGATATTGCTGCACTGAGGTGGCTAACATGGTCTCTGGAGCCAGCCCACCTGGTTTGAAGGCAACACCCTCCTTTTTTCTTCCTCATGTGTCATCAGGGCTGTGACCAGAATCATAGATGCATGGATACCTCAAGGGACCCAGCTCAGGTTCCAGGTTCCAGCAACGCCCCAAGTACATCCTACCATGTCCTGGCACCCAGGACAGACCCAGGAGGCTGAGGGGATCCCTTCACAAACCTAACCCCCAAGTGGTGTTGCTTAAAGGGCGCCCTGAGGAAGGAGGAGGAACCAGCCTCACACAATACCTGTGAGTTGCTTTCTTCCACTGGAAGATGTAAGCTATTTTTAAAGCTGTGAAAAAACTAATCTTAAATCCATTCTGACTTACACTTACCTTCAAATATTTAATCTCTAGATTGCTGTAGTTGTGTGCGAGTGAATGTATGTGAAATTCTTTGGCATGTGAGAAAAAGCTAAAAGGGAGTTGGGTTAAGACGTGATTTTATATTGAGCCACAGTTAACCTCTGATCCTCCCAGTGTTCTAGTTATACAAATACAGTGGTTTGGCATTTGCAGTATTTGTCTTAATTTTACTAGATTTTCTATATATATAGATATAGATACATATATAGATATAGATACACATATATATGTATCTATATCTATATATTATAAAGAGTAAAGTAGTACTCTATTTTTTTAAAATCATAATGTGACCACTATGGGGAGGAGAGGATGTGAATGTTTTTGGGAGTGTGGAGAGTGCCATACCCCTAGTCTTTCCCCCAGGCAAGAAGGAACTGACCTGTGGTTCATTTTGAGGGTTTGAGTTGCTGATTGAGTGGTAGGAGGTAAGCCAAGTCCCTTCCAGTCAAGGCAAGGGACGGTGGTGGGAACTAGTTGGAAGTTGACCAATGTTCACAGATTGGGACCTGCTGGTTGAGAAGCCTGGATCTGGTTTTCTGGTGAACAGAAAGCAATGGATCAAATATAGGAGAAGATGTAGCAATTTGATGGTAACTGTCATTGAGACAGAATGTAGAGGGGTAAAGGGAGGACAAAGAATTGGTCTCTGTTTATAGAGCCTGACTCCCCGTCTCCATGGTATTTGCTCTGTGAAAAAAGTAAGTTAGCCTCTTGACTGAAGTAGAGCTCAATGTACTGCCTTGGTTTATGCCTTTCATTCCATGTCTGCACTGGACAGGACAGGAAGCCAAAGCCGCAATAATCTGTAGGCACCCCATAGCACTGAAGGGTAAAGATCCAAGTGAGTGGGATGCTGAGGAATGTGTTGGGAGGGAAGTTCCAGAACTCAGTCTGTGGGCAAGCAGCAGTCCTTGGGGAGATGAGCTGTGGAAACTCCTGTTTTCATATGGAATTTGATGAGCTCCTCAGTCAAAGGCAGGTTTTAAAAGCTGCCTGGAGCCTATGCGCAAGGAAGGCCTGAGCCAGTCTCAGCCTCCTGGTGGAATGTGGCTGAAGCCAACACCCAGAGAGACTTCTCCCACATCTGGAAGCCTCAGATCAGTGCCCCTCAAGGCCAAGGTAAAGGGCATCCTGCTGACAAAGAGGGGCTTCTGACATGTGGCACCAACTAGGGACAAGAGATTTACCTGTAATTTCTTAGGCGTGGCTTTCTGGCAGGTTCTGGTTGGGCTTTGGTGATGGACCAGTTATTTCCTGAGAAAGATTAGTCTAAGCTATCGTTTCTAGTTTGCATAGTAATGTAGGGCTTTCTAGAGAATAAATTAAAAAGACCCCTCTTCTCCCTTCCCATTCCATACCCAGTGGAAGCAATTAGAACTCCTCCACTGTTAAAGAATCAAAGCACATTTCTCAGTGGGGACTAGGACACAGTATGCTCTCTCTCTCTGTCCTTGTCTCTGTCTCTGTCCCTCTCTAAGAATCATTTTTTCTTTTTCTTTTTTTTGGGGAGAGTATAAATTTATATGCAGTTGCAAGAAATGAGAGAGAGGTCCTGTGTACCTTTTGCACAATTTCCTTCAATGTTTTTATCTTGCAAAACCACAGCACAATATCAAAATCAGCACACTGGCACTGACACAGTTAAGATACAGATCATTTCCGTCAACATCAGGATCCTTTCGGCTAGACTTTGCTATGAAAGTGTACCCCCACCTCCCTTACACCCCTCCCACCATTAATCTGTTCTCCGTTTCTATAATGTTGTCATTTCAAAAATGTTATATAAATAGACGTGCAGGATGTGACCTTCGGGACTGGCTTTCTTCACTTAGCGTTAGGAGGTTGTTTTGTGCAGCAGTTGTTTGTTCTTTTACCACTGAGTAGTATTCCACAGTGTGGATGCATGAGCCTTTAGCACATTGAAGGATGTCTGCGTTGTTTCCAGCTTGGGGCTACTATGAATAAAGCCTCTGTGAACATTCTTATGCAGATTTTTGTGTGAATGTAAGTTTTCATTTCTCTGGGAAATATCTCTGAGTGAAATGACAGAGTGGTGTGGTAGTTTTATAAGAAACTGCCAAACTGTTTTCCAGAGCAGCCATACCGTTTTACATCCCCACCAAGAGTGACCCAGATTCTTTGCATTCTCACCAGCATTTGGTATTGTCACTATTTTGGTTAGCTGCTCTGATAGGTATGTAGTGATATCTTATTGTGGTTTTTATTTGGATTTCTTCTATGTTTAATGATGTTGGACATTTTTAAATGTGCTTATTTACCATCTGTATACTCTCTTTGGTGAAATGTCTGTTCATGTCTATTGCCCATTTTCTAAGTGGACTGTTTTTACTGTTGAGTGCATCTCTCTTTATAACATGGATCTATGGCAGATTTCAGTATGGAGGCCCGGGTCATTTCCAGAATTAAGCTATTAATCCAGTTGGGTTTTGTTCATTCCTTGGATCTCTTAGGATTAGCAAAGGGTGGGGATACTGGTGTTCGAATCCTTGTTTTCTGCTCTGAATAGGGTGGAGGTGGGCGCCTGCAGGAAAGGAGCCTTTCCTGCGCGTTTACAGCAGCTCAGAAGCATGAACATCTTTCCTCCAACTTGCTATCTGAGGGAAGAGAGGGACAAATTAAATTTCAGTTATTGGCTACTTGGTTTCCCTCTGTGACCACCAGAGTGAATGAGTCTTAAATTTGTGCTTCTCAAACTTCAATGTGCATGTAAATCACCTGGAGAGCTTAAGATGCAAATTCTGATTCGTTGTGCAGAGATTCTGTGTCTCATCAGCTCCAGGTGATGCAGCGCTTGCTCCCTGCTCCCTGTTTCCGGCCCACGGTTGAGAACCAGGGCCCAGAGACCACATAATCATCAAGCCCTTCCTGCTCACAAAGGGAGAAACTGAAAGCTGTGTAAGTTAAGCAAATCCAAGTCACCCAATGCCAACAACCAGTTCCCCTCTTGCTCCCATTACCACCTTCACTGACAGCACCCCACAAATCCCACCAGCTGCTTAGGGAAAAATAAAATTTCTCTCAAAAAGCAACTGGAAAATCTAACCCTAAGATGCATTCAATGAGTTAATCCAATTTCCTCCCAAGGATTTCTGCAGTTTTGACTTGTCTTTAATGATTTGGTATCCAATACGCAGATTCCAAGCTACATCAATATAAATGAGCACCTTTTTCATAAACTCAGTTTCATCAAAAAAGCAGACTAAAAACTTTCAGGCTATGTGAGAGTGATATGCTATCAATCTGGCAGCAAGCTATTAGGGACTGAATGTGTCTTCCTAAAACTCATATGTCGAAGTCCTAACCCCCAGCACCTCAAAATATGACTATATGGATATAGGGCGTTTTAGGAAATAATTAAGTTAAAATAAGATTGTTAGGTTGGGCCCTAATCAAATATGACTAGCATTATTAAAAGAAGATGAGATCAGGAACAGACACACAGAGGGAAGGTGATATGAAGACACAGGAAGAAGAAACACATCTACGGGCCAAGGAGAGATGCCTTGGGAGAAATCTAACCTACCAACATCTTGATCTTGGTCTTCTGGCCACCAGACCTGAGAGGAAATAAATTTCTGTTGCTTAATCTACCCAGTCTGTGGTACTTTATTATGGCAGCTCTAGCAAACTAATATACCAGCTAGCTATTAGGATGGGGACAAAAAGAGGAGGTAGCAAAAATTCCTTGGCATATTCTGCAGTAAAGTGTACTAGAGGATAGGCATCTCTCAGCAGCAGGGTGCCAGGCTGTAGATCCTGGTTTCTAAGAAGGTAAGGGCAGGGCAAAGTAGAATTCCTATTCTTCAAATTGCACACATGCTCCAGTGACAGATCTTTTTACGCTTCTTTTAACTGAGCTCCTTCAAAAAGAAGAGAAAAAATTTACAGCATTATTCACAATAGCCAAAAGGTGGAAACAACCCAAATGACCATCAAAAAAATGAGCAGACAAGTAAAATGTGTTATATCCACATAAGGAAAAATTGTTCAGCTTTAAAAAAGAATGAAATTCTGACATGCTACAACATAGATTAGTTCTGAAAACATTATGCTAAGTGAAATAAACCTATTACAGAAGAACAAATATTGTATGATTCCACTAATATGAGGTACCTAGAGTATTCAAATCATAGAGACAGAAAGCAGATTAAAGCTTATCAGGGAGTGGGAGTTAGTGCTTAATAGGTAGAGTTCATGTTTGGAATGATGAAAAAATTTTAGGTGAAGTCAGTGGTGATGGTTACACAACATTCTGAATGTATGTAAAGCCACTAAATTGCACAGTTAAAAATGAAAATTATTGTGTTGTATATTCCACCATAATTTTACAAATTTGGCATAAATCTTTTTTTTTTTTCCAAAACAAAGAGAAAATAACAATCTTGAAAAATTGTAGTCAGACAGTTTCAGTTTCTTAGTTGTACAGAAGGTCTTGCTGGGAAAGGAAGACAAATTTGACCTTGGGTGAAGGGGGAGAATTCAGACTCTGATAAGGTCTTTGAAAGAGGAGATTTATAAGAGAATTGGAAAGGTCTAATGACAGACTTCATATCTCCTGAATTTTTTTCCTCCAACAGTCTGCTTTCTCATCCCTTGCCGGAATTGACTTGATTTTCTCCATAGTTACCTATGTCTCTGTTTAACCTTTGAAACTTCAGACACCTATGTGTCTCTCATTTGATTCCTCTTTACCTCTTTCCCTGTTAAAGTAGAATATTCTGAAAAGTAAAATCATGACTCTCATATAAATATAAAATGCTTGCATGTGAAAGATTTTATTTAACTCATTAACAGAGAATCAGTGAGATGTTCAAACCAGGTCAAATGAGATTTAGACATATAGAGATTCATACTTTCTACTTGACAAAATTCTTGCGTTGCCAGGCAGAAAAAACAGGTGATTAGCAAACTAATGATCTGAGGGGTGCCATAATTCTGCATGGCCTTCTTATGTCACCATCTTTTAAAGGCTTGCTGCATGGCCTGGATTCCCTATTGCTATAAGCTCATCAGGAACATATTCTGTCAGTTGCCCCAAGCACCTCCTGTGCATGAGGATATAAGCCATTGCCATGTAGGCAGGGTCTTCCCAGTCTTAGCTTGGAAATTTTTATTCACTGGTATATTAGTTAATATGTTTTTGGAAAAATCTGGGTTTGATCAGGAAAAAAGGGGTAAAGGGTCCTGGGTAGGTGTTATGAGTTAATTGTGTGCTCTCCAAAAAGATGTGTTGAAGTCCTAACCTCTAGTACTTTAGATTTTTATCTTATTTGAATATAGGGTCGTTGCAGATATCATTAGTTAAGATGAGGTCATATTGGAGTAGGGCCCACCCTGCTCCCATATGACCGATATAATAACTGGAGAAATACACAGATGACAAATAAAGCATGTGATGATAGAGATACACATGTGAGAAAGCAGAGAATGGAGTGCTGCAGCTGCAAGCCAAGGAATGCCGAGGATGGCCAGCAAACCATGAGAAGCTGGGAGAAGAAGGGAAGGACCCTCCCCTTAAGGTATCAGACTGAGAATGGCCCTGCTGACACTTTGATTTCAGACTTCGAGCTTCCAAAACTGAGAGGACAAATTATTGTTTTAAGCCACTTGGTTTGTGATAATTCATTATTGCAGCCCTAGGAAACTCATTGAGCAGGTAACCAGTAATGCCCCATATTCAGTAAATGATGAAATGTGCTCTAAAATGGGTATAGAACTGAAATAAAAATATCCACCTGAGGGAGCTCTAGAGCCTTCGCTTCCTCAGCCCTAATTTGACTCTAACCTAGATAATGGAGGTGGGCGTGGCTGAAAGTGCAGGTTTCTGAGGAAGACAGATGCTGACTGACCCAATAACCTGCTCCGACTGTCCTGGTCAGGGCAGAGCGCTAGGCAGTGTTGACAGCTTTAATGAGGAGTACTCACCCACACTACCTGTGACTTTGACAATGAGATATTCCTGGAGGACAGAAATAATTTGGGGGGGGTGGTATTTTTTCATGGTATAGAAAGCAGCAAAATCTGCTATTCTCTGGCAATTGCTAGCTGGACTGACAACATAGAAAATTTCTCAATATGTCCATAACTTTGTGCAAAGCTCCTGAGGTATTTTATTTTCTTAGCCACTCATTCCTTGAAACTCTGCTGGCTCTCAGTGTTGTTCCCAGATCAGCAGTGTCAGCATCACCTGAGAACATATTAAAAATGCATATTCTTAGGCCTCACCCCAGACTTACTGGATCAGAAACTCTGCAGGTGGGGTCCAGCTATCTGAGTTTTAACAAGCCATTGAGGTGTTTCTGATGCCCACTAATGTTTGAGAACCAAAGTTTCAATTTACTGCCATCTGTAGCTATGCACTCTCTTAAGGCACTTACCTGCCTTTTCAGCTGCTTTTTCACTATGTGCCATCCTGGCTCATTCCTCCTTTATTCCCTTGCTTGTATGTGCATATATATGTATTCATTCAGCAGACATCCAGGAAAAGGTATCCTATAGTCAGTTTTTTAAGTGGATCTAGAATGCATCTGAAACTCTGATGGGATGTTGGTTAAGCTTCTTTAGTTGTAAGAGCAAAGACCCTTTCAAATTTCTTTAGTTGACAGTATTTATTGCAAAGAACAATGAAAATGAGCATCTCTTAACTGCAGTCAGAAGAAAATCTATATAAAGCTATTTGTGTGAGGGACAGAGACACACACACAGAGAGAGAGAAAGAGAGGGAGAGGGAGAAGGAGAAGAGAGGGGAGGAGAGGGGAGAGGAGAGAGGAGAGGAGAGAGAGAAGAGGAGAGGGGAGGGGAGGGGAGGGGAGAAGAGAAAGAAAAGAGAAAAGAGAAGAGAAGAGAAGAGAAGAGAAGAGAAGAGAAGAGAAGAGAAGAGAAGAGAAGAGAGCAGAGAGATAAAGACAGGAAATCATCTCAATGTCCAGGCTCTGTGGAGTCTTGGAATGTTCTCACAAGACGCAGTTGCCCCCAGCCTCCCCAGCAGTTCAACACCGGTGTTCTTTACTACTGGCTCTAGGAACGCCACTCACACATGACAGAGCTTTGCTATGTCTCTGCTTCTTCTAAGACTATTTCTGCTTCTCAAGGTCACTGATTACCCCTAGGTCTGATGACCACGAAGGATCTACATATTGGCTTTTCTTGTTGTTTTCTTTCAGCTCCGGCTGCCAGTGCCAAGTTCCTCTCTGTCTCACACTGAAAGAGCCCACAGAGAGGTCCAGTTGGCTCTCTGTTTCACTGTGTCAGTATGGAGCATCCCTGTGGGTAGAGCCTTGTCATGGTCTGTCTGAAGGTGACAGCTCTTACTGGAGCACCAGTCCCTGGTTGGTCAGCTGTGGCTAGAACACATGGAGGCACAGGCGAGAAACTGCTTCATGCTGCGAGGTTTTCAAGGGACAATGGTCGATCCCTCTCTGGATTAGACAAGAGATCCCAGAGGAAGATATAGGTCTAAAAGTCATGACTGTGTAAGTAGATGGTAGTTAAAGCCTCATGTGTGGCAACATTGCCCAGGAAAGGTGATAGAAGGAAAGAGAAAAGGAAACCTAGGATCACAAACATCTACTAAGGGGTAGATGGAGGCCATTAAAATATAAGAACTAGCATTTTTTGAGTACCTACTATTTGTCAAACTCTATGCTTAGATGCTTTATAAAAATTACGTTATTTATTCTTTAAAACAATCATGTGAGCTAGGCATTACCATTCTTATCCCAAGTTCACAGATGCTAAGGCTGACCAGGGCTCACAAAGGTCAAGGTTTCACAGCTTATAAATGGCAGAGCTGAAATTTCAATACAGTTTTATCCAACTCCAGCATTCTTGCTCTTACATGTTGGCTTCAAAAGGAATGATCGGAAACATGGTAGGGATAATTCTCTGTATTACAAGGTGATCGTCTGTTCTTAGGAGGAAGTGATTAAGAGAAAAGTCTGAAAGGAACCTCTTTGAGCAATTAGGAACTTATTAATGAAATTTCAATTTCACTTGGAAGAGTCTGATTGTAATGAATCAAGAAAACAGGCCATCACCTTGTAAATTATGTAAATGTCTAACCACTATGCTGTACACCTAAAACTAATATAATATTTTATGCCAACTATAATCAAAAAATTAAAAAGAAACACACAAAAAAGATGATAGGCCAAGGAGACAGTGAATGTCAGCTGTGAGGGTAAGAAGTGTGGAAAGGCTTGTGTTTTATTGTTTGCTATTTTACTGTGATATGATAAACCATATGATAAACCAGTTTTCTCCTATCAGAAGACAGAAACCACACCAATGATTCAAACAGGGAAAATTTAATATAGAGAATTACTAAATTGGTAAAAGGGGGTTAACTCTAAAGAGGAGTAAAGAGAACTCTGCAGCTACAGGAATAACAGGTATAGGGAGAAACCGCTACCTCTAGGGAAGATGCCAAATGTCCAAGGAAGACAAACTTGGCAGAGGGGCTTTAAGGCTGAGATTAAGGAATAATTGCAAAGAGTGCGACTGTGGCTGCTGGGTGGGATAGTGCTGCGGGCTGCCACTGGCAATCTGAAAACTACCTGCTGGGTGCTGGCGAAGCATCTGGGAAGCCGCCCTCTGGATTTACTCTGAAACTTCCAGAGGGCACGTGCCACTGGATCTCCCACTGGCCCCGCTGGCTTCTATGCTGCAGAAACAAGAAGACACTGGAACCAGGAAGAGAAACTCCTTACCTGCAGAGTTCCTTTAGCACCTGCTACTGATAACCACTGTGACAGGCAGCGAAGGAGAAATGTCTACACAACCCAGCTCCGGTGTCACAGAGCAGGATGAAGAAAGGAGGATTTGGAGCTCCAAGGAGGTAAATTGATAACCAGTCCAAATGGGACGTGTTGCAATGGAAGAACCAGTAAGTAAATGTTTTTGCCTGTGAAAGTTCATTCGTGGGGAGCTCCACAGAGCTCCATGGAGAATTCTCATGTCATTCTAGTCCTGCCCACTCACCCAAGTTCTGTTCCAATCTGGAAGCTACCGCCACTTTCTCTGATGAACCCTGAGTTCACGTTCACATGTTTAGAATTCGGGTACACAGAATTAAGCTAATTCCACTATTGTCATCTGTCTATGTAAAGGCCTTCTCTTCTTTTATTTTTCTCTTAATTTCCAAGCCTCACTCCCATTCCCATTCTACCTTATCTCCTGTAATATGTTTGGTTGGGTATGTACATACATGTTCATAATTTTAAAAAGTACATAGAATTGTGCATGTATTTACATACATACATACATATGTGTTTGTACACGCATATATATATGGTGTTGGGCCACAAGTCTCATTCTGTTTCTATTTGTTCCCGTCCACAGTATGATCTGCCCGTGCAGCTGCATGCACCTCTCGTTCATTGCTACCTGCTGCTTGGCTCTCCACAGGAATCAGCCAGTACAGTTTACTTCTCTTTTCCCTTTGCTATTACTAGGCTGTTCCCACAAACTGCAGGGATACACACCCTTGTACATGTTCTCTTACAGACCAGAGTAAAGTTTCTCAGAGCTGCACCCAGGAGTGGGATTGCTGGGTGTATGCATAGGAATTCTACTGAGTTCTACTAAGTGCTCTCCAGAAGACTGCAGCGTCTACACTCCCATCTCAACTGCACAATAATGTCCATTACCCTACCTCCTTGACAATAATTGCTATCATCTGACTTCCTAATTTTTCCTGTGTTGTGAATATAAAATAGAATCTCTTTTTATATAATTTACATTTTTCTGAGTAACAGTAAACTTGAACATATCTTCATATTTTCCCTTTTATATCTTTGCCCCATTTTTCTACCACGTTCCTGACATTTTTGTTGTTGTTGTTGTTAATTTCCTTGTACATCATAGATAAGATGTCGATAAAGGGCTCAGACAGTGTTTTAGGCTTTGCAAGCCACATATTCTCTGCTGCACCAACTCAACTCTGTCGTTGCAGTATGTAGCAGTATGTAAGTGAATGAGTGGGGCTGTGCTCCAGTGGAACTTCACTCACACGAGCAGGTGGCAGGGCGAGATTTGGCCTGTAAGCCATGGTTCGCTGACCTTTGTTCTACATGTTACTTCCTTGTTGGATTCTGACACTGAAGTTATCTTCCTCCACTCTGTCTGTGATGTCCTTTGTTGGCCAGAACTATCTATGGGTTCAAATCCACCAATCTTTTGCCAAATAGTTTGTGCTTTCAGTATTAATTGAAAATGTTCTTTCTGACCTCAAGATGACAAATGTATCTGACTTTTTTTCTACTGATTTTATATTTTTATCATTCACATTTAGATTTTTGGGTTATCCAAAATTGACCTTGATATGTAGTGTTTATTTTCCTCCATACGACAAACCAGTTTTTCCAAAACCATTTATTAAATCCTTTCCCCACAGGTTTGTGGTGTGAACTATCATATATATTATATATCAGTTCCCATATATAAATAGATCTGTTTATGAGCTCTTTGTTCTGTTCCACTGTCTTATTTACCTGTTTCTCTGCCAACAATGCATTGTTTTTACTATTCTGGCTCTGTAGTGTGTCTTCATATCTCATGCTGTGAGTTTTTATATTTCCTTTCAAAGGCCCATGAATCCACATCTATTTCAATGATGCAGATGTCTTTGTACCTTCTCTGCTGCCACCTGGCTTCCTTTAAAGGAAGAAGCATGGAATATGAAGTCAGGCAAACTCTAAGTGACAATTCCCTTTAAATGTCATTCAACTATTACTTCTTGAATGAATTAGGACTGAATTGTTTCTGTCATTCCCACTCCTTTTTGTTTAGAATCAGAATACAGTTGTATTTAAAATATATATACATATACATATTGACTCATTGACCTAATCATTGCTGAATTAGGACTCACTTGAATTACCTTAATTAAAAATATATATACAGGGTCAAATGGTGATACTTCTGGAAGTAACATCACAATGGCTGCTGAAAAATAGCCCCACATTCAGTTCAAACTCATATTAGTTGGTGATGGTGGGATTAGAATATGTACATTTGTGAAACATCATCTTACTGGTGAATTTGAGAAGTATGTAGCTACCTGGGGTGTTGAAGTCCATCTCCTTGTGTTCCATACCAACAGAGAACCTATTAAGTTCAATGTATGGGACACAGCTGGTCAGGAGAAATTTGATGGACTGAGAGATGGCTATTACATCCAAGCATTTGTGCCATTATAATGTTTGATGTAACTTCGAGAGTTACTTACAAAAATGTTGCCTAACTGGCATAGAGACCTGGTACAAGTATATGAAAACATTCTCATCATGTTGTGTGGCAACAAAGTGAACATTAAGGGCAGAAAAGTTAAGGTGATATCAATGGTCTTTTGACATTTCTACCAAAAGTGGCTACAACTCTGAAAGCCCTTCCTCTGGCTCTCTGGAAAACTAATTGGAGACCCTAACTTGGATTTTGCTGCCATATCTGCTCTTGCACCACCAGAGGTTATCATGGACCCAGCTTTGGCAACACAGTATGAGCACGATTTAGAGGATGCCCAGACAACTCCTCTCCTGGATGCAGATGACGACCTGTGAGAGAGTGAAGCTGGAGCTCACCATCCGAAGTCTGGTTTTATAGGCAACTGTCCAGTGATGTCAGTGGTGCAGCATGTTTGCCATTTTATTATATAGCTAAGGAGAACGTGTGCTTAATCTGTTGGATGCTGAATGGGCTTCAGAATGAATGTGACAGTTAAAAAAATACCTTCATTTTTTGGACCTGCATATTTAGCTGTAATGGAAGACAGTTGTTCCCTAATTGAGTTTCAAATATGACTGCTACAGTCACATTACAATATTCAGTGGTGAAATCTTGTTTGTTTCTGTCATTCTCATTCTTTTTCATTTAGAATCAGAATAAAGTTGTATTTCAAATATATCTATACACACATGTACGTACATACATACATATCGACTCACATAACTAAAAAGTGCAATGAATGACTCTGTTTGACCTAAGGGTTCAAAAAAATATCATTAGGGCTCTCACTCTCCCTCTCTTTCTCCACCTTTCATCTCTGCTCTTGTTACCTGCATTCTCAGCACTCTCTCTCCCAAAGATACTGTTAGGATTATAGTGTTCTTACTGCTCCTGATGTGAGAACAGACCCCTTTCTCATCAAACATTCATATCCATTCCTGCAAAATGGTCTCTGACTGCCTGATTGGCTCATGTGCCTTTCCTGGATCAATCATAGTGACCAAGAAGGTGGATCTGTGAATGACAGCCCACCACCTATCGGACGAGCATTCCCCAAAGGAAAGGTGCTTGTGTCATGTCATCGTTTGGGCAGACCAATCACCCGCAGATGTCTGCCTTACCTCTCATCTGCCGTGTGTTACCACAATCCTTACAACCCTGAGAATTGTTTATAGGGAGGACACTAAGGCTCAGAGAGTTTAAGTTACTTGGAAAAGCCCCACAACCTGCAAAAGGCCAAGGCACCATTGGCAACCTGGTCTGTCTATGTTAAAGCTGAGCTCTTTCCACTATGCCACACACTGCCATTCACTTATATTTCTGTTGCTTCAAACCCGCCATAGCACAAAGTAAGCTCATCATTTTTTCTAAAATGATGTCTAAAGTCTGAAGTATCCAAAACTTATTGCCATTTCCTCAGTCTCCCAGGTGCGAAAATTTGCTGTCCTTTTCAATTGATTCAGTCTTTTCTTTCATTCTCATGGCCAGTCCTTGTTAATCTCTTCCTTCTTCCCATTCCTTTTCTTACCTGCTATCTGCATCCTGTTCATGGGCTGATCACCTGTCATTTGAACTACTATGCTATCTATTCCCTACCTCAGTCCATCCTGTATACAACCACACATTAAATTCCCTAAAACACAAGATTTATTTATTTTTTTTCAATTTTTATCAAATTCTTTAGGGTAACATTGGTTAATAACATTATATAAATTTCAGGTGTACAACTTTCTAATACAACATCTGTATACTCCATTGTGTTCTCACCATCCAAAGTCGAGTCTCCTTCCGTCACCATATATTTGACCCCTTTTACCCTCTTAGTCCTCCCTATACCTACTTCCCCTCTGGTAACCACTATTCTGTTGTCTGAAACTATGAGCTTGTTTGGGGTTTTTTGTTTGTTCATTTGTTGCTTTTTGTTTTACAGGATTTCTTTTTTAAAATTATGATTCCTTCTGCTTAAACATGTGTATTAGTTTATGCTAGCACAATAATGCAGAGCAACATAGAAGAGCACTCCAAAACTCATGGGCTTAAAACATGGCTATTTATTATGGGCAAACGTTTATGTATCCACTAAATTTTGGCTGACCTGGGCTGGCTGGAGGCTCTGCTTCCAGCTGGGGCAGCTTTGTTTCTCGCTGCAGGTCTGTGGGGTAGCTCCACTTCTTGGGTCTATCTATCTGCTCCTCTTAAGGGCTTTGCTCTTCCATGGCGATGGCAGAAACATGTGAGACCTCTCACGGCCTACAGCTGGAACTGATGGCACACAGTCATATGCTAAACTCCAAGTCAAGGGACAAGGGAATATATTCTGCCACACGTAGCCTATGAAAGGATATGGGTAAAGAGACAAGGGAAGACATAGAGTCGTCAGCTAAATCTACCACACAGAGTCAAGTCATCTCCACTGCCTAGATTTCAAAATCTTCTATGGTCTGGTCTCACTTCATTCACTCTACCCAAGACCTTCACGTTAGGCTGTTCATCTGGGATACAGTTCATGGATTTTGAAAATCTTATAGAAGCCAGACAAGATTAGGCAATTTCAGACAGCAAACTGTGTTCCAACTGCAGGCCACACTTAGCCTACCCCCCGCTTTCCCACCACACAAAAAAAGAGAAAGGAATTTTATGGGCCCACTAGTTTTTACGAAATAAACAAATGTTAACAAAATTTCCTCTAGGAAATAAACTAAGCCAGAGATCTTCTATGGTTTTATTTTAAGCTTTTTTTTTTTTCTGGACAAAAAAATATTTTCTCAGTAAACAATGGCAGCAGTTTATTTTTGTTGAATTGGCTTAAATCCTCCCCTGCTTTCTTTTTGTGGATTGACAGACTGACTACAGAAATGAGAATGAGAGAATTTTTTAAATTCTTTTTTTGTGTGTGGTTTCTCTGGCTGAAAAATAAAAGCTCTGCATTCTTTCTGTATTCAGTACACTTCAAAGTTATAAAAATTTAGATAAAGTACATCAGGGTTATGGTTGTTCTAGATTTCAGCCTATTTATAACTTCCTCATATTTCACATTTGTTTGACCTCAGGTTAAAGGAATGCTTTTGAAAGTATCATGATTTGATCCTAGCAATGGATGTAGCAAAAATACTTGGGTCAATAAGTTAAATTAAAAGGCTTAAAATAAAATAATAAGAAGAAAAAGAAGCAGCAAAAACTAGATTTTGCAAACTGTAAGCTCAAGCCTGCATGACAATAGAAAAGTTTCCTAGCTTTATTCCTATGAAAAGTTTATGTTATGGAATATATTTTTCAAAGTTTACCAGAGTGAAAAATTTGAATTAAAAAAGACCAATTTCCCAATACTCTTAACTCATTTTCATAGCTTACATAGGGCTGCTATTGGATTTGTCTTCACTATTCCTACATATGTATTTTGTTTCTTTTCTTGTCCATCAAAGTCTGAATATCTTCATGTGTGTTGTAGATTTTCAACACGGTATTACCTAAAATATATGTTTCAGTGACTTATAGAGGGAAAAGCAAGTTATAAAACAGTATGTATATAAGATGTTATTTTTGTTGACAAATATATGAATATGAATATGTATATCTATTAATATGTATATCAATCATCTATCTACCTATGGAGAGAGGAAAAGAGATATATACACACATAAACATATACACACACAGAATAATGCATAAGAACATGTCTATAAGGAAGATATCAGAATATTAACAATTACCTTGAGTGTTAAATTCTCCCCTATGTGTGTAATAAACATGGATTATTACCTATGTAATACTAAATGGGATTTTAAAAAGAAAAAGATATTTAATAGTTTGGCCTTTTCATCTGAGGAATTCTAAAACTCCCCTAATTTTAAGGAAACTAATGACAAAACCTTCAGTAGGGGCCTCATTTGAACATATAATTGGAGATTATATGGCTAGCTATATTGTTTCACTAGGCAGAAAATTCAAATGAAGAAAATTAAAGATGAGAAGGGGTGAGTCTGAATCCCGGCGATGGTTTTCTTCATCTAGCTGGTCCCAACGGATCCCTTGAGTAGCTCATGAAGTACAGAGGCAGTGGTGCCTAGAGTTCCCTCTGAGTTTGAGCTCGTGTATTAGAATCTCATCTGCAAGGTACACAGAGCAGTAGTCAAAAGACCAAGAGTCAGGCGGATCTTGCTAAGTGAGATATTAACTTAGGCTTAGAAATTTGTTCTTGTGCAACAATACTTCAAAAAAAATAATGCCATTCATTGCGATATTATGGGTAAGAAACAATACTAACAATATGCATAGGTTTAGAATTTGGCAGATGGCATTGTACTCCTTATAAATCAAAAGAAATTGCAGCTCTAACTAAAATTAATCTCTACTTGTGTTTCCAAAAGTAGGTCTACTAAAATTTAGATACCTGAGAACATTTCACTGTAGAAATTATGATAGTTTATGAAAAAGCAATCCCACAACTGGTTTTAAGAACCTATGTGTGTTAGTTCCTATTGGTTCCTACTGTGTATTAGTTGTTATGAATACAAAGATAGATGAAGAAATGAACTTTGCACGCAGGGAGTTTGGCTTATCACACCAATGAATTCAGGATTTGCTGTGTCCTTTTATTTTAAATAATTCTTAGAACAACAAACAAAAATGAGGAACGATGATGAGAGAATCTCAGCCATATGAGTGATTATGAGGCTGTTTTGTAGATGGACCTTGTTGCCACCCTGGATCAAGGCCGTTTACACCATTGTGAAAAGCAGGGCAAAGGGTTAGCAAATGGAGATAAAGGAGTAGCTCAGAGCAATTAGATCACATAAAGTCCCAAATGCCTAGTCTATCAGGTTGAATCCAAGTTTGGATCCTGTCGCTAAAAAAAAAGAGATGCACGTTACTTACAAGCAAACCTGAGGGCATGCCATCTATTATCAGCAATAAACAGATTTGATTCTTTTGTAAACGAGATTGTCAGGGCCCAAGGGATTTGTCAGCACACAGATAATCCTTGAATTGTCTGTCTGCCCTATGATGGTAACAGGAAATTGTCAGTAATAAGGTTGGTTACCAATTTTCTTGTCTGGTGCATTAAAGATTATTCCACAAAACCCAGAGGGTCTTAACCAACCAGCTTTCGTTACATGGTTCAACACTGCACGTCTTATCAAGTCTCATGTTCATAGAGGCTGTGAAGACTGTTAGCGATGCAAGTCACTGGGACCTCACTCTGTGAAATACAGGCTGGAACTTCAGGACTTTTAAATCCAATATGGTACAGAACTATGCAGCCACAAAGATGCCAAAATGCATATGATATCTCACTCCCCACATACAAAGACAGCACAGGGAGTGCTCTGGATCAGGTTGAGTTAGGGACCCACAGCTTCATCAAGGTGAGACTGTGGTTTCTCTTTGCTTTGACTTATTGTTCATGTGATTTAAATTTAGTGTTTTGAATAAGTAATACATATATGTGGTTCAAAAATTTTTTTAATTGCAAAAGGGATATAGTAAATATTTTTCCCCATCTCTTTCTCCATTTGCTCTGTTCTTACCTCCCCACCAGGCAATCCCTGTCATAAGTAGTATTATTTTATCCTTTCAGAGTTTTTAAATAATTGACTACAAGAATATATAAAACACATTTTTATTTTACTTTTTTACACAAAATATGGACTATAATACCACTGTTCTGGGCCTTGTTTTTCCCCCCTTCTATTACACAAAACAAAATGGCTTATATATTTATACATGGAAATCATCTTTATTCTTCTTGCATAATTTTCTGTTTTATTTATCATACTTTAGAAAATTGGTCCCCTATTGATGAACATTTTGATTAACTTTCCAATATTTTGCAATTACAAACACTGATGCACTGAATAACCTTGCACATGAGTTCTTTCACATGTCATTACTATTGACTTTTCATAGGGCTGCCTGGTAGTGGCCAAGATAAGACCTCTTCCCCTGGCTCCGTTAGTTAGCAACCAGAATTCCTAATAGATTCTTACAGTAGGCAAACATCCTCTTTTATTTCCCCAATACATGAATAGCCAAGGGATCATTTCTGAAACCTGGCTATAATCCCTTTGCCTCCTTCACCCTCACCCTCATCCTTACATGTCCCATTAACTTTCTCCTGTCACAACTAGCAACTTGGGACTGGCTGCCTTTTTTTTTTTTAATCTCATCATTTAAAATTGTATTTGGATTGCTATCATTTATTTCTTCTGAGAGGTAGGAAAATGTTGCTGAATGATTTCTTGCATCTTCTTAACAAGTCAAGGTCTCAGTCATTCACTCAACAAGTAAATTACTACAACCTTTGTGTTTGAAAACAACGTAGCTTTATTATTTTAAGGTTCTTCAGAAGTGAGAAATAGCTTTCACGGGGATAAAAGCAAGGTGTTTGCAGGAATGCGTTCATTTTGGAGGCTGGAGGGAGAAAGTTATTTCCTCACCTTTTCCAGCTTCTCTAGGCTGCCTGCATTCCTTGGTTGGTTGTCCTTTATCACTCTAACCTTGATTCCATGTCACATCTTGTTCTTCCTACTCTCACCCTCTTGTTTCCCTCACCCAAGGACCCCACCAGTGCCTTGGGCCCTCCCAGATAATCTAGAATAATTTCCTATCTCAATATTTAATCATACCTGCATGTACCATATTCATAGGTTCTAGGGATTAATACCTGGACATTTTTGGGGACTGTTGTTCAGCCTGCCACACAGGTGATTAAAAAGCAGCAGCTGCGCCGCAAGATAATTATTAACATACAAAATGAATTCAAATAACGGGGAATTATGTAAAGAATAATCTTGGCAGAGGACACCTCAGGATTCAACACTTTGTGAGTTCAACAAATCTGTTTTGAGTATGTGCGGTGTGTCAGGCACGGTTCCAGGAGCTTGGGATATATTAGTGAACAAAACGGGCAAAAATTCCTACCCTCACGGGGCTTATATTCAACAAAGACACCAAAAGCCGGTTATTGTAATTTAAGTGTGGATAAGTGCTATGGAAAAAAGGATGGTCAGTGGGAGGGGTCGGAAGAGCAGCGAGTGGGGCGGGGGTAGGGGAGGGGCGGGAACCCTCTGCCTGCAGATACTAGGGGGCGCTGTAGCACAGTGTGGGAGGCTGAGCTCATAAGGATGCTAGCTAGTTACACAAACAGTATTTGATAGCCTGAAGGAATTTTAGAGGTCAGCTAATATAACTTCCTCAGTTTTGAGAAAAGCTCAGGCTCAGGTCCACAATGTGGCCACTAGTTATTCTGCATTTGGCCTAAATTCGAGAGACAGTCTCCTCCTCTCTCCCCAAGAAGGCCAGACATAGTCGTCAGGTTATCAAAGGCAGCTCCTGCCAGTAGGAGAGGCTGGGAGGGTTTTGTATTAGAGCAGCAGGAGGGCTGGATGATTTCAGAGTGTAGTTCTATGTATGCCACTGTTGAAAAATCGTTCCACGGAACTTCTAATATGCCTCTTTCTAAGTGTAGCATTCTGAAGTCTTAAATCAGTGACTCTGGCCCGTCATCAGTCTTTGAGACTCAACTTTGGTGAAAATAACCTACATTGGCCAGACACCAAAAGGAAGTGAAAAATAGATTATGATAAAGAGCCTTTGGTGTTTATAACAAAAGAATAATGCAGCTTCATTTTCCTAATTGTTACTGCTTTAAATGGTTATTTAAGTTATTTAAGCTTTAAATTATTTAAGTTAAGCTTTAAAAGGTTAAGATAAACTACATTTTTATCCAATATTTCCTCGGATGAGACTATATCCCAAAAGTGCAGTTGAGCCAATATTGTATTTCTAAGATTAACAGTGAGAATTTTTTGGGTTTCATGATAATTGTAAGACCAAGTGGTAACAATGTAACACATTTCTATTCAGACCTGTGTTTGTTTAGGGCATCGTGGTTGAGACCTGAGCATTTGAGTGATTTATAGTCTAGCCCCAGACAGTCCCTTCCAGCTGCTGTATTCTCTCTGCTTGCTCTGCGCTGTCCCTGACATTTTCAGACTCACTCTCCACATCCTAGGTGGCTGTCCCCTTCTTGGCAAAGCCGCCTGGTTTTCCTGCCCCACTTACACAGAGGACATTGCAGCATCCTTTTCTCCTTCTATATCCCCTTTCCCCAGATCACCAGCAGACCTCAGAAAACACCTGTTTTCCCTATTTACCTGTCTGCCTCTTCCACTAGACTGATAGCTTCTTTTTAAAATCTTTTTTTATTGTGATGGAATATATGTAACATTAAATTTACTATTTTAAACATGTAAAATTTACAGTTTAATAATTGCATTAAGTACATTCACATTGTTGTGCAACCATCACACCATCCATCTCCAGAACATTTTCATCTTGGAATTGAAACTCTGTACCTATTACATAATAACTCACCATCTACCCCTCCTCTCAGCCCCTGGTAACCCCTATTCTCCTTCTGTCTCTATAAATTTGATCACTCTATAAAATTCAAATAAATGGAATTATATAGTTTGTGTGTGTGTGTGTGTGTGTGTGTGTGTGTGTGTGTGTGTGCGCATGCTAGGCTTCTTTCACTTAACATGATGTCCTCAAGGTCCATGTTGTAGCGTGTGTCAGAATTCATTCAATTAGCTTCTTGAGGTCAGGAGTCATTTCAATAAAGTTTTAAATCTGTTTGAGTTGAAAAAAATGGGTGGATATGAATGTAAAGTAAAGAGATCTGTAAACAATTGCAAAAGGAAGTTAACACCAACCACCCTGTGCCAACAGGGTGAGCCCACAGATTAAGAGGCATGTGCACACGACCACAGTGCCTAATTCCCCAGTCCAACCTGCTGCTTCACCACCATCCGCATCTTATGCAAATGTTTGTTGTGAATAACTCCAGTTTGGACACACACAGGCAAAGAAATTCTAGGAAAAGGGGTTCCAGCTGAGCTGGGTCAACAATGTGAAAGCCACCACAATGCTATTAGAGTATATACCAGGTAGGAGAGAGCTTCCCTGTTGACCAGACATAGATAAGAACCAAACTCTCTCATTTTACATTTCCAATAACTGGAAGAATTTCCTGTAGATGGTCTCTGGCTCCATACATTTCGAAAATTTTGTTTCTTTTCCCCTAGACACATACATCTTGTGCCAGGTGCCCTAGGGGCACATTGTTACTGAGATATGACCACTAACCTGTACCTTTATGCAGGTAGTCAGCACAGTGTGTCAGCACATCCAGTTGTAAACCAGGACTGCTAATAATAAATGAAAACGGAAGTGACTGCAAATCACATAAACATATTCTACTAAACATAAACCAAATATATCCCAGCTCAACTTCTCCTTTTCTGGTCCCCCAAAATGCCACAGCTACTCCAATGCCACCCAACACAAAGGAAGTCTGAGAGAGGGAAAGTTGGAGTAGGCAGAAAAGATAACTTCACCATTGACAGTTAAAATATTATCCATTATAAAGTTTGCAAAAAGAAATGACTTTGTGAACACATTGGTGGGCACTTGGAAGAAGCCAGTGCAGGTCAAGGGGCCTGAGGGTTAACCATGATTGGCTCTGGGTAAATTTGCTTCTGACTATTTCTATACAAAGCATTAGTTGAATTGATTTTTGTTTCTAATATATTATTAAGAATATTTTCTGACATACACAAAATTGAGGAAACATAATATACCCCACTCCCACCCCATGTACCTCACAAAGCTTGAACAATTATCAGTGTTGGGCGATTTTTCTAGTACCCACCACGACCATCCCAAATCTATTATTCACCAGAGGCATGATATTTCTGGTTCCTATCCTTCTTTCTCAAATCTCTCTGCCAGATTCTTACCCCACCAGATTGCTTAACTGAACAGGGTAATGAGTCTTATAGAATTATTCACCCTGATAAATTTTATGTTTTGTAATGCCTGTGGGGCAAACATACTTTATTTTACTTTCAGTTTTGGGGACTGTGAGTAAAGACAGATTTGACTAGCCTCAAAAAAGAAACTCTGGATCCTTTTATCTATTAGAGCTGGAAATATATCCTTCAGAAATCAACATTCTATGTAGATAAAGTTTTATAAAACTTTATTTAAAACATATCAGCATTAGAAAACAGTTCTTAAAACCTACAAGTTTGTAATCTCATGAAGAAGCTCGAGAAAATCACAATAGTCCTGGTGAGATTGGACACAGCTATAATTTCATCAAGCAGAATCTGAAAGAAGTTTAATCCATTAGCAAATAGGTCATTGGAAGTCTTATTCTACCTAAAGAGCCTTAAGAGTCAGGGCATTCATAATATAACTACTCATAGGAGAGTTCTCAGAATTATAATGAGGCTGGTGGAACATTTTCATCTTATATTTACTAAATACCTACTGGTTACAAGTCACTGAGGCAGGTGTAGGGAGAACACAGCAATGACAATGTATTCTCGGTCCCTGCTCTCAAAGATTTCACAGTCTATTCCGGAAGATGTTTCTAAAGCAAAACACTAACAGTCTTTCTTAGTGGAGCTGCCTGTACATCCCTGGCCCTGCACCCAAATGATAATAATGCACCCAAAAAGCCCACCTGATTGAGAGTTTCCTCCCATGTTGAGCACTATTATTTCTCCCACTGGGGAGAAGGTGACAATAAGAAAGTAAATTCACAAACACACTAATAAACATTATGATGAGCTCCGTGATGGAAATGATCAGATTGCTTTGGCAGGGAAATCATCGGGGCCAAGGGAGTTATACTCTAGTTTGGGTCATCTTCCCAGGCCCCTTTGCGCAGGTGGCTAGTAGAGTAAATGTCCTGGAAAATGAGACAGTGTAGCCATGAGCATTCTGGGGATAGGGAACAGCATATACAAAGGCCCTGAAGTGGGAGGAGGCTTAGTGAACTTAAAGAAATGTGGAAAGAAAATAGAGTCTGAGATAAGATTGGAAAGACAGGCAGGGACCAGATCATGTAAAGCATTCAGTGTTGTAGTGAAGAATTTGAGTTTTACAATAAATGCTTTCCACTGGAAGCCACTAAAGGGTTTTAAGAAGAAAATTGTTGTGATGATGATAACGAGAAGTAATTAACACTACTGAGGACTTGCTCTGGGCCAGGCAAGGTTTTAACCTCTTTATATACTTTATATTATATATTATATATATTATATATATATTATATATATATGTTAACTCAATATATCCTTATAATAACCCTATGAGGGGAGTACTATGTATAGTCCCATCTTATAGGTGAGGAAACTGAAGAACCCAGAGCTTAAGTGACTTGCCCAAAGTCACACAGATAGTAAACTCTGTTTTAATAACTTAGCAGTCTCCCAACTGTGAAGTTGTAGGGATTGTATTTGCTGAAAGACAGGCAGGAATTGCAGTGAAGAGTTGTGTCTGCTACCCATGACTTCAGCTAGCATTTCTTTGGCTCAGAGAGCTGTCAGCAGCTGTTCTGATCCTATTACAGGCATATATATCTTATAATGGATTAACTGTTAACCAAGGCATGCACATGGTGATGCTCACAAACTTTGTAAGGCAGTTTTTTAACAACAAAAACACCAAATCCCTAGAAAATGTGGTCTTTTCTGGTTCAAGGAGAGTTGGATTCAGTCACCAGAAAAACTGCTCAAGAAGGAGCTTTCCATTTGAACTCTCTGCTCTCCTCCCCGTGACAGCCATGCAGTTCTGATAGTCCCACGCGGGCAGGTGCACAGAGCAGGGAGGGCGTGGCTTGCAGGAACAGGGAGGTGCGTGGACCAAAGGGGGCGTGACAGGGAGAGCTGCGACGCGGGGCCTGAGAGGGGCGGGCGAAGGAAGAGCGTGTGGGGCGTGGCGACGTTGGGGGCGTGGCCCAAGGCGGGGCGAAGTGGAAACTGGCATGGCGGGGGCGGGGCGCGCGCATCGGGAAGATGGCGCTACGTCTGCTGCGGAGGGCGGGACGCGGAGCGGCGGCGGCGCTGCCGAGGCTGTGAGTGCATGCAGATCCCCAGTACCCCGCCACTCTGCGGGCCGGCGCGGCCTCCCCAATTCCGGGCGGGATCCCTGGCTGGCTGGGGTTGCCGAGCCCCTCCCCGCGTGCCGGCTCGACCTCTGTCTGCCAAGGTCGCAAACGCCCTGCGAGGGTCGTCCCCACCGCCTCGCTATGGGGTGGACCCTGCCTGGACCCGGAAAATGGGTACAAACTTTCGTTCTGTCAGCCCCAGAAAACAGAACTAGCCTCCTCCAAATTTGGTAACTGTGAACGTGCAGAGATTTTATAAAAGGGGCCCTGGAGTCAGCCTGAGGCTGCTCACCTGATGAATAGGAACACCTTCTATTGCTTTTTCGGCAGTTCCCAAACTGGTCTAAAGACCCTTTCACACGCGAAAAATTATTAAGGACTCCGAAGAGCTTTTGCTTGTATCTATTGATTTTTACGGTATGAGGAATTAAGACTTAAATATTCATTCTAAAATAGCAAGCCTATTACATTTTAACACAAATGATATAATTAATAAAAAATAACTGTTTTCCAAAAAATTGGTAAGAGGAGCATGGTTTTATATTCTTGATAATCTCTTTGATTTAGTAAAGGACAGATGGAGTCTCCTATCAGCTGTTCTTGAGAAAGTTTACAAAGAAATTCCGGGCTCACGCAGATGGAGATACTGGTTAGAAAAAGGAAGACCTTGGAGACGCTCTCAGTGTCTCAGGCCCAAGATGTCTTGGGACCACACTTTGAGAATTACTGGTCTAGCAGTTGGCCTGTTTACTAACTACATGTACATATGTTATCTCCTTTGATTCCTTGACCACCTTGTGAAGTTGGGTAACTTGTTTATAAAGATGAGGAAACTGGGGTGCAGAGAGGGCAAGTGACTCTCTCAAAGGAGAGAATTGCAGAGTTCCATTCAGAAACCAAGTCTATGACTCCGAAACTTTTTACATCTGCTTGCTCCCTCCTTCCTGACTCACCAGTGTCCCATGCCAGAACCCACCTGGTTGTATGCATTCCAACTTCCCATTTCCTACACCTGGGTTTGGTATATGGCCCTAGGCTCAGGGGATCACCTGTGTAACCACTGAGGTGTAAATGTAGACCCTTCCAGAAGGTCTCTTCTGGCCTGTGAAGAGGGGCCAGCTTTTGTGGCCTGTTCAACAATGAGTCTAGTGATCACAAGCAGTCACCTACTACTAAGGCTTTTGGGGCTCAGCCAACAATGCTCTTCACCTCAGCACACTGTCTTATTCTCAAGACACCTGCACACCCCACCAAAGCCATGGCAGCAGGCTTTCATGCAGGGCCCTTCTTGGAGCTTACACTCCAGTTAAATCCTCTGGTCCTGGTGCTTTCAGAGCACACAGGGATGGGAGGAGTAAAGGTGCCAGATGTCAGTTTAGAGATGCCTTCATTTCTACTCAAGTTGAGTTGCACTTCAGCTTCAGGCCAGTGGGCCTGCTTCTGTTTTTTTTTTTTTTTTTTTTTTTTTTTTCCTTGTTTTTAGAGTATCAGCACCATTGCTGATAGGTAGGTACCATTCCTGACCCCTCTTCCTGACCTCCAACATTTGCCCCTGTTGCAGTGCAATTCCAGATGCTTCCCTGCCTATCCTGTCTCCAGCCCTGCTATTCTCTGTGGTCACTGCCTCATTTATGTAAATATGCAACTCTCAAGTTGTAGGAGCATAACTTTCCACTCCTAGAGTGCTGTTTATTACTAGGGATGTCTTTTCTTTTAAGCCCTCTCAGCTGACAAAGCTAAGAAATTTATGTGTGAATAGTAACCTATGCAGTATACACACATTTACAAATACTTCTATATGTAACCATCTGTTTCTATATTAAGTTAAACATGAGTTCATACTGTTTTCAATTCTACTCCAATACCATGTGGATTATTCTAGCCTCCTCCCCTTGCTTATTTAAATTTTTCACTCCAGCAGTGAGAAACCAGCTCTCACCATCTCTGTCCAGTTAGTTAATTATTCATTTTCAGCATACACATACAGCAGTATCTGAATTGTTAGACCATACTCCATGGGAAAAACCTTTCTTGACTATAGTATAGTGCTTATGTGTAGTTCCTTTCCCTTTAGTCTTGCAGGCTCCACTCATTTCCAGATTTACTTAGGTTAGCACCTTTTTCTTCCATCCCCTTCAGTGAGGTTGTTTCATAATTTTTAACACGGTTATAGTCTTCATTCTTTCTTGGGATACCTGTACCTTCCAAATAATTTTTTTTAATTGTATTTTTAAGGCTCACTCTGTTTGCTATAAAGTTCTGTGGGTTTTGACAGATGCACAATTTCGTGTACCTACCATAACATATCATACAGAATAGTATTACTTCCCTGAAAATTTCCCTTTGCTTCACTTATTCATCCATTCCCCTTCCTCTCAAACTCTTGGCATGCACTGATTATTTTACTCTTTCTGTAGTTTTGACTTTTCTAGAATGTCCTATAATTGGAGTCATACAGTATGTAGCCTTTTTAGACTTCATTCCTTCACTTAGCAATATGCATTAAGTATTCTGTGTCTTTTCATGGTTGATAACTCATTTCCTTTTATTGCTGAATAATATTCCATTGTATAGAGGTACCAATTTATCCATTCAATTTACATATTGAAGAACATTTTGGTTGCTTCTAGTTTTTGTTGATTATGAATAAAACTGCTATAAATATTCATGTGCACGTTTTGTATGGACATAAGTTTTCAAACCAATTGAGTAAATACCTAGGAATATGATAGTATGATAAGACTACATTTAGCTTTGTAAAAAACTACCAAACTGTCTTCCAAAGTGGCTGTACCATTTTCAATTCCAGCCATCAATGAATGAGAGTTCTTGTTCCACATCCTTGCCAGAATTTAGTATTGTCAGTTAAAAAATTGTTTTAGTAATTTTAGTAGGTATGTGGTGGTATCTGTCGTTTTAATATGTTAATTTGTTTTAACTTGAAATTCCCTGATGTCAAATGATGTTGAACATTTTGTTATATGTTTGTTTGCCATCTGTGTATCTTCTTTGGTGAGGCGTCTATTCAGATCTTCTGCCTATTTCTTAATTGGGTTATTTTCTTATTGTTGAGTTATAAGTATTATTTATATATTTTAGATATGTTTATCAGATATATGTTTCACAAATATTTTCTCCCAATCTATGCCTTATCTTTTCATTCTCTTAATGGTATCTTTCATAGAGCAGAAGTTTTTGATTTTGATGAAGTCACACTTATAATTTTTTTCTTTCATGGATCATACCTTTATTATTATATTTAAAAACACATCACCAAATCCAAGGTTACATAGACTTTCTCCTATATTGTCTTCTAGAAGTTTTACAGTATTGTGTTTTATTCTTAGGTCTGTGATCTATTTTGGGTTAATTTTTATGATAGGTGTAAGGTCTGTGTCTAATTTTTTTTTTTTTTTTTTGCATATTGATCTAATTGTTCCAGCCCATTTTTTGAAAAAAAACTATTCTTTCTCCATTAAATTGCCCTTACTCCTTTGTCAAAAATTGGTTGACTGTATTTGCATGGGTCTATTTCTGGACTCTCTATTCTGTTATATTGATCTATGTGTCTATTCTTTTGTCAATACTATGCTGTCTTTATTACTATAGCTTTATATTAAGTATTGAAGTTTGGTGGTATCAGTCCTCCAACTTAAATCTTCTGTATTATGTTGGCTATTCTGAGTATCTTGCCTTTCCGTATAAACCTTAGAATCAGTTTGTTGATATCCACAAAATAGGTTGCTGAGATGTGTTTGGGATTACATTGAATGGGATTACATTATTTCTTTTGGGATTTTCTACATAGACAGTCATGTCATCTGCAAACAGAAAGTTTATTTCTTCCTTCCCAATAGGTTTACCTTTTATTTCTTTTCTTTTCTTATTACGCTAGATAATGGTTACAGTAAGATGTTAAATAGAAGTAATGAGAGGGGACATTCTTGCCTCATTCCCCATCGTAGGGAGAGCATTAGGTTTCCCACCATTAAGTCTGAGGTTAGCTGGGATGTTATAGATATTTTTTCTTCCTCATTTGCCAACAAGTTGTTTTGTTGTTGTTGTTGTTGTTGTTGTTTTGTGAATGGGTGTTGGATTTGTAAAGTTCTCTTTCTGTGTCAATTGATATAATCATATGATTTTTCTTCTTTAGCCTGTTGATGTGGTGGATTACATAAATTAATTTTGAATGTCGAACCGATCTTATATAATGGGAATAAATTCCACTTGGTTGTGGCATATAATTCTTTTTATACATCGTTGGATGTAATTAGCTGATATTTTGTTGCGGGTTTACATCTATGTTCATAATAGATATTGGTCTGTAGTTTTCCTTTCTTGTAATATATTTATTTGGTATCTTTTGTTCCTCTGTTCCTTTACTGCCTTCTTTACATTAAGTGAGTATTTTCTACTGTGACATTTTGAATTTCTTTAATGATATTTTCACTGTTTTTAAATGTTTGTTTTTAGTGGTTACCCTAAGGTTTACCATATACATTTTTTAAAATTGTGGTAGAATATATATAACATAAATCTTGCCATTTTAACCATTTTCAGTGTACAATTTAGTGGCATTATCACATTCACACTATTGTTCAACCATCACGGCTATTTCCAAATTTTTTTCACTACTCCAAATAGAAACTCTGTACCCATTGAGCAATACATTCTTCCCCAGTGCCTGCTAATCACTTAACCTACTTTCTATCTCTTTGAATTTGCCTTTTTAAAATATTTCTTAGAAGTGAAATCATACAATATTAGTCCTTTTGTTCCTGGCTTATTTCACTTAGCATAATGTTTTCAAGATTCATCCATATTGTAGCATGTGTCAGAACTTTACAGACTGGATAATGTTTCATTGCATGTCTATTACCATGTACATCTTAACTTATTAGAATCTATTTTTTATTTATATTAATTTCAAAGATAGAGAATGTTACTTATATATAGTTTTATTCCCTTTTCTTTTTTTTGGTGGTAGTATTTTTATACATATTATATTTATATATGTTTGTAAACCCAGTAACACATTGTTGTATTTATTACTTATATCATTTTATGTCTTTTAAAGAAACTTAGAGGAGATGTAAGTACACATACACACACCATATGTATAAATTGTTATAGTAAACTTATTATTTACTATTTCTGGTTCTTTTCATTTGTTCTTGTGGATTCGAGTTACCATCTGGTGATATTTCTTTAGCCTAGTACATCTTTGCTCACACCCACTTCCTTTGTTTTAATATTGGCAAATATAACATTTTTATATGTTGCAAGCCTAACAATACAACTTTATATATTCTTTCATACAGTTGCTCTTTAAATTAGGTAAGAGAAGAAAGGAGCAGAAATGTACATTTGCATGGTGTTTTATAATTGCATAATTACCTTTACCACTACATCGCTTTGTGTGTAAATTTGAATTATTGTGTGGCATAGCTTACTTTCAGCCTGAAGAACTTCCTTTAGTATTTCTTTTAAGGTAGGTCTGCTAGCAGCAGCCCTGTGCATGTGCATGATCTTTTAAATTCCCAGGAATATGTCAGAGCTTTTCATGGACATCTCATTTCTCCACCTTTTCCTAATAAGCCTTTTGTTTAGCCTATTGTTTGCCCAACTGTTTTCCATCATCTCAGGTAACATGAAGTTAGATAGTTGCTTCTGATTGCTTACAACAAACATCCTCAAGAAAAATACGGTTTCCACTTTTTGAGCTCTGAGTCAGGTCATCTTTGCAAGTGCTGTCTTCCAGGGAACCCCTAGATGGGTTAAATAGTGAAAATTCTCTGGGAATGAGGCTTCGAAGGACCTGTAACCCTGCTGTGCCTCCTCCAGTGGCTGCCAGACCTCTGTTTTTCACACGATGTGGCTGTTTCAAGGCTACCACTGAACTAGAGAGAGGAGATAGGCTAAGTTTAAAAGTCCCTCATAGTTTGCTGTTCTTACCAAGACTTATCCATATTTCTTGAATAAATGCTCCCAGATTGCTGCAAGACTTTGGTTAATTTCTAGAGTCCTGAAAAAGTTGATTCTGACCAGTTTTTGTCAATATTCTTACTGCTTTTAGGAGGATAGAATTTTTGAAGGTCCTTTCTCTGCAGTTTTGCTGAAGTCACCCCAGCATAGAGTTTTGATCGAGAATGGGTTTTAATTTATAAAACTTCTTTTTCAGTATCTGTTGTGATGGTTATGTGGCTTTTCTTCTTTAGTGTATTAATATGGTGAATTAGATTGATTAATTTTTAAAGTTAAGCAGATTTTGCATTCCAAGGATAAACTTCACTTGATCATGATGTATTAATTTTATATACTGTTGGACTGAATGTGCTAAAATTTTGTTTAAAATATTTGCATCTATGCTCATAAAGAATTAGCCTATAGTTTTCCTGTACTGTTTCGGTCTGGGTTTGGTATTGGGGTAATGATGGCCACATAGACTACAATGGAGGGTGGTCTCTTCTCTTCTGTTTTCTGGAATGGATTTGTGTAGAATTGGTAATATTTTTTCCTTAAATGTTTGTGCCTGGAATTTTCTTTGTGGAAAAAAAAATTTAACTGTAAATTTGGGTTATTTAGTTCTTCTTGAGTGAGCATTAGTAGTTTGTATCTTTCAAGGAATTTATCAATTTCATCTAAGTTGTCAAATTTATTGATATAGAGGTGTTTATGATAATCTCATCCTTTTTCTTATAGCTTCATGGAGGTATAATTTACATACCATAAAATTCATTCTTTTTAAGTATGAATTAAATAATCTTTAGTAAGTTTATAGAGTTGTGCAGCCATCATCACAATCCCATTTTAGATCACCCCCAAATTGCCATTATCCTCAAAATTCTCTTGAGCCCATTTGCAGGTAATCCTTACTCCCACCTCCAGGCTTATCATCCTTTTAATGTTCATATTATCAGGAGTGATGTGCCCTCTCTCCCTGGTATTTGTAATTTTTACTCTCCCTTTTTCATTTGATCAGTCTGGCTAGTTTTATCAATTCTATTGATCTTCTTAAAGAACCGTCTTTGGGTTTTATTGATTTTTTCCCTATTGTTTTTCTGTTTCCTATTTCATCGATTTCTGTTTCTATCTTTATTTTCTATCTTAAGCTTACTTTGAGTTTAATTGGACCTTTTGTTCTAGTTTCTAGATATTTGATTTTAGACCTTTCTATTTTTTTAATGTAAGCATTTAATAATAAATTTCCCTGTAAGTCTTATTTTATCTGCTTCTGGCAAATTGTGTGAGATTTCTGATACCTGTAATCTCTTTTTCCTTCTTAGCCTGAAATTCTGTCTTCTAAAGTAGTTAATAGTAAAACTCAGAAAGAAAAAGGGCTTAGTGACTATGTATGTTCAGCGGTAGCAGGACAGAGTGTGCTGAGTAGCTAGCTACCTCTTACTTGGCAGTGTCAGGTTAGAGAGGAACCTGGTATGGAAAAAAAACAGGTGAAGACAGTTTAGAGAGGTGACGAATATAAGTTAAGCCCCAGAAACCCTGGTTTCAATAAAGGACAGTATGTGAGGAGCTAGCAGGGCTGTGATTAGTAGACTGAGGGGGCTTTCATGGGGTTACCTGTCAGAGGTCCAGATAGGCCCTTTTATAGGGTTGGCCTCATTTATGAAGTCTCTGAAGGTTGTGGTGACAACCATTGTTGTTCCTCTCTACTACAGTGAGGCCACTAAGGGGAGAATGGAGAGATGGCATCCAAAGGGAGGATGGAAATGGGAGAAGAGGGGTACAGAAGGGAGAGATCGTGTGGAAGAATAGAAACAGTGAGAAAGGGAAGAAACCTTTATAGAAATAATGCTAAAAAGGATGCAGGGTTTAAAAAAGGACTGAGACATTTTTAAAGGATCATTTTGAAAATAACATAGAATAAGAATGAACATGTGTACTTTGTTACTGAACTGGTATTAAAAGGTCAATGTGAATTGTTAGGTCTTTAACAATGTTTATTGGCATCGTTAGAAATTGACTTCAGTTGCCCAAACATATGGTGAGAACCTAAAAAGGGATGCTGTAAATAAAAACAGTATTTTGGGCTGTGAGGCAGAAAGTAACTTTAAGTGGTCCAGGGAGGTAGGGGGCTCAACAATCTCAGCTTACCCAGGACTGTCTTGGTTTTAGCTCTGAAAGTCCCAGATTCCAGAAAGCCCCTCTGTTCCAGGCAAACCAGTATGATTATTCACCCTAGAGATAGAGAAATGAAGGGCTAAAGGATGAAGTAAAGGTGATGTAAGATGGTAGAACAGAATTAGAATTAGAACTAGAGCCTTCTAGAATGGACTCCTAAAAGAATGGGCTAGAGAGAGTATTTAATGGGGAAACAAGGGTTGAAGAGATGAGAAAGAGGGAGGAGACTGAGAAATCAGGAAATACCAGGAAGGGGCATATAGACATACTCTTAGGCCGGACAAAGAAGATGGTGGAAAATGAGGTATCCCAGAGCAAAAGCTGGTGGGGCAGCAGCCAAGCTGGTGAGCAAGAAATAAAAGTGGTAGCTGGGCCTGAGTTGGAAGATGCAAATGTATGTGGTGTGCTTCCTGGAGAAAGTGTCACCGTAGGGGGAAATTCCCAGTAAGGGACTATTCACTAACTCAAGGCTGTGCCTAGCCTATGGAATAGCATAATCTTTGCTGTGTAGGATTTCTGCTCCCACTGTACCAGTACCCTGTTATATAGCCTTTTGCTGTGGAGTAGAACCATATGTGTGGGTGCAAGCCAGGAAGAAGGGCATTGGGTAGCCCAAATTATTTCCGTGGGAGAGGCCAAGTAGTCAGGAGGAAAGGCTGGAATCTGAAGATGAACTCTTGACTGAAAAGCCCTCAACCCTCTACATCCTTGGCCCTGTGGATCCAGAGGGGAATTGAGGACAATTTCATCACACGTGCTTTTCTCCTCACTACTCTACTTTGAATAACTGTGACCACTGAAGTCTCTTTCCTTTCAAGGAACTCTCCTGAGTGCCTGCATTTTGCAGAATGTTTGAGTGGCATAAGTACTTTATTCTTCTAGATATACTCACTCCATCATGGTGTGTTGAGGATGGAGTATTCTCTAAAGTTACATTTAAGGCTTAGAAGGTGAGCGCATATGCTTGGTTGTGGGTGAGGCTGGCAAAAGACATCGTACAAGGTCAACAGAGTGGCTGACACTGCTCAGCACTGGCACTTTCCTGAAGTGGTTATTTTCTCCACTGATGGGTTTGCAACAGCCAGGATATGATTGATGTAATTTACAAAAACAGCCTTTGGTCACAGTTTCCTTAACCAGACATTACAGGGGCTACTCTGTAGGACCTGCTATTTTATGTGTGACTCTCTGAGGGGAAGTCCAAAGGTATATGTAGCTAAGATTTTAGGAAGGCAAGAAAAGAAGACTGGGCTCCTTGGGAGTGATTATTGGTAGGTTTGATGAATATTCTTAAGATTGGAAGAGTTGTTAATTGTAAAAGCAACATGCTTTCCTGCCCCTGAATGCAACTGGAGCTGTGCTCTGCTGTTACATGTTGCTTATGATGATCTTCAATGATGATCTTGACAGCTTAAGTATAGAATTTTATTAGTCAATAAAGAAAATATCAGGGAAATACTATTTGTTTTTATATAGGTCATTTGGGTATGAATTTAAACCCATTGTAATTCAAGCAGATTTAATTTATTTCTTATTACTTGGACTTTTTATAGTTTATCAAATAACTCACTTGAATGATGTAGAAAAATAAATGAGCCCCCAAATTATTTTTCCTTCCTTCCTTCCTTCCTTCCTTCCTTCCTTCCTTCCTTCCTTCCTTCCTTCCTCTTTCTATCTCCCTCCCTCCCTCCTTTTCTCCTTTCTTCCTTCCTTTTCACATTATAAGCCAGGTTTAAGATGGCTTTTTATTTAGTTGCTTTGATTTTATGTTTTGGTTAAATTTTAAGATGTTAACTTAATCTTGGATCATTGATGTTTACTGGTATCTATAACTCTATCACACATATATATATATATTTGTATATATGTAATTATGGTTGTTCATTTAGTCTATTTTCAAGTTTTTTTCCTTGGGAAATGTGGAGACAAATGTCCCATACCCAAATATGGCTATCCTTTCTTATGTACTTGGAGGTGAATTCTACATGTGAACTTGCTAGGTCAAAGAGTATGGACATTTAAGTCTTTTGATGCTTAGTGTCAAATCATCTTCTGAAAAATGTGATAGATATCTAGATTGCAGTATGCTTTTTGGAGGTTCATCTGCCCATTTTCCTTGGCATCAACAGGTCCATGCACAGTAAAGTAAACACTGTCTTGTTGGTCACATAGCTGGAGGCACCGGGCCTAGAAAGAACCCCATCCCCTGGCTGTTAACTTTTCCGTATGTGGCCTTGGCTGTCATGCTGACCAAGCCTATAGGTGTTTCAGTAAATGGCCATGAAATTTTCTCTCTCCTGAAAATTCTCTTCAGGACTATACCACATGTAACATCTTTCTCTTGGTTAGGCTTTTGCAGTTGACAAAATTGCCTGATTTCATAATGAAGAAATCAAAGCCAATTTCCACGAGAAGCAGGGATTCTGTTTTAATAGGATGCTTGGTATTGGCAAGACTATCCTGTTTACCTGAACTATGTTCTGACTGAGAAGGCAGAGTGACCATAGTGCTCTGTAATATTTGCAAGATATTGAAAAATTTAAAAGGTAACACTTTCTACTTTATTGTCCTACTTGCCACCCCCAGTAAAATAAGGGTCACAATTTAGTGGTAGACTGTTTGTTGTTTAGCTGAAAGTTCTACATTGCTAAAGAAAAAACAGTGTATGTTTTAAAAATAAGGGCCTCTCTATGAACTTTTTAAAAGTTAATGCAGTTATTTAAAAACATCATTGCACATATGTACGTTGTACCACTTTGCAAGTAGTGCAGGCTTATTTTAAAGCACTTATGTTTGACCTGTCTTCTTAACTATGCTCACAGTATTTTTGTAAGAAAGATGATCTTCCCATTTTATTTTTTGACCAAATGCAAAAGTTAAGGAAAGAGAAAAATCTGTGCCAAATGCGGTTTTCATGTGAAGACACTCGAGGGCGCTCTAGCAACAGGAGATATAAATTGTCTCCTTAAAACACGCCTCTTGGAATAAGATGACAGTTGGTTTTTCTGTTCATTTTTAATACAAATGAAAGACACATAGATCGTAGTGGAAATATATTTCTGTACTGACCTATAAATTGTCCCTTGGAAAGTTTATAAGAAACTTAAGAAGTGACTATGTGCTCTGGGTCTCCTTATTAACCTCCTCATCAACCTCCTCCCTCCCCTTGCCTTTTCCTGCCACACCACCTCCTTGGCAGGGCTGTGTCCTCTGCCTGGAGCACTCTGTCCCTTTAAGTCTCTGCCCAATGTCACCCATCGGAGAGGTCTTTCCATCTACACAACATAGCACCCCTCCCCCACTAACCTCTGTACTCTCTTCTCCCTCACTCCACCTAATTATTTTTCCTTTGCACTCACTTCCACCTGACAGTGTACATTTATCTGTTAATTGTCTGTCTGCACCCCACCCACCTCAAAATATTTATAAGAGAAAGGACCTGGTCTGTTTATTTCAACCTTTATACCTTTATACAACAATGCTTGGCACATAGTAAGTGCCCAGTATAAATTTGCTAAATGAAAAAACAACAGATTTAGGAAATGAAGTATACATGATAGTGATTTTGGAGATTAGTGCCTTTTTTGGTGGTAAAATATACATAACGTGGATTTACCATTTTAACCATTTTAGAGTATACGATTCAGTGGCATTAAGTACATTCACACTTTTGCACATCCATCACCACCGTCCATTTTCTGAACTTTGTTGTCATCTCAAACTGAAACTCTGTACCCACTAAACAATAACTTCCCATTGTCTTCTCCTTCCATACCCCAGTAACTTCTTTCTGTCTCTATGAATTTAACTAGTCTATATTCTCATATAAGTGGAATCATGCAATATTTGTCTTTTGTATCTAGCTTTACTTAGCGTAATGTCCTCAAGTTTCATCCATGTTGCTGTATGTGTCAGAGTTGCCTTCCTTTTTAAGGCTGAATAGTATTTCATTATGTATATGTACCCCATTTGTTTACCCACTCATCCATCAGTGGACATTGGGATTGTTTCCACCCTATGGTTATTGTTAGTATGTGTTTTATATAGAGCTTAGATACGTGATGTTAAGATTTTAAGTATAAAGTAGATTTCTTTGAAATGGTAATAACATCTTTAAATTATACCACTGAGTCACACAGTTCACCCTTGGGTGATTTCTGCCTTCAGGTAGATACTTTTAGTATAGATTAAAGAAGAAACTTAGTCAAGCTCCTTAAAATCAGAACTGGTATAATATTCCTATTGGTGCTGTTTAGGTTTTTCTTATTAATGTCAAAAAAAAAAAAAAAAAAGACCTTCCAGTTCACAAAATCAAATTACTAACTCTCGAATTGAAGCAGGAAGATCCTGGATAGATACTCTGGGGTTCTAATCCAGTGCAGAACCTGCATTTGACCCTTAACTTTGTTCAAGACCCTTGTCTAAACTGACCCTTACTTTTCTCACAATTAAAACAATTTGGAAAGGAATTATTGACCTAAAATTAGAGGACTTTGGAGAATTCAGAAATATAAAATATAGGCTTTTTGAGCTTTGAGTTATTTTGGCCTATTTCAGCCCAATTTGACCAGAGATTGAAGATAATAAGAGCTTTGCCTCCCCCAAATTTATGGGTATAGTCTGCAATCAATTGATTTGAACTCCTCCTGCCATCTTGGGAGGTGTTTTTGTCCATGTGTTGTTGTTCATCCTCATCCTTTAGATCAGCGGTCCCCAACCTTTTTGGCACCAGGGGCCAGTGCTCCTATGAGAATCTAATGTCTGATGATCTGAGGCGAAGCTGAGGCGGTGATGCTAGCACTGGGGAGCAGCTGCAAATACAGATGAAGCTTCCCTTGCTTGCCCACTGCTCACCTCCTGCTGTGCGGCCTGGTTCCTAACAGGCCATGGACCAGTACTGGTCCGCGGCCCAGGAATTGGGGACCCATGCTTTAGATCCTAAAGTCTAGAGGTGTCTATCTCTCTGCAGCAGGGACTACTGCCAGGTGCTCTGTTCAGGCCCTCAGTTCAAGTGGCTGCTGACTGCCACAGTACAGAGGGGCTGCAATTTTGAAATAATTCGGTGTACTGCAAACACAGAACTTCGAAGAATTCAGGAGTAAGAAGAGGTGGATGCCTTAAATTTTGGTCTCATCTGCAAGATGGACTCAGCAAAGCGGAGACATGATTTTTGCCTAGATCCTATGTTTTCTCCTACCCTCCTGGTGTCCTCATGCTGACCCACAAATGCCCCAGTGCTTGGAGTGTAGTGTTCTTAGGGCCTGACTATCCTAGGTCCCATAGTCAGAAGTCTACCTAGTGAGCTGAGTGAATCTGAGAAAACTAGCACGTGCTAATGTCCTGTGTGTAGCCTCTCCTAAGTGTTGTACATTTTAACAAATGCCTCCTGTGTGTGCCTTACCTGCAAAATAGCTGGGCCAGTAAAGAGAAGTTCTCTTGTTCCAGGGAAGCAGTTGTGGGCATAGGAGAGGTTTGTGGTGCTCCTCCTGCCCCGCAACCTCTGGACAACAGTCCAGGCTGTGAATTCAGGTTATCAGCATCTCCCTGTGCAGCAGGACAGTCAGGGTTTACCAGGTGACCTAGTAACACATCTGAGACTGGAGAGAAGCCTTACCCTTAGAACACCCCCACCCCCATCACCCACATACTCATACACACACTTCTTACTGACCTTAAGCATTCTAAAGTGGGCTCCAGTCATGTTACCCAGCCCCTTACACTGTAAATTCCCTGATGTCCAACTGTTTGCTGCATGAAGTCAGACTTAGGGTGACATGCACGTGCCTCCTCATCTATCACCCACCTTTCCAACATCTCTCCCCGCACTGCTCACCGTGTTCCATTCATCCAGAATCCTCACTGTTCCTCATCCCCATGCAACCCTTTCCCCCTCTGATTTGCTCACACTCTTCCTCCCACCTCTCATCCTTCAGTTCTGCCCATCCAACAGGGCCCGCTGCAAGTGCCACTTCCCCTGGCAGCCATCCTTCCCCAGCCATCTCAAACAGCAGCCCTCTGTCTCTTGCCCTCTGAAGCCCTGACGTCCTCTAATGGCTTTTGCCATTTTTCCTTCATTAAGGTTACCTGGGATCAGAATTCCAAGTCGTCTTTGACACCTTCACCTCCCTTTCCCACCTACATCCCATCTATTGCCAGGTCAGTTGAGTTCCCCTTCCATTGTCAACTCTTCCTCACTGTATTGGTTTTCTATTGCTACTGTAACAGACTGACACAAACTCAGAGGCTTAAAACAACACATATTTTTTATTTGATAACTTCTGGAAGTCAGGAGTCTGAAATGGGTCTCAATGGGCTGAAACCAAGGCACCGGCCAGTCTGCATTTCTTTCTGGAGGCTCTAGGGGAGAATCTCTTTCCTTGCCTTTTCTAGCTTCTAGAGGCTCATGGCCGTTTTCTCTGTCTCCAAGACCAGCAAACTGGGTCGAATTTTTCTCCCTCACCATCTCTTTAGTTCTCTTTTCTGCTTCCTCTTCAATTTATAAGAACAGTTGTGATTTATTGAGCCCACCTGAATAATCCAGGTTACTCTGCCCATCCCAAGGGCAACTGATTAGCAGCCTTAATTTCATCTGCAGCTTAATTCCACTTTGCCATGTAACCTGACGTGGACATCTGTAGGGAGCCATTATTCTGCTTAACACACTCATTCTCCTTGATTCAGGTTTGAGCTCTTGGAGTAGCTGTCTAATCAGCTGCCTGCCTCACCTCCCTTATCGCCTCCCTTTTACATGCTGCCTGCAAAGATATTATGCATATTCTGTTGTCAAGACTTATTGGATTTGCCTCCAAAAACATCTCTTGGTTCTTTCCCTTTCACTTTGTCTCCACTGCCACCACCCTAGTGGTCATCTCTCATCTGGACCTTGTGAAAAAGGGTCTTTTACATCTACTCATACTCCTCCAAGCCATTTTTTTTTTAATTGAGGTAAAATTCACATAACATAAAATTAATCATTTTAAAGTGTACAATTTAGTACATTTATGATGATGTGCAGCTATGACTTCTATCTAGTTCCAAAACATTTTCATCATCCCAAAGCAAAACCGTGTACTTGTTAGCAGTCTTTCCCTTCTCTTCCCAGCCACTGGCAACCACTAGTCTGCTCTTTATCTCTATGCATCTGTCTATTCTGGATATTTCATATAAATGGAATCATACATTATGTGGCCCTTTGTGTCCTGGCTCCTTTCACCTAGCATAATGTTTTCAAGGTTCATCCATGTTGTAGTATCTATTGGTATTTCATTCCCTTTTATGGCTGAATAGTATTCCATTGTAGTATATTATATATTCTGTTTACCCCTTCATCAGTTGACAGACATTTGGGTTGTTTCCACCCGGTAGGAGTTGTGAATGGTGTTATTTTGAACATTTGTGCACAAGTATTTGATTATCTGTTTTCAGATTTTTTGGGTGTGTACCCAGGAATAGAATGCTGGGTCATATGATAATTCTATGTTTAACTTTTTGAGCAACCACCAGCTCTTTTCCACAGTGGCTGTACCAACTTACATTACATTGGCAATGCCAATTTCTCTGCATCCTCATCAACATGTGTTATTTTCCATTGTTTTTATTGTAGCCATCCTAGTGGGTGTGAGGTGGTATCTCATTGTGTTTTCCTCCAAAACATTTTTAAATACATGATCAGTTCATTTCACTTCTCTGCTTAGCATCCTTAAAGCACCTTCTCTTAGCCTTCCAGGGTGTGTCTAGCCGTGCCCCATGTACTTCTTGCATCTCACCTCCTCCTACCCTTTTCACACACTCCATTCACCCTAGTATCATGGGCCTTCTCTTGTTTCCTCAAGCAAAGAAGGCAAAGATCATAGGCTTCGAGGCTCAGCGGGGTTCAAACACTTCCCCAAGTTCACACAGACCTAAGCCCAAGCCCTGGCCCTGTCACTTATTAGCCAGTTCACTTTAGTTTCCTCAACTGTAAAAAGGGTTCATGACACCACAGAGAGTGGTTAGAAATAAATGAGATGATGCCCTGAATGCAGGGCATGGTGCCTGGCTCATAAAAACACCAATACCCAGTGGCTGTAAAAAAAGAAATATAGTAACCCTCACTTATCCATGGGGGGCATGTTTCAAGACCCCCAATGAATGCCCACAGATGTTACTGAACCCTATATATACTATTTCCTATAGATACATCCCCATAATAAAGTTTCATTTATAAATTAGGCACAGTAAGAGACTAACAATAATAATTAATCAACTAGAACAATTATAACAGTATACTGTAATAAAAATTATAAGAATGTCTCAAAATATCTTATTATACTGTACTCACCCTTGTGATGATATGAGATGATAGAATGCCTGTGTGATGAGATGAAGTGAGGTGAATGACGTAGGCACTATGACGTACCGTGAGGCTACTATCAGGGTTACTCGAACACAATCACTGCAATACCACAACAGTTGATCCAATGACTGAGACAACTACTAAGTGACTAATGGTCAGGTAGCCTGGATATGTTGGACAAAGGGATGATTCATGCCCTGACTGGAATGGAGTGGGGTGGTGTGGAATTTCATTATGCTACTCAGAACAGTACACAATTTAAAGCTTTAAATGAATTGTTTATTTATGGAATTTTCTATTTAATATTTTCGAACTGTGGTTCACCACGGGTAACTGAAACCATGGAAACAAAATAAGGAAAAGGGGCACTACTGTAAGATAAATACATAAAAGCTACCTCCTCAGGGAGGGGGATGACCATCTAAAGCATGTCCTCCCTCCCACCCCACGTTTCCTCCCTCAAAGCATTCTGTTTATTACACTTACGGTTTAATCATGACATGAACGAGTGCATTTCCCTGTTATATTTGGTTTCCTCCACTAGACTAAAAGCAGTATGTCCACCCCTTTATGCCTGTGCCCAGCACTGTGCCTGACACATATTTTAAAAAATCTTGAAGGGAAAAAATCATCATATGGTCACAACAAACGGAATTCATTACTAAATTACTCAGTTGACATGAGAGGGTGGAAAGGCAAACTTTTTATGCGTGAGTGTGGGTGTATGTATGTTTTCCTATATTATAGATTTGTCTAAACATTCCTGCTAATTTAAGATGTCAAATCTGAAGGTTCTTTCTTGGCTTGAGTCTTTGAACACAGTCCAGGGCTGTTTTCAGATTCCTCAATATTCTCCTTTTTCGTGAAAGAGTTTTTGAAAACATAAAGGGGTGTCGTCTGTCCACCCCTTGTCTACATTATCTGTTTACCAAAATGAGTTGTGGGTAGCGGGGGGATATCTTAATGGCAGAACATGGCTTTGCACCAGCTCTGAGGTGTCACCAGGAGAACACGACCAGTCCGAGTCCATGTGGTTGTCAGCTCCTCCCAGCCAGTGTTTCTGTCCCAGGTATATTTTGTTTATTTCAGAATTTCTTGTGTATAGAACACACTTATTTCTCTCAATTTAGCATCTGGAAGGTTAAAAACGTCACAATCTTTCAGTTCAACAGAGGAATCTTAGCAGGCTCTGAAACAATATTTACTTTCATTCTGAAATTTTCTTTCCTGTTTTTGTTTTTTCCCCACCCCACATCATCCCCCAGACACTCTGGTTATTACTCCAACGGGAGGCGCCATAGAGGGTGTGGACTCCTGACTATAAACTCCTGAGGCCCACATGGGGGCGGGGGGTGATGGAGCTGCTGCTGGAGAAGAGCCCCTCTACTCTCATGTCTTCTCTATCGAGAATTAGTTAATGAACCCGCTGGCCGATTTGGGGCAGAATTCTGCTCTTGGTCTGATGCCTGTTGGGCCGTGCTCTGCTTGAGGACAAGGGACCATGTTTCCTCGTTTCTGTCTGGGTGGAACTGTTAACTAGAGAGCTTCTGAAACCAGATGGACGGCTCCACACATTCTGTTGTGTGTGGGAACTGCTAAGCGTTAGCAACTAGCCAGTGACCGGCAGTGATGAGCAGTTTTTAGGTTCCACAAACATTTAATGTGCTAAATGAGGACCCCAGGCATCAGCTGAAGAAACGACTTTTAAAGATAAAAACAAGATTGTTGACACAGGTGCATTTTGCTAATTAGTATACTGTTTTTGAGGAATTAGTAAAAATATTAATATTTCCTGGATTATTGTTAATGAGGGATAAGAAACTTATCTTTTTATCTTCACAACCATATGGTTTACTGCTTGATGTGGTTTTCTCTTTTTTTTAATGTTTTAAATTTGGTTTTTATTTTAGTAAGGAGAAAACTGTTTTCTTGCAGGACTCATTAATTTTATTATGGAGGTAAATGGGAAAAGTATTTACTTCATAGAATTTTTTTTTTTTTTACAACAAGAAATTCTAGAACCTACCAATGTTTTTAAGTAAGAGGTACCTATAACACATTTATTTTTATTATTTGGTCATTCATTTATATATTCTCCTGAAAAGAATGAGAATTATGCCCTTACTAGGCATCTCCTAGAAGTGGGAAGGGAAGAAAATTTCCAAGGTTTTTCTTTCTTTTTTTAAATACATTTTTAAAAATTAAAATCACAGTCAACATACAATATTATATTAGTTTAGGTATACAGCTTAGTGATTAGACATTATATAACGTAGGAAGTAATCACCCCTATAAGTCTACACCCCTCTGACACCATGCACTGAGGGTCTTTTCTGGGCCAGTTACCTGGAGGTGCTTTATTTGGTACATCTTTTGCATGCAGTCTAAGGTGGCTGGGTCAGGGGATGAGAGTCTGAAAGGAGTAATTCTACCACTATTGTATCTTATTCTTCAAGTAGTCAGCATAGTGCCTTGGCCGGTGATGGGTTCTCAATAAATGTTAACTAAACAGAATATATCATGGGGAGTTGGTAAAGCAGAGGTGGGAGTGACTTTCAAAGGGCATGGGGAGTATTCACAGAGTTGGTGACCTCTGAGCAGGAGAGGGAAGGGCATTCCTGGCTGAGGACACTGCCTGTGCAAAGGCATGGCAGGGAAGTTATGAGCTGGTCATTGTGGAGTGTAGGGTGCCTAGTGGCAGAGGGGCTGAACCTGATGCTGAGCAGGTGGGTTGGCACCAGGCAGGAAAGGGCCTCCAAGGGTTTCAGATTTACATCCTGTTGGCAACAGAGAGGCAGTGGAGATGTTTAATCTCTCTCAACCTCTGCATCAAGTTAGTTCTTCACTCTATACACTGATCTAGGTGGTAGACCCATATCATTCCAACCTCTTGCCTTCCTCTTTTCTTTTAATTACATTCACAATGTGCTGGGAAACCTAATTGGAATAGAGAAAAGGTGATGAAACTGCAGCCTCTGGGGCAGGCTAGTTCATCCTTTCCTTCTAATGCACTTACTACATTTAAATACTTCTAGTTATTTGGAGCCTTCAGGTGACTTCATTTCTCTGAGTACTATACACTTAGTTTCCTACATCTGCAGTTAATTTCTTAAGAGGCCTTAATGAGAAACTTCAAACAGTTTAAATGTCAATTACCAAAAAAAGTGAGGTTTTCAAGGTCTAGTAATCTGCCCATATTGGCCATTGGAACATAATCCCAGGTGGATGTAATTTAAGACAGATGACATTCCAGAGCTTCAGTTACAAAGAACTTATACTGTATTTTTTTAGGACTAACAAGGCTTGCCCTGTTGTTGCTACACTTGCAGGACTGTCTACAGGTCTGGCTTATCTGACACCGGAGGGCTCGGTGCTCAAAGCTTCAGTTCACTGCATTCACTCTGGCCCTGTCTTCCTTTTGCTGGTGTTTTCGAATCTGAAAAGATCCAAAAGATATTATATACATAAAAATATGTTCTGAATATAGCAAATGTAATAATTCCAATCTTTAATCTTACACTTTTGAGAGGAAAAAATAATCATGGTGTACTTTATCATAGCTTTATTCTTAAAGAATGGATTAATCTTAAATTTCTGACTGATAAATCTTGTTTGTTTCTTGCCACTCCCACTTTCCCCCCTATGTTCCTTCCTTTGCCATATCATTAAGATAAAATGCATGAAGAAAAAATCAAATGTGGTGATGAGTATTATTTTAACAGAAAGCAAAACTGAAAACATGCAGAATAAATTAACCTTGCATTTTCTCTGCAGGTCACTTAGTGGGTGTTACATCCTTAGTCGTTTGTGCTACAAAGTAAATAATTTTTGGCAGCTGGTTTAGTTTTCACCACTTCTAAGCCTATGACAAATGATCTTAGGAGATCTTTGGTCTTAAAAGGAAAACTATTTATGTGTTAGTTTAAAGTTTAGTTTGTTGTTTTAGAAGGCTTTTTAAATGTAAGCTATTTATAAGGAATTTTGTTTTATTTGAATCTGAAAAATTTAAAAAGTTTTTAAACTAGTCTGCCATATTGAACTGTTTTTCACATGTTTGAAATTTAAAAGGTAATTTGTCTTTTCTATTTTTGAAAGATACCAAGAGACATCCCTTTACTAAGTGTTCATTATTTATTAGTCAACTGCTTTTGAAAATGAGAAGTTTTTTAGTTTATATAGTTTTAGGTTGTCCTTCTCCAGGAGAAATAATGCTACAAATATTTTTAGACCTATTGTCTATCTATTTATTTATTTGGCTTACCATAATTCACTCGGAAGCATAAGAAAATAGTCGCACGAGGTTAGATATACCTGAACATGTAAATTTCATGTATTTTCTGGTAATTTGTCCTACTTTAAAGGTTTCTTAGAGTTCTTTCAAGAGCAGTTCATTGGTGCTGTTTGGCATGCTATATGTTGTTAAAACTTAATATGAATGCAGAGGGTACTGAATCATGCAGTTTACAGAACCTATCAGGATATTTGTACTTGTATGCCGACATGATCACTTTTCCAAGTACGATAATCTTTGTGTCGTGCAACATATATATTATGTCTTATATATACAAAAATCACATCTGGCTGAATGTGAATGTGAAATTTAACATTTCCAGTAGTTACTATTCAACATGCAAGTCTACTGATACCCACTAAATCTATATGTCAAAATATCAAGGATGAGTTGATTAATCAGCTTTATAGGTATAAAGTTAGGAGGCAAATTCACATCCACTCACTCTTCTGAGAGAGGACTTGATGGCTCGCTTCCTCTTGCTCTAAGTAACATACTAGGGCCTATTTGGCTTAATCAGCAACCTTGAGAGTTGGAGCAATCATTTGAAATATGGAGTGGAAAAGTTCCTTGCACTTGGAAAAGTCAGGAGGCCAGGAGTGAAAGACATATCCTCATCCTTTCCCTGGTGGCCCCTCACCTGCAAATTCGCACCAGGGTGGTAGTAAAATTGTAGGAGCTCTTTTTATGTGAAACCATTAGCAGCCTGAGAATTTGGGGTTAGCTGCCTCTCATACTTTAAGACACTGGAAGGTGTCATTTATAAGCATGGAGGGCCTGAAGGAAGGCAGAACAGGCTTGTAAACCTTAGCTTTAGGCTCTGGACGGTAATCAGTTTGTAATATAGTTTAAAGTCGTAGGTTATCAGCATCACAAATGTGCTGTTATGTGTTGCGGGCAAATCCCATGAAACATCTGACTGTAAAAGGCGGAAACAATGGCCAGTTATTTCCTCCTCGTTATTGTGATATTTTCTTTTTCTACCTCTGCAGATGATGGTGAGGGGGAAGGGACCATGTTACAAGTGGAACAAAGAAAACTGTAAACATTTTTGTTAAAAAAAAATGGTAACTGTGATTATGATTTTGTCACAGCTAATACGGAAGTTTTACCTTAAAACAGCTATTCCTGCATAGTTGAGCTTCTTTGTTTCTGTATGTGTGTGTGTTATGTCAAGTCTGCTCTGACTCCTGGCCAACCTATGAATGAATGATATCCATAACAGCCATGCTCAGCTCCTGCAGACTCAGGCCCATTGCTTCTTTCGTGGAGTCAGTCCATATCATATTTGATTTTCCTCTTTTCCTGCCGCCTTCAATGTTTCTCAGCATTATTGTCTTTTCCAAAGAACCCTGCCTTCTTTAATGTGCCTGAAGTAGAACAGCCTCAGTTTTGTCATTTTTGCCTCCAGCAATGTTTTAGGCTTAATTTGCTCTAGAACCCACCTATTCATCTTTCTGACAGCCCAGGATGTCCATAGAGCTCTCCTCCAATACCATATTTCCAGTGAATTAATTTTTTTTCCTATCAGCCTTCTTCATTGTCCAACTTTCAAGTCTGTACATAGTAATTGGGAATATGAGGGTGTAGATGATCTTAACCTTGGTCTCTACTGACACATCTTTGCTTTTGATGATCTTTCCTAATTTTTCCTTTGCTGCCTTTCTGAGTGTCAACTTTCTCTTTATTTCTTGGCTGCAGTCTCCATTTGAATTGATGACTGAACTAAGATAAGCAAAATCTTTAACAACTTCAATGTCTTCATTGTCTGTACTAAAGTCATGAGCTTCTTCTGTAGTCATGATTTATGTCTTCTTGATGTTGAAATGCAGTCCTGCTTTGGCACTTTCTTCTTTCACTTTCGTTAGAAGTCATTTTAAATCATCGCTGCTTTCTGCTAGTAAGATGGTGTATCTGCATTTGTTAAGTCATTAATATATTTCTTCCACAAATTTTCACTCCTTCTTTCTCTGAGTCTGATCTGTTTTTCATATGATGTGTTCTATGTACAGGTTAAACAAATAGGAAGTGTGTGACTGTCTCTGAATTTCCAGGCCAGGGCAGGTGACGGGCTCTGACAGTGTGACGAGCAGAACCCTTGGAATGTGAGGAATGGAGATGCATGTCCAGCCTCCATTTGGCTCATAGGCAGAGAGTTCTCTGATGTGGGGACAGGATTCAGGTTCTTGGCTACCTGTCAGAATGACAAATGGTCTTCACAGTGGGCTAGACAAGCTTCGGTATTTCTGTTGGTGATCCCAGAAGTGGTTTCTTACCTGAAACCATGAGGAAAGCCAGAAGGTTAGGTGAGAATTCAAAAACCCATTCTATAGTTCATGAACAGTCCATAGAATCTATCTGGATATAATGATGTGTATATCAGGGTGCTCCAGGCTTTGCCTGGACTTTAAATATCAGTGCTCCAGGTCTCCACGGCTTACCCTCCTCCGGGAATTAATGTGTTATCTCGGTTGCCCCTTTTTGGCCCCCGTCTGGTCAGAGCTGTTCCTGTTGCTCAGCGGCCATCCTCCTGCTGCTGGGTTCTGTTGCAGTGAGAGACACTAGTTTGTCTGCAGCCCTTTCGTATGTCTCTTTCTCTGGCCAGTAAGAAACATTCTTTTTGATTTCAGAGGGGACTTAGAGGGATTCTCAACCATTGTAGGCATTCATTAATGTTTCCATTCTTTATATGAAGCTCCACTTCTTTCCAGAGGACACAGATGGGATCGGGCTGGAGAGAGGAGGCCCCACACACCAAGAGATCAGTATTATCTGGGAGAAACCACTACACCTTCTCCCTGGGGTTCCTGTTGCTCAGATTCCTGTTTTGTTTTGTTTTTGTTTTTGTTTTTTTTTAAAGCCTATAGCACCCGCCTCGGTGGTCTCCCATCTATGTACTAACCAGGCCCGACCCTGCTTAGCTTTCGAGATCAGACAAGATCGGGCGTGTTCAGGGTGGCATGGCCACATACTTCAGATTCCTGTTTTTAGTCCAGTTTCTTAAGATTTTTTCCTTTCCCGAGGAGTTTTTATGCTAATCCTCTCTTGAGGATCTCAGACTGTTCCAGGATATGCCTTTCTGCCTCGAGCTGGTGTTAATTCATTTGAAAGGAATCCCTGTTTCCGCACTTGGTCAGAGTCACCAGGGAAAGCCTCCTCCATCCGTGTGGCAGGAGGCTCTTCTCACTGCCACTGGCTCAGAGAGGTGGCTGGGTTGGTTGACTGTGGCTTCTCTACTTAGGTAGCCTTGCTTGCTGCCTCTGTGCTCTGCACCCCTGTGAGAGCGGGACCCAAGCTGGAAGTAGATTATTCCCATCAAGCAGAAGTATACTTGGATATTGGCCTTGAATCCCATCCTCTCCTGCAGAAGCAGCTTGGGGCGTTCCTTTTTAACTGTCATGCAGACCACTTAAGCAACATGTTTGTGAGAGGGAAAACGGGGGATATTTTCTTGACAAATTGAAATCCCTCTTTCTGAGGCATCCTGCTCTTTTACACCTCTTCTTTTTTTACTCTGGAGTCCCTTATAGTGCAAGCATTACTGTATTTGTAAGGATCATCTTCTTGGGGTTGAGGGAAGCTTTAGGAGGCCTGCTCCCTGAAAAAAAATTCCTAGTTAGAACTCAGGCACCAGGCTGGTAGGAGCTCAGAACGTTCAGAGGAGTGCTAAAAGTGAAAGGGTTGCGGGCAGGGACTTCACCTGTTTCACAAGTGTTGACTAAAGTAGTTCTGAACAAGAAAAGTGTTTGATGGAATCTTACTTTGTACAAAGACATATTATTTTTGGTCTCTCTTTTTGTCTTCTCTCCTCTTTTCTTTCACCTTTCCCTGATGACCTCCCATTCCAGCTGAGCTCTCTTGTCCCCAGTTGCCCTGTACTATTCATCTTAACCTCAGCTCTGCCCTCTCCTTGATCCTGTTCTTATTCTTGGGGAGGAGGATACTCTATTGAACTCTTTCTATGTGCCGAGCACTGTGCTTTATATACGTTAATATTATTATAAGGAAAGTTTTTGTTGTTGTTGTTTGCCTGTTTTACAGATGAGAAAAGTGAGATTCAGGAAAGTTATGTGACTTACCCAAATTCACACACCTACTAAGGCAGGAGCTAAACCCCCATTTCTGAAGCCTGTTTGCTGACCACTACATTTCAGCCATCTAGTCCGGACACCTTTGTAAACAAAGATTCTTTTACTGTTACCAAAAGAGATATAAATATATCTCTAATATATTTATATATCTCTAATATAAAATGTCCATTAATTGGGGATTTGTTAAATAAATTATGGTATAGTCATACCATAGTAATGATGTAGCTGTTAAAAAGGATAAGGCAGTTTCCATGAATGGCGAAGTAGCTTGATTACACTAATCTTCCTGTAGAAAACATTTATAAAATCTGCACCAATATTTTTAGAAACCATCTACTTTAAGGTACTGGAGAGCAAACAAAATCAGGCAGAATCTAAAACAGACTCTACCCTTGAAAGACAAACTAAAATGGAAAGGTTTGAAGTTTGTGGCTTTTTACCTACAGGCACTCCCAAATACACCTAACTTAAGTGGCAAACAGTCACAGCCTAATTGTAGTGAGTGTTAGAAGGCAGAGGTGAAGACTAACAGAACAGCCAGAAAGTTAGGAGAGAAATCCCAGACAGGAGGAAGCTACAGAGATAGTAAACCCCACAATCTACATACAAAATGGTGAAAATCCTTGGCTAGCTGCTAAACTATACGTGAGTAGGGAAGATCGCAAGCAGACTGGTGAAAAAGCAGCAGCTGGAAGCTGAAATAACTGAGCAGAGATCTTAGCTTCTGCCCATCATAGGAAACAATTTAGTGTTTGTGTTCAGCCAAGTTAACTGTTTGCTACAACAAAAATCATCGTACAGAATCTAGAGTCCCTATATAACACATTAATCATGATGTCCAATGTCATATCAAAAATCACCATATAACATATATCAAATTATTATGTTGTATACTTTAAACTAATACAATGTTATATGACAATTATATTAATAAAACTAGGGGCGGGTAGAATCACTATATAGATGAAGAAACGGGAAAAAAGCAGTTAATTGAAACCAAACTCAAGATGATGCAGATATTGAAATTAACAGATAAAAACTTCAAAGCATCTGTCATACATTTGTTTGAGAACTTAATGGAAAAGATATGCACAACGAACGAACCGATAAAGAGAATGAGAGCTTGGAGTATGGAAAGGAAGACTAAAGTTTTGTTTTGAATGTTTTTTAATGTGCATGTATCACTTTTTTTTTTTAACACAATTTTAAATGTCATGAAATAGTCGGGGACAATAGAGATACTTGGTATGAAGTGGGAAAATAATATTGTCTCTACCTTGTAAAGAATTGACAAAAAATGAAGAAATTGTGGACTGGAAGTCAAGATTCTCGATTTCCTTCTGATTCCATCAAGATGACACTATGTCATTTGGCAGCAGCTGTGATGGAGGTGTCTGGCCTCTGATACTTTTCTCCCTTTCCTGAATCTTATTCTCCATCCCAGATTTCCTCTTTTATTCATGAGACAACTCCAAGGAAACATTTCATGCTCTAAATTTCTCTCCTCAACACTACCACCCCCACCCCAATCTGGCTTAATGTTTATTCAGATGCAAGCAGATGATATTAGGGCCCCAGAGCTAGTTCTACTCCTGGGTTCTGTATCTCAGATGATGGTAGTACCCTCATTTGTGCTGTCATCCAATCCAGAAGTCTGTGAGTTTTCCTTAACTCACCTTTTTAACAGCCTAGACACAGGTAGTCACCAGACCCTACCAATTGACCTAAATATTTCTCAAATCCGTCTCTTCTGTCATCATTACTATAATCTACCCTGCCTCCCCCAGAGCCGAATTGGCACTTTCCCATTGTTTACAGGATGAGGTCCAGTTTTCAGCCCAAGGCCTTCCCTCATGTCCAGCCTTATCTCCCACACTTTGGCTTCCAACCATACCACTTCAGGTTCCTCTTACCACTTTTTTACTCCTGGATTTCTAGTAAGTCTTGTTCTTGTTTTCCCATCTTGTCTTCATACAGAAAATTATTCTCACCTCAGAAAAACTTTGTCCTAAAAGTCTTATCTATTTCCTACCATGCTGAACTAAGTAGTCCTCTCTACTCCCAGAACTCTTGTTAATGCTTCTGTCCTACCGTTGGAGAGATTTTGCAGGTTGGTGGGAAGATGACAGGGTATAGAATTGGACAGATTTGATTTCAATTCTAGTCTTTTGATCCACTGTCTATATAAACTCAGGCAAGTTATTTTATCTCCCCCAGCCTCAGTTTCCCCATCTGTCTGGTGGCAATACTACTATTTATTTTGCCAAAACAGAAAAACTAAAGATAATATATGTAAAGTGCTTAGCTTGGTGCCTATTACAGCTGTTATTCTTATAACATTTTTGACATTGTATTGAATCTACCCAGTTAACTTTCAGTCTCTCTATATAGACTAGACTATATATTCTTTGAGGCCAGCAGTGCTTAATAAATGTTGAATTGAACTCTTAATGATAAGTTAAGAGAATAGGCTTGCTAAATGAAAGGAGTGATTATTATTAACTCTAATTGTGAAACTTCATGTAATGTAAAATTCAGAGCTTTATGCATGTTTTCACTAGAAACTCCTCAAATTATATCTTCAAAGAAATAATCTCCCCAAGCAAAATACTAACCCCACCTTTGATAAACACATTACTGTAGATATTTTAACCTGTTGCTCACCCTTGCTGCAGATCATTAAATGTATGGATAAATTGGAGCATTAAATTTTACCAAGATCTTAAAGTCCTGTTAAGAAAATACTGATTGAGTGGTCTAAAGAAAAGATCACCTGTTAGTTCATGATGCTTGAAAACAGGGCACAGGCCCTGCTGAATCTGGCAGAGCTTCAGTTGATGCAATGTAAGAAAATGTCTGTGTTGGGCCAGGCCAGGCCACAAAGGCCTTATGAACAGGGTAAGATCACTGACTCTGCCTGGCCAATGTCAGCTACTCCCATGGACCTAGACGCCCTGCTACCTGCTCCCCAGCCCTGAAGCCCATTCCCCTCGCCAGGGTTTTTCGGATATCACTGTCTCTCCCCTTTTGGAGAGAGATGTCTGAGTCTAGGGGCAAAGTTTAAAAGGAGACATTTTATGGGTAATAGCAGGAATGGTTAACTGTTGTGCACGGCATGCCTTGGATCTTATTTTCTTGGCTAATATACAAATAAAATGATGGTTCTACTGGCAAATGGGAAAAATTAGTGGCTCTGGATTTTCTCCATGTCCTAACTCACTGTATTATGGTCATAGTGGCTATTTGATCATTATTAGCAAGACAGGTCCTGAGTCTCATTTAAACCTTTTATCTTTGAAGTACCAGGATGGTGGAAACTGCCCAAGTTGGCAGTGTGTTCACTTGAACACCGAAGTACTAAGGTTGAGCGGAAGAATTTTCAAGTTTTAAGCTACTCCTTTCTCTACATTGAAGATACTCCATGAAAACTCATCTTTGGAGGTGGAACAAACAGTGTTTCAGAGCCCTAAGCCATTTCTGCCAAACCGGGTTTCTGTGGTGTACTGTGCACATCCTGTCTTATCAGTGAGATATGGTAAAGAAGAAACAACGTTGCCACAGAGTGTTTCTTTCTGAAAACTATGAAATTCCTGCAGTGTGTATGTGTGTATGTTGTCTGTGTGTGCCCATATGTGTGCATCTTCATTCATATTTCTGAAAAACTGTAGAGAATGATTCCCAAGCATAGCAGATACATTAACTTGAAAACCAAGAAAGGCAGTTACAGATTATTCTTATCTAGCATTGAAGTCAGTTCAACAATGCTCCTAAACTGCACCTGTTAACCTCATTGTGCTGGCTTTTTGTAGATGTCACTGTCATTGCCTTTATTTAAAGTTTTACTAATTCAGAGGGGCTTCTTTTTTATTATTTCATATTATTAAGATTGTTATTAATAATCACACATATATATATATGCACTTGCACAATATGTGTGTACCTTATCCATTTCATAAAATCAATCTGAGCAAATATTTAACCACCTACTCTGTTTCAAACTGTGCTAGATATGAGAGATTTAGCTGTGATTGAGGCAGAGCATCTGCTCTCATGCAGTAGCAAAAGAATGTTAAGAAAGGAGAAAGTCTGTAGCCACTCATTTATTGAGAGCTTACTATGTCCTGGGCACTGTGCTAACACTTTCAACATATTTTCTCTAGTTCTCTCGACAACCATATGAAATAAGTTTATTTATTATTTTATTATTTTATCCATTTTTCCAAAGAGGAAACTGAAGCACAGAGAGTTAAGTTGGTTACCTATTCAAGGTTTCTCGGCTACTAAGTGGTACCGCCGGGATTTGAATCAGGTGGTATAACTCAGAGGCCCCCTTCATGTCTGTGAAGTCCTATGCTGGTTGTCATCACATCAGCTAACCCTCCCCACTGCTAGATCAGGTAACCAAGGAGCAGAGGAGGGCACAACTTCCCCCAGTGTCAAACTAAGTAGCAGAGCTGGAATCCTAGACATAGGGCCTGTTCCAAAGCTGGGGTTCTTTTGGCAAGGCTGTGCCAACCTAGCATCATGTGTCTTTTATTCAAGGCTAATTTTAAGTCAAACCAATTGAATTTTGAAAAATAACTCACAAGAACAACCTGATGATAATAGTGATAAATGCTATTGGAAAACTAACAGTCTGTGAATTTTCACGTTGATGAACAGCATGGCCTTAGAATTTATCATTGAAATGCAGACACTTTTGAGAGAGAAAGGAGTGCTATTAATATTGACACTGGGACATTAAGAGTCAGCCAGGACAGTCCAGGCAAACCAGGGCTTATGGTCACTTTGTATACACACATGTTATTTATTGGTCACACAATGTGTGTATTGTTATTTGTAAATTTGTCACCCTTTAGAATATAAACCTCTCAATGCACAGAAAAACTCTACTATGTTTTAATCATACATTGTTTCATTAATATTGGTAGCCATAAAAATAAATACTTGGCCAAATCCAGTTCTAGAACATAAGCATGTATAGTCTTTCTTAAAGGAGTGCTCCAGGGGTTTAATAACTATTTAAATGCATTTATATATAATAAATGAAAGCCAAAAACAAAAATCAAAATGAAATATAAGACCCATTTTTTTTTTTTGTCTATACAAGGTGAATGTATTCTTAGAACCACAAAATGGTACACACAGTCTTGAGCACATGATTTTAGTACATTTATGGATGTGGATAATGGAACAAAATACTTGAAAATAAAATTATCTGGGAAAATTCCAGGAATGTCATTGCTATATATGTTGAAAATTTATATTCTCTATGTAACATATGTTTAATTAAGCAGAATGTCTATTTTAATCTGGATTTTGATACCTTAAAAGTAAGTTTTGAATTTTTGATGTTTTTTTAATCACAAAAACTAATGCTGAAAGCACCTATTAACTTAAGACAATTATTTATTTTTCACACAGGGCTATTTCAGACTAGACAGTTGCACACTTAACTATTTAATATTTTTGCTCATCTCATTGTGGGCTTTAAAAAATCATTCAGTTTGTTTTTTGTATGTTAATTGACATAAAATATATTTAATGTTTCATTAGCCACCATATTAGGCTTAAGGTATTTTTTTGTTGTATCAAATACCCTTTTATGTTTTATTTAAATCCCTATCAACTTGGTTTAAATAGTTTGAATTATTGCTAAGACTAGTGGAAAATATTTTAAGTGTAAAATTTGTTTTTCCCACAGTGTTCTTTTGAGTAGTTGATAGATGTAAAAGACATTTAGCAGGTTTACTCCCTTTCTACCCTCTATTAAGCTGTGCTTCTGAAGAAATATTCCTAGTAGAACATGCTGCAATATGTCAGAAACAAGGCTGTATTACAGATGCAACATCATCTAAAAGGAAAAAGTGAGTGTGGGTTTGAAGCTGACAAGTGATGAAAGAAACCCTGAAGTTGTCAATTAGAAAGTGAAGGCCTGGAACTGATAACTTAATGGGCGAGTGCCCCCTGCTATTTTGTCTTAAGGATGGTAGAATTTTTACTGCTCTGGAAATGTGTATACATGCACCCCGGTATAGACATATTATGTAATACACATATGTATGTATGTATGTATGTGAATATATGGTGGGAGGTACAAATACAAACACTTATGCTAATACATTTCCTAATAATGTTCCCTTTAATGAGAGGACTTAACAAAAACAATGAGTGTCTGGTTTTACTTTGTTTCACATTTATTGTTTTTCTAACATAGAATTTTCATTTGTTGGTTTTATGAACTGTATTGCCAGATGACAAATGTGAAAAATATGTAATTTTGTCTCTGAGGTTTTTTCTAAAAATTCTTGCTTTCAATCCTGCTGGGAGTCTTTTCCCAGATCACCAATGCAAGCCTACAATCATGCATTGTTTGCAGTTGATACAACCCTATTGACATAGTGTGTTTTTTGCTGATTTTACAATATGAATAATTAATCACTTATAACCTATAGGTTAAAATGAGTTGTAAGTGGATAAAGGTAGGAACCCAATTGAACCAAACTGTACCTAAAATACCTAACTATATTGTGGTATTGACATTATATACATCTTCTCATTATTTAGTACATGAAAAAAATATTTCTTTAAAACAGTCCTATAACAAAAGAAGGAAAGTACAGAAATAAAAAGTTCAAGATGAACTCCATGGTGTTTTTGAGATTGGTGCATTTTTTTTGAAATGTCAAGTCAAATTAAGTCTTTAAAAGTTAAATTTGAAAATAATGCTCCCCAATCTTTCGAATGGAATTTTTAAATAAAATGCGACAGAATGTGAATAATGCATACCTATGGTAATGAAAACCCAAAGGACACATCCCAAGGAGCCCCACCTCCCTCAGGAAGAAAGCCTATAAGGGTCCCAGGTTCTCAGACACAATGTAAAATGATTCTGAGAAATCGTTAAGAAGAATTCTCATTTTATGACCTCTAGCTGTGGATAGGTTTGGTTGGGAAGCCTCAGTCCATGGGCACTTTTACCTTTCAGTACTGCACCTTTGGTTAATGGATACCTTTTGTGAGTATGGCCCTGGTCACTGGGAATATTCTGTCACTGTCAGCCAAAGCCAGGGGTGGGAGGCCCTTACCTGGCTTTGGCTGACAGTGACTGAATGTTCCCAGTGATGGGCAGGTTGCTGGGATCTACTGCTGGGGTGAAAACCAGATGATGGCTCATTTCTCATGTACTGAACACAAGTACTCGCTGGGCATGGCTGTCATGAGGACTTTGCCCCTGGGCTCATGGGGTTACTCTCAGGGACTTGTTCATCCCTGGAATCACCAGTCATCCTTTCACCTAGAATCTCTGACTTTACTGTGGAGACAAAATGCAGTAGATCTGTATAAAGGGTTTAGGCTTGGGTTACTGTGCTTCTCTCTGCTTCCCAAGGCAACCCCTAGTGGATAGAATGACTGGTTCCCACTTCCAGCCACAATTTGTACATTGCCCTGGTGATAAAAGCCCAAGCACTGATCACATTATATCCATGTATTCTGAATAACCAGAAATACATATTTTTTTAAGTTCATCTGCACGATTTGCAGTCTCTGTCTTTGTTATCTAGTATCTATAATTATCTGTATCTTCAGGTTTTCTGCCAACACCTGCATCTTCAACAAGATAGAAAAGGAGGAGAAAGGAATTGCTTAAACAGGTGGAAGGCTGAACCAAGGGACACATGCATTTCTGACACATTTGCAGGAAATTGTCTTGTTTTAATCTTTTTATCCAAAATTACAGTAAAATTTAGATATAGAATATAGGAAGTTGAGGGAATGCACATCAGCAGCTAGCATTCTCTACCTTTTGTTCCATAATTTGGATCATTTGGAGCAATGGTGTTTTAGACCAGGAGTCCCAACCCATTAGTGAGCTGGAAATCAATTTATTAGGTCATGACACGTGCTTAAAAAATTAAGTTATACTAGAAGAGAAACTATTCTATTCAGAAAACTATTCAGAGTAGGTCACATATCGTTTCGTTTGATAAAATTTTTTTTTTAATATTCGGGGTGTGTGTTTATGGGCTCTCAATATAAAATATGTTTCTTCTGTGAGTTGTAAAAAAAAAATTGGGGAAAATGCTGCCTTAAGAGAAATTTCTGATCCAGGGAGATGGCTTTCTTTAAGAAGCTGTGGGGCATTCATAAGGTACTAGCAGCGTCCTGCCTCTCTTTTTTCCTGTGGCTGTGGAGCTCCCTAGTTTAAACTCAGGATTCTCTTCCCATGAACACGATGTTACAGGGTGGTTGGGTGTAGTTAAACCAGCAATCTGGGACACTGTAGGGTTAAATAGCCTTTTGTGAGCTCTCCTGTGGCCCTATCGTTTATAACATCTTTTTCATTGGGAAAAATTATTTTTCAGTTCCCAAGAAGCAATTTCGTGGTGAATTTTTTGAGCAGAACTCTTTTATAAATTAAATGCTGCTTTTAGTCATTTCCTGCATTATTTAATAGTAAAATCTATTTGTGCTTTAAGTTGTCAGTCACCCTCCTTTACCCTTTTTTTCATTTCTGATGAACAGTGATATGTTCCAGGAGCTCAAGGTAGCCTGGGGTAAGTGGTGTTGCTGACAGCGCTTCTGAAGAGGGAGGCTGGCAAGTGCAGAGGTCAGGTCATCTGTGTGTCTGTGCCCCCTAACAAATCGCAGAAGGATGTCTTCTTGCACTTGCAATGATTTATAATTTACCTAATCAGGTTCCTTTTACCATTGAAGCCAAGTGGTCTTATAATACAAAGTGCTCTTTATAAAGACCTGTGTACACAAGATCTGCTGGCCATTCTTTCACTAGGCATTTATTGAGCACCCTTTCTGTGCTAGGCACTCTTCTAGGACCTGGGATATGACAGTGAGCAAGACAGGCAGGGGCCCCACCCAGGAGCTTCTGGTCCATTGGGCTTGTTGGGGCTGATCTGCGTTAATTGATTTACTCTTTCGAAGTGACAGCTTGTCCCAAACACCACTCTGTCCTTACCTAAATGGGGCCAGATGTCGAGTGTGTGAAGGCCTTGTGAGAGAGAAGGAACTTCCTTCTTGGGAAATGCTACAGATTCTTTAAAGAACAGAAACCTTAGTAAGACTTTGAGAGCCCAGCTCAACAAAATATTAATTGGGGCACAAACTTGTTCGCAGATAGCAGTCAGAGAGGACAGTAGGCATGAGATGAAGATTCATTGCCCTGGTCTCCGAAAGATCTTCTTAGGGAAGTACCCCATTACCACCTATAGCCTCCCAATTCCATAGGATCTAAACTCTTCTGAAATCTGTCCATGTCACACTGCTACCCGCCAAGCACAACTCCGTACTAGGAAGAACTTATTTCACTGCCTGCTTTTCCTTAGGTTAAAACAAAATATATGACAGGACTGTATGCTGATTCTCTTGGGACTAATTAAACAAACATTCTAAGAAAGAAAGAAAAGATTTAGGGTAGTTAAGATGTAAAAAATGTAATTTTGTGGATAACAGCCGTCAATTTTTCCACTCGAGTGTTTTTCCAAAGGGCAGAGGGCAAGAAGCATCTTACGTCCTCTCAAAGCTGAGACACATTTCAACATGGACATATTAGAAGCAAATTTGGTACCCAAGACAGGTGCCAGATTTTAATTACAGTTGGCATTTCTGAGCATGCTTTTGGCAGGGGTGGCCATCTTGTTGGAAAAGCCATAGATTTTGACACTAGCAGTATGGGTGCCCAGTTGAAAATGATTGAAAATAATTTCCTTCCTATTTTCATTATGTTGGTTGTGAAAGAAAAGTTCAGTGGTTAATATTTAAACAAGATATTCTCTGTTCAGAAAAAATAGTTGTTCATTGAAATTGTCTTGGTGGTTTGGTATGTTAGCTCTGGGGGTAATAATTTCTATCTTAGAGCCTTTGAAAAACCCCAGTCGAAACAATAAAATAGGACGTTTCATTACAAGAAATGAAGTTGGCATACACCAGGTTTTCCATTAAGTTCCAGGTCACAGACAAATAAAGAAAGTATGTTAGAGGGAAAAAAATCCTTTTTAAAAATAATTAGGGAGCTGTCTGTTTTGTTCACAGATGGAAAACCCGTAGTTGTGGGTGGTCTGTGTCGAGAGGGCGTCTCACAGTTGGCAGGGCCATGTCTTTAACTTTTCAAGTCCTAGGACAAAAATTTGAATGCCATTGACTGTTCAGAAGGCTCTGAATATGTTTTAGCCCTTCTAGCTCTGTGTCCTGAATTTTGCCAGTTTTCTAAAAGAGTCTGTAGGTAAAATGATTATGGAATGCCAAAATAAGTAGTCCATTGTTCTTTGAATTCTGAAACAGGACTCCTGTCAGTCCTTGCTTTCTGTGACTTCTCTCACTGTCCATACATTATGATGATAATCTGATTACTGGAACTGCCTGTGTTACTATTTAGAAGCTCCTTTTTATTACACTAATGTATTCCAGAGCAAAAAGAGGATGGCCAAATGTGACTAAGGTGTAAGAAATCGTCCTGAGATTGTTATTTCTTAAAGGATATTCTACTGTCATTGATGTTTAAGGTCTTTTATAAACTTACTTTGATATTCTGATAAAATTAATTCAGTTAAAAGATATGCTTTTCTTCTTTGATAATAAAAAATTATCTGTCTAGCTTCACTAGTATTTTTTTAAAAATCAGTAGTTTTTTAAAAATGTATCATCTTTCTCAGTCCAGTCTTAAGTGTTACATGAATGTGTTTTGTTTGAACATATGGATATATGTTTATATTAGTTTTTCATTCATGATTTTAACCTCCCAGATTAAAAAAAAAAAACTGTTAATGGTTACAGGAGAGTTAAATTAATAAAGTCACTTCAGATGCCTAAATGCATAAACTTTCAAGTTGAGTGGAAAATAAAAAAGCACTGGAACGTAAATCATTTTTCTCGGACAGCAAATGTTTGGCTTCGGATGTACTATGATCTGCCTATGCGTAGTAAAAATGGCAATGATTTATTAGTTCCATATCCCCCCAGCACAGATGCTGCACAGTCTGTCTCTTTTCTGGGCACTAAACAGTGGGTTTTAAAAAACATAATTTCACTCAAGTTTCCCGCTTGCATTCTGTGTTGTACTATTAATAGCAACCCTTTGTTGATCGTGCCAGCTCACTTCTAGCATAAGACAATGATGTGCGGGAACCAGTTTTAACTACAATACTTCTAATTGGCACCCATTTTTCATATGATAGTCCAGGTGCAGTTCTGTGAAGATTATAAGCACCCTTAAAAATTACATCATGAAGGTATAAAAGCTAAACAAGTGTAACAGTTAAGTAGACTTCAGTGAGACGTACTTTTGCCATGTCACGGTTTCTTTGGCAAATCTTATTTATTTGCTATTAACAGTTAATACAGGATGGGGAAAATTTGAAAAAGTGATGAAGGACTTAATGTATTAAATGTTCTTTGATTCTTCATGAAAAAAATTCTTTTTTAAGAGGGTAAGTAATAAAAAACAGTGTTAGAAACTTCTGCCCCGGAGACAGAAACTATATCGCTAAATTCTCATTCAGGGGTGAGGTTGAATATTGACTTGGCCAAAGCTAAATATGCTCTTCTGAGGAGTAAGATAACTGATGGGGCCTCTGTGTTAGGTGTACTAGGTGTGTTAGGCGTTCTGGTCATCACACTATGCAAGGCCCTGGACCCCAAAGCTTCATGTTTTGTGACAGAAATCTTTGGAGTTAATTTTGAGTCTGTTCAACCCCTCTGAATCTGCATGTCTTCACCATGGTTCATGGTTCCTGGTATCCATCCTCTCTGCTCTCCTGACCCATCACTGTCTCCTCTTGCTGAGCCCTCTTCCCTATTGTCCATTTTCCAAAAGGAATTTTCTGAGCACAAAGCCCATTGCTTTACTCGCTAAAAGTTTCACTAGCTCCCAACACTGAAGAATGAAGACCTTACGTGGCTATACTATGTCCTTTATACCGTGACCGCAAATAGCCTTTCCAAAATCACCTCCTCCCCATAGCTGAGCTCCAGTCACGTTAAACTTCTTACTGTGATGAACCCTCCTTTCACGCTCCGGCTCGTCCTGTCCCCTTACTGTTGTGCATGCTGTTCCTTCTGCCAGTAATGCCTTCCTCCCCATTTCCACCTGGTGAAATCTTGCTAATAAGTGTGTCTCCTTCCTCTTATGACGTCTTACCAATTACCCATACTCACCCTGGCTAACAGACATCCTTCCTCTGCATCCCTATCCCTATAGCCCTGTTCATGTGTGATTATTGTTCATTGCATCCTATTTTGTTCCCCATATCAGATCAAACCTCCTGGATGGGAAGGTTAGTCCTTGTACCTGTTTGAAAGCCCGGCACCTGTGTTGGTGCTGAGTGCATGACAAGAATTCAAGAAATTATTTTTGAATGAAATGGAATTTTGAGTTGTGGCTTTCTATCAGTTGAGATTCTTGGTGCTAAGCAACAGATAGCAAATCTGGCTTTTTTAGGCAAAAGGGGATTTATTGGAAAGAAATGAGCACACTCACAAAATTGATGGGAAGATAACTCTAGGCATCTTGGCATCAGCACCACTCTTCCATCTTGTTCTAACTCAACCACTAGACTGGATATGCTGCCAGCATGTTCAGTCTTTAATTCTGTTCAAGATGCAAACTCCAGGAAGGGTATGCCTGATTGGTCTAAATGGGTCCACCCCTTGGCTCTGGGAAAGCTGGGCACTTTGATGATAATTCCAGCAGACTATTAGCTATGAGTAGGATGAGGCAGTTCCTTAAGAGGTGGAGTGGATCTCGTGGCAGTGAATAACCAATAAATTTGCACAAGGGACTGAATCTTCTATTTCTAGTACTCGAGCATCCTACTTGGCCTGTCTGGTATGCCTTGCTAGGGGTTCTGAGCAAGCCTTTCTACCTAAAAGAGAAGTAAGTTCTCTATTAAAATGAAGTTATCTCTGGAAGGGATGATAATAGCCCCTGCTAGTCAGTATCAATTTGCCAGAAGTAGAACCTGTGGGTGCAGGGTGCAGAGTAGGCATGGGCAGGTGAGATGAGGACAAGCAGTGAGCATACCAGCAGTACCATGCACACCACTCAGTAGTGCCACATACGCTTTCACATCCACACTTGTGTGCGAAGCCACCCAGAGGCCACTGTTTGAGAACAGTCAGATTTTTAGCTGGGTCCTGAAGGTGAAGATGCCCCTGAAGCTTATTTCTCCTTATAAGTCAATCGAATTGCAACAATGGATACAGCTCTACCAAGTGGAAAGGGCTGTGCTGGCCACGTGGAGTAGCTGATAGAGAGGTGGGTGGAGTTGCAGTCACGAGCTAGGAGAGACACAGTCTAAAAGATGATGAGTAGGTGGTGATAAAATAACATTTTCATGATGAGTAAGCTTTGATCAAGCATGGTAGAAAGGGGATGACACAGGGGAGGTGGAATTATGTGAGCGAAATCACCGGAGGTGGGAAGGTGTGCAGTGTGCCGGGAAAAGACAAATAAGCCAATTGAAGGCAAGGTTTGTCGGGGGAGTGTTGGTAAATGAGATTGGAAAGTCATGTTTGGGTCAGGTTGCAGAGAGCTGGACCTTTAGGCTAAGGATTTTAGACGTGCCGGCAATGAGGAGTGGCTGCAGATTTCAGAATGGGGGTATGATGGTGAATGTGCTGTTTTTAAAAGAGCAGGATTAAGTAATGGGCCACTGAGGCTCCTCCGTCATGAGGCTGATAACCTGGGGGCAAAAATAGCTGAAAAAAATTAAATCCTCTGTGGGAGGGAACAACTAGGAGACTTGGATTCTGGATTTGAAGCTACCACCAACTTCTGGACAAGTATCTGTGCCTCAGTTTACTCACCTGAAAGGTAATGGTGCTCATTCACTAATATTGTTATGATCAAATGAAATAATGATGTTTTATTTTAAAATGCCTTTTAATCACTTACATCTATTTGACAATTTAAAAGCACCACATGAGAACCTACTGTGATTATTTTCACCTTTTCTTAGCTTTCCATTTGTTCTCCAGATTTTTTCTTTTCTATTTTTTTTTCCTTGTTATTTTTTATTAACCTTCCCTTATACTTTGAAACCCTATAATGGTCCAGATGTCCTAGCAGATCAACCATATAGCTTTGGTTTGCTTGTTCTTTCTCCTGATCAGAATTAGATGGAATCAGGTGATGTTATGATAGGCACAATGGGTGAGGGTCCACTCCATTCAAACACATTTAGTAACTAGTAGATAAGTTAGGATACAGGTTTGGGTATTATGATCAAAAAGGCCCCCAAATACAATGCCTTTATCAATGATAATTTCTCTCTTACTTTACTATGGATATGTGGTAGAGGGCTCATATGGTGGCTCAGTGAGGACCCAGCTTCCTTTTATGTTGCTCTTGCATCCTCAGCATCTTACCTAAGAAGGCTACCCAGACCTGGCCCGTCACACAAGAAATGGGAGAACATACTCCTTCCTTTTAGGGGCACTCTATACTTCTGCTCACTCTGACCACATCCCATCAACCAGAACTTTGTCACATCATCTGCTTAGACACAGGAGAGGCTGAGAAATGTCATCATTAGCTGAGCATCACTTATTCTCTTCCTGGGTCCATCCTAGTGGGCAGACAGTGCCAATTGACAGTATTTGCACCCCAGACCTGAGAGGTAGCATAAGGGTAGGCAGGGCTGGGGAGTGAGGCAAGGAGCTTAGATGAGCTGGTTGGCCTGTCCACACACGTGGGGCTGAGCCAGAGGAGGGGCTGGCTAGAACTTGGAGCCTCCACTATACCTGGGCCCTGAGGACCCCATGTGGCAGAGCAAGCCTGTCCAACTCAAATCTCTGGTCTCTAGTCTTCTCTCTTTCTCACTGTATAATGCTGCTTTAATGTCACCATAGTCTTGATCACTATCAAAGTCTCCAAAGCAATCACATCAGAACAATGGGTAAAAGTAAAAGTGGGCAGAGCATGGAGTCTCCAGCCTCAAAGCCAGCAGTGAGTCACAATGGGACAGGTCACAATTTTAAAATTAAGTAGTATTTTAACAAAATGAAAAGGCCAAAAGATCCTCACTGCCAGCACCCAACAGGCAAAATTGGAATTCAGGAAGCTTGTTTTAATAATAATGAGAAATGATATTAATCTTACAGAGACAAACCCAGTGGTTAATATCGCAAACCTCACACTGCCACATGTTCCAGCCTCTGTACTTGACATGTTATTTACTTTTATGCCTTGGAACAGTCCCATAGTCTTGGTCCTGTCAGTCGCCTTTTAGGAAACGTGCTCACTGAAATTAAGAAACTTGACCAAGGTTACAGAGAAAACAGAGAAGCAAGACTTGTACCTAGATCTGCCTGATTACAGAACCTGTTTTCTTAAGCATTAAGCTGTGCTCAGCTGGCCCATTTAGCATGGGCGAGGGAAATGTGGACAGTGCCGCAGTCCTCACAGTGTTCTCCTGGCGATGCATCCTGCCATCATCCCTGCCATCCTCTCCCTCCTGTCAGTCAATACATTGAGCTCCACCCTCTAGGTTGATTCTGAGGTTCCTGAGTACATCATCTCATTTAACTCTGATGCCAGCCCTCCCTGTAGGACAGGTGTTGTGATCTTGTTTCATATTGGATGAGCACAAGACCTGGAGAGTTAAGTATCTTGCTAGGATAACATGCTGATGCTTGGCAGAACCAAGATTCTGACCCAGACCCACTCCAAAGCCCATTCTTTCTGTGCAATGACAGATCTGTCTCAGGAACACCCCCCTGCCAGGTCCAAGTAGATAGATCTTAAATGTTCTCACTACACACACACAAATGGTAATTATGTGAGGTGACAGATGTGTCCACTACCTTTATTGTGCTAATCATTTTGCAATATGTGTATATAGTCATGCCTCAGAGATATTATGGGTTTGGTTCTAGATCACTGCAATAAAGCAAGTCACATAAGTTTTTGGTTTCTCAGTGAATATAAAAGTTATGTTCATACTATACCATAGTCTATTAAGTGTGCGATAGCATTATATCTAAAAGTACAATGTGCATGACCTTAATTAAAAAATAGTTTATTGCCGAAATAGCTAACCATCATCTGAGCCTTCGGCAAATCATTATCTTTTTGCTAGTGATAGGGGTAGGGGTTCTTACCTTCAATTTGTTAAAAAAAAAAATACCCGCAATATTTGAAGCACAATAAAGCAATGCACAATAAAACGAGATATGCCTGTATATCAAAGCATTACGTTGTACACTTAAACGTACACAGTATTATATGTCAGTTATATCTCAATAAAGCTGGGGGGCGGGGAACCCATAGGAGTATGGTGAGTGCTACAATAGTTTATTTTGTCGCTGTTAAGTATAGCTACGTTCTTTCAGTTGTCTACACGCGAAGTGTGTTACTCGAAGAATGAAGCCAGGACAGTGGCCTCTAGTGGCTGTGACAGGCACAGGAGTCAGCTCTGGAATCTCCCCTCCCTCCCAGGTCTTGATGCACACTGGAGAAGCACCTAGGTACTGCAGGATGACACCTCACGTGGTCCGAGGGGCACTGCGTGGAGGTATGCTTGAGATATTAACCAGTGTTTGTCACAGCAGGATTAACGTCAACGCTCCGAATTCTTATCATTATTAATAAGCTTCCTAACTCCAGTTTTGCCTATTGGGTCCTAGCTTAACTGGGGGTGGCATCCTCTCTTATCCTAGTAAACAATAAATACCTTACAGGTTGATCCTCGATGGAACCTACAATCAAAGTAAGTATTTGGAGCACGGAAACTGTGGGCCTTTGCTTCTGGTGCCTGTTTGTTACACAGCCCTCCCTGGATGTCAAGTGGCAGGGATGTCCTCACATGATAAAAACAAATACCACTTCCATCGCACTGGACTTAACTCTTTACAGAGCATGTTTACGCAGATAATATTGCGTTTTCAGCAACTCACCCTGAGGTGTTCAGGCAGATATCACATTCCCATTTTATAGACGGACAAACCAGTGCTCTGACATTGCAGGCCACATAGCCAGGGAGCACTTACTGCATGGCAGCTCTCTCCTTGCATATCCGTGGGCCAACCCTATCAGTCCCTAAATACCTTCTTTAACTTGAAATGCTCTAAGTGGCCACATTTTCATGCATAGGGGAAAGATGCTTCTGTGAAGCCAGCACATTCTAGAGCCAGACTCCAGTGCTTAATCCCAGTACTGTCACCTGTTACTTATGAGCCAGCAATGCATCACCTCTCTAGTCCAGTCTCCTCATCTGTGGAAAGGGGAGGATAGTAATAGTATCTAAAACCTCAGAAAGTTTTTGTGAGGATATGGTGAGATAAGATTGCAAGAGTTTAGAAGATGCGTGATGTAACTGTTTTCCATAATTATGAAAGTGAAAAGGGAGGGGAGAAGGGGTGAGGTGGTAATCAGTTACCACCACCTAAAGGCCCTGGTGTGGCGGAGCTGCCTTTAACTAAGCCCTGTGAGTCCCCATGTACCCTGGCATGGGACGCACTCCAGCACTGTCTGCAAAGTGCCCCCTCTGATTCTTATGTGAGCTGTCCATTCTCCTCTTGGTGACCCCTTCTCAGAACAGGAGGAGATGATGAAATGAGCCCTAGTCTCCCTGGGTCACCTGGGGAAAGGACTTCCACCTTTCTGAGTCACTTGAGCTGGAAAGCAAGAGGTGGAATAAGTACTTGTCAGCTAACTACCTCTCAGTACCTACCTATGGAGGAATATTGATGCCCAGTCATAAAGCTAATTATTTCCCCCCAGAAATGACGTACTGACACTGGAGAGTGGGCATGTGTAGACAGCAGAACTCCCTATTTATTTAGTCTGGTTTCCTGTGTGATCACAATTCCTATGTAGAAACAGCCCCTGTAAGCATACCCACATGGTTCAGAGGCCGTCTTCAGGGGGGACTCCTGTGACCCCATAGTTTACTTCTGGCAGGCCTACCCTAACCGTTGTTTTCTGAGACTTTTTGTTTTCTCGGTTAATTTTGTAATTAGGGCAGAAAAGCTGTTATTATTGGGCAGGAGGTTCAGGAGTACTGGAAAATAGGCCAAAAGTGGGGAAATGGGGCTAGGGAGCTGCAGATCAGAGGATCCAGTGTTTCTAGGCGTCGCGCGAGGTGTAGACTAGGATGCAGTTTTAGGAAGACCACTAGATGGCAATCACACACTAGCATTAGGACAGGTCCACGGCACTTTCCACTTTGGGCTTTTGTAAAATCTAGGGACTTGCCAAAGCTTTGTATCTGCCATCTCCATCCTTCCATCCCTCATCCCTCTAACCTCTCTTGATCTTCTACAGATAGGCAGATTTACTCCTTTTTCTCCTCCTGTCTCCTCATCTTTGTCTCTCTCTCTGTCTCTCTTTCTCTCCCCCTTCCTCCCTTTTCTTTCAACCCCCCACCTCCCTCCTTTCCTTCCTCCCTTAAAAACCTGCCAAAATACCTTCAAAGCCTCCCACCTTTATCTGCTATGCTGTATTTTTATTATTCTTCTAAGCAAATGTTTACATGGTAGTAAATCCATTTTTAGAGTAGGTAACACAGGGGAACTTGTTTCTCTCCAGTTGTTCTGAGAGTATATTTAATAAAAGGAATGGAAATTGAGGGGAAAGGAGTTATTTAAAAAGATAATAAGTAACAAATGTTTGTAAAAATATATCCACTAAAAATTGTGGATTAGTAACTTGTAATGAAATTTAAAAATCACTTAAAATTAATGAGTTATTTTATCAAATCATTTTCTGTTGTTAGAGAATTTTCTGTAAGCCGAGATTCAAATATAGAATATCTTGTTGCAAGCCTCTGGAGATAGGAGGGAGAAGGGATAGGCAGGAAATCACAGTCGGCATTATTATCTTTATCAGGGTGCAGGTTGTGTAAAAGCAAAACCCCACCTCAAATTTTAATAATCTGTTCTGACGTTTCAAAGAGAGAAAAAACTAATTTGTGTATCATCTAAAATGGATTCTCCTGCTGCCTGGTTCAGTTCTGTCTCAGCTGCGTGGACATCTTGGGGAGCTGAGTGTCCACGCAGACGTGCTTCATCTGTGCACTTCTTAGCTGAGACAACAGCGCTCCGAGCCCCACTGCTAAGGTTAACCTGTCCACTGCAGAAGGACAACAGATGGAAATTCTGGTTTGCAGCCACTGCAGAAAAATAAAAACATGTTCCAAAGGGAAAAGGATCTTGTATTTCTGCGTTTGAACCTTTGATCTGCATTCACATCTGAAGGGAAGGCTAGACCTTTTGGTGGAGACACATGGCTTTGCATCTGTGAAAACACAGCTGTATATAGCAAAACAAAACTAGTGGAAAATGCAATGGTTTTGCTGTGTCAGGCTAGCAGCTAATGCTTAAATTCTATTCAAATATTGTCTTTTGATAGCTTCAAAACATCCCTCTTGACTTTCTTTATAATTGTTTAGTAATGTTTTATTCTTTTAACTTTAGATTGTGAGCTTTTTAAAATTAAGGCACATGAGTCTCTTTTTCTTGCCTTTTAAAAAGGCAGTAAAATAAATGGCTTGTAATTAGATCAAAATGACATTATCTAAATTCTGACCTAATTGGGGGTAATTGAAAAAAAATCAAACCCATAAGAAAAAGGTAAAGTTCTAACTTGATCCTTGATCCTGAAAAATCTTTTATTTTTAAAGATAATATTGTGCAGGCTTTGAGCTACAAGTTACATCCTGAAAGGCCTCTTACGCACTCTTGAAACTTAGCTGCTTTGTTTTGAGCAATTAAGATTTGTTATTGAGTGAATTAGCAGCTCCTTTCTCCTTCATCTTTAGCCTGTTTCTCTATCAGCATTTCCCGGTAATGTAAGCCAAGTTTGTTTCATTAGGAGGCATTTGCCTTGAACCTCCATGCTTCCTCTCAGTCCCAGACACAGAGCCCAAGTCTGTGCGCCTGCCTTATCCTGCCTGGTGTCGTTGGTTTCCTACTATTGAATTGGCAACCTTTTCCTTCCCTCCCCTTTCCGTTGAAGCACTGGCCCCTCTTGGCCCTCCCCACTCCCTGCCACAGGAGTGGGGTGCAGAGAGGTGGTGGACAAAAGACGAGGATGAGTTTGATGTTTCAGCAGAAGGCCGCCTTCGTGCCCCTGCTCCGCAGTGATGTTCCTTACATTTTTCTGAAAGGGGCGAGCGAAGGGGAGCCATTGTGCTGTCACCCTCTCCACCCTCTCTAACACCAACAGCTTCATCAGCAAGCGACTTGGAAGATGAAACATGGTTTTCTTTAAGAGCGATAATTTTTTTTTTATCAATAATCATAACAACCTTTAGTGTTAATCACGCTGCTGGAAAGAGCCAGAGCTAGATAACAAGTCCTTCCACGCAAGGAGAAAGTTTCCCCTTTGAAGTACTGGGTCCCGCCTCACCCTTCCAGGAGGGAAGAGGGGGAAAGAAAACAAGTGTGAAGATCTGAAGCCACTGAGGAATGCTGAATTGATGTCTTTCCTCGGCATCCCTGCCCCTCTCTCGGTCCTCCCCTCCTTTCAACTCCCTGCCCTTTGAAACTGTGGGGCTGGGGTGGCCAGGCCTGGCGGCTTGGCCCTGCTGTAGCTACAGGCCATGTCTCCGACAGGCTATGGGGCAGTGTTGATGTAGAGAAGGAAGGAGAGGGAGAAGAAGCAGGAGGAGGGTGGTGAGAGAGCATCGTACAGATCTTCTGTAGAGTTATGGCTGAAAGCTATATCCATTGTGATGAGAGAAAAGCAAACAAACAAACAAACAAAAAACAACAAAAAAAACCCTTCCTCAACCCCAAACCCTCTTTCACAGCTGCATTTTGTTCCTGAGACTGTTGGTGTCACTAGAGCCTCCTTTTTTGCAATTCCAGAAGATATTGTCAAGGACTTGTCAAGCCTATTAATTTTTCAGGCAGAACAGATCAAGCCTGCCTTTGATGCGGCTGTTTCCTGATTTAGTATTCAAAGGTAAAGAATCCTACCTTCTCCTCACGCTTTACATAATTAAAGAAGGTTGGTTTTTTTCCTCCAGTAGCAAAGAACTAGTCACGTATAGTATTTTTTGAAGTAAAAGGTCCAACTTTTTAAATAACATCTGTTCTTATGCCCTTTCCTAAATATAACTAGTATTTACTTTCTGCTGGTCCTTAGTTGTATACCATTCACGCTGAATTTTAATTTCCGACATATGGGGTTAGAAAGAGTCCCCCCCACCCCGCCTCAGCTTTTTTCCCTATATATGTGTCTGTGCTAACAAACTAATGGTGCAATTAAAAATAAAACTCTAGAATCGTGAACTGCCCTAACTTTTCTGTTTCTCCACTGGAGCATTCTAAAGTTCACTTATGTGGACTTTCACTATTTCCATCTGCTGAGTTTAATAGCAAATTGTGACCCTCACAACCATTTTAGGGCCTTTTGTGTTCTTATCTGCGCATTTCAATACCTTCTGGGGAAGTGCCTTTAGGTTTCACTACATATGCAAAAAGCCGGGCTTGAATTTTTTGACACCCTCCTCTCCATTTGTTGGTGGAGCCCTGTTTTCTATTGTCTGTCTGGTTGTTGATGTTGGCAAAGTCATTTGTTTAAAGATGCCTGGGATACTATGGCTAATTCTTTATTGGAATGAAATGGGAAAATATCCCAGAGTATTTTAAATATTAATGCATGCTGTTGAAACTGTGACATATTTGCATAGTTTTATTTCCCCATCGTAAGGTGGACTATATTTTAAAGGTACTAGATCGTAATAGTCACCAGAAGCCAATTAAAGCCGCTAGGATTCTATCAGAAACCTGTGTGGCTGTATAAATAATTGATATCTGGAACTACAGCGACCGCGCTGTGCCAAGGGCCCTGCCGTACACGGCCGGCGGCGTCAGCAGACCCTGGGCTTCCGTGCACCGGGGGCGACTCCTGGGCATCGTGTCGCTTGGGCTTTAAAAACTTGACAGTAAGGCTACACACTAACAGATTTTTAAAAAACATCTCCTTTGCCTATGGCTAGAGAGGAATAGTTGACAGTATTTTCAGGTGTTTGAGCTTCTTAGAGAAAAAGAACAATACCCAGACTCCTCATGAGCTAGGTGTGAACAGAATAAATTGAGGCACTGTCCCGACCCATCCAGGTTTTTAAAAAATTATGTGATTAAAAAGGACATCTGAGAACAAATTTATAAAGTTGTTATGGCAACTGAAACACTTGGGTTGAAATGTGTGTATCTGAAACATGAAAGATTGTAGGAAGCCGAGAAATAAGCACGGCATTGTATTTGGGAAAGGCGATTGAACAGTGGTAGCCAAATATTATTCCTCTGTTGGTCATCATTCAGGGTTACTGCCTTGATTTCCACTTTTTAAAACGTGTGGTGATTGATGCTTTCCCAGACTGTGCCGCCTGAAGTCACCATGCCTTGTACCAGCGTTTGCTCATTGGTCGTTTGACCTGTTGAGAACACACTCTCCTCATTGCGTTCACTGTGGAGATTGCCATTTAGAGCTGCCTCAGCATTTGCCCATAAGTTTACATTTCTCTCTGTTCTCCTATTAATGTCCTTGTTTGTGAATGGTCTCTGTGGTCTTTTTATTCACTATCTCCCCCAGCCCAAGCCCACTAACAAACAGTAGCATTCAAAAGAGTGAAAATATTTAAACATTCCCTAGAATTCTCGACTCTCTGCTAAAAGCTGTATATTCCTTCTACATAACTTGTTTTTATCTTAATTACTTATGCTTTTTTATTTTCCTCTCCAATGCCGACAAGAGTATTAAATAATTTCTTTTAAGTCACAGGCAAAGATTTTAAAAATTAACACCTACAAATTTGTATTACAGTGTGTTAGAAAATCAGTAATTTTTAAACCACGTCCAGAACGCTTCAAATTTTTTTTTTTTGGTCATTAGATTTCAGATGTATACACTGTCCTGAAAATTGTTTTAAAAATACTATGGATTCCTTGTAATATATTTGGATTTTTTGCTTTAAAGGAACAGATCAATGCCAGTTATAATAATTTCAATAGACTATCCCATAAGAAATATACTATTTTAATTTTAAAAAGGTTTGACACTGAGAAATACATTTACACTCAAAAATTCAAATAAAATTTCTTCTTTATAAACATTGATTGTTGAATGTTGGTAACTAGTTATTTGGTCTCCTTGATTTTAAGCATACTGTTTTCTACTTTGAATAATCTTAATTCCTAAAGTAAGGCTAATTTTCCCTAAGTGAAGCCAAAGGGAAAAAAATAAAATAATTTTTAGAAAATTTTATTTTCTTTAAGTCAGGAGTTGGAACTCTTTACTCATTGAAATTACTCAACATTTAGTTGGGTATGAGAGTGTAATATAAAAGCTGCCCTTATAACTGGAGTGTTTTCCTAATCTTTAAAGATTGAGATCTAAACAGTTTTCTGTTCTATTGCAAAATTAACTGCTGTTAATCTGTCAGATTATTTATTTAAAATATTTAATTAAAATTGTGCATTTATGTATTTTTAAATCCATTTTTGCATATGCACATGGAATTGATTCTATTTTGATATAACTCCCTTGTTCGAAAATTCATAGATCAAAAATGTATCAAAATGTTTCAAGAGTATTAAACATAATAATTTAGAGTCTTTGCACATATTTTACAGTAATAAATTTCCTTTTTCTAGTTTTTTCACTTTAAGAATTTTTTTTAAAAAGTATGATTTTGATGTTTCCAAAGTGGATACTATTTTATTTCAGGTGGGTCGTTTAATAGTTTGTTGATGTTTTCGAGGTCTCTAAACAAAGTCTGATGTGTTAACAGTCTTATTAACGATGTTAAAATAGAATTAACAGCTTGTGGATGCCTCCAGAGCACAATAGCCTGTCAACCTCTCCTGCCCCCTTATAAATTGTACCCCTGCTGTCTTCCCTTTGTTTCATGCCCAATCAGCAAACTAAACTTTTGTGGAGAGAGAACGCAGTTCAAGTGTTTCTTCTGCAGCTGAAGGGAGGAGCTAATGTGGAATTTACTGGGAGACCAATCAGTGCTGGAGGGAAGAATGACCCCAAATCGGGAAGAAGGACTTTGTTGACCTGCTTGGCTCCCTGACCTTTCCTTGCTTTTCTGTCGCTATAAAGCGGTTTACTCTGGTTGTCGCATACTTTATGATGCATTTATTAAAGCCACCGAAGTTTTAGAAGTTTGGAATTATATCAGATCTCTCTCTAAGATCTCTCTCAGCACAGATATAATTGTGCTGTGTGATCATTAGTAATTAGACTAATGATTTATGTTAGCACTCAGAATCATTTTTTAAAAAATCTGACACTCGAGTTTTTTTTTTAGGGGGGGAGGGTGTGAGTAAAATTTCATGAATTATCTTGAGCCAGAATTGATTCTTAACCTTTTCTAGTGTCTCTTCCCTATAGCTACTTTAATGGAGAGAGAATCAGATTAGCTGCTGATGATAGACCATTGGTCTTATTTTGTTGAATTTATGCTTTGAAAAAAATAGACTTATATCTTTTAAGTCTTTAAACCATTCTTTGTCATCCAATGGTCATAATGAGTCAATAAAAATTATTAGGACGTTTTTGTTTTCATTAGTATTGCTAATTTAACAAATTATCAATTTAAAAGTACAGATTTATGGGCTAACCTGGCAAATAGGTAATACCATCTTATCCTTTGCCACTATCTGATTTAATAACTTATAAAGTATAGCACATTTATAAAATATTTCCTGAGGTAAGGGATAATAAGGCGTTATTGAGAGTTGAGTATTTTTAGATTGCTCAGCATTTTCCTTGTCATTTATTGGCATTCTCTCTTTTAATATCTTTTTGTTTGTTTGTTTGTTTATATTTACTTTTAAACAGGCCACTGTTAAGTGGCTCAAAATCCAATGCTGAGATACAAGATGGTCACAGTTGATACAAAGTAAAAACATCACCTTGGATGCAGGACACTGAACATTTTCTTTAAACAAAAGTTAAATAAAATTATTCAAATGCATCCAGACACCGGAAATGAGATACAGTTAAATGAACTGTGGTTTCAAAATATTATTTTGTCAAGAAGTATTCTAGAATGAAAACAGGGCAGTGCAAGATTATTACTTGTCTTAGCTCATGTTGTATGACTTAGGTGAGCCCCGAGGGGAATATTCTCTTATACTTTATAAACCCTAGAGATATACATCCATTAATTGAGCAATGTATGAAACTAGAGCAAAAAGGGCCTCATTTGATACTAGCCACATGCACCAGTGTCAATAATGACATGTTCTGGTTGGTATCTTTTAAATGTGCGCTACTTCATTTGGGTCATTTTACCTGGCTAAGGAAGAATGTCTCTGTGGTAGTTCTCCCACGACTGTACCTGCTTGTCATTTTTACCCGAAGCACTTGTTGCTGCCCAGCCCCTATCCCATGGCTTAGTGTGTTCTCACCTTCCCCTACTGGACAGCAAAACCATCTCACAATCAAATATACTGACCTCTTTTTTTTGCGCCTACAGAAGGAGCACTCCAGGCCTAGGGATGTGGGCACTACACTGCCATGGAGACCAAACATCAGTAATGTGGCCACCTGATAGTGTATGTCTATGTGACTTGGAGATGCTAAGAAAGCAAAAGGGATTAGTAACAAACAAAGAAAGCTTGTCACCTTTGTGCAGAAGCCAGCCAGCATCTCACAAGGACAACCTGAGCTGCTCCATGTCACTAAAGCTGGCTTCCTATGGATCCCATTTGCTGCTTTTATTCCAGGAGCATCTGCAGGTTTAGTCCCCATAGGGGAGGAGGAAGAATAAACTGGGAGCCCAATACTGTGACCCATTTCTTTGTTTCAGGTGATGCAGGGAGAGATAAGACTTAAAATTTAATGAAATTTTTCTCCTTAAAGACTTTGTGGATAGCATTTATCCTCTTTTTGTGATTGATTTTATAAACTTGAAAGAAAAAAAGAAAAAGTCCCAGCATTTGCCTTAGTCGGTGATCTAAGTGGATTATAACTCTAGATTACTGACATTTACTGAGATAATCAGGGTCATCGACATGGAGCTGATTCGACTCCTGGGACCAGTTCTCTGGGACAGAAGTTTTCACCTGCTCTTAGAACTCTGATTTGGCCACAGCAACTGTTAGGAAACTAAAATACTTAGATAAAGTTTCTGATAATTTGACTCTTTACTTCTGCATTTTAAAACTTGTCAAATGCAGAGATAATTTCTCTCTGGAACTTTTGAATTTCCAGAAGTGGATACTTTAAAGCCAATTGTGAAATGCTGCTGTAGAAGAAATCCTTATATACATACTTCTTTATTTAATCAGAAGGGAAATTTGGAAAAAGGATGTTTTATTTCTCAGTAGTTTTTGTTTCATAAGAATGTAAAGTTATTGTTGTTATGATTACTAATGATACCTTACATTTGCACAGCACTTTATAATTTTTAATGTACTTTTACAACCATTATTAACTATAATCCTTGAAAGAGTTCTACAGAAAGATATTATTATCCTGGTTTTATAGATGAGGAAACGATAAAAGGACATACTCATAACATGACACATAGTGCCAACTTGTACTTCCAGAGAATTCTGTTTTTTTAGGAAATGTATTTGGCATGTAGAATGGTTAGAAAATACAAATCTAGGACTGAGGTTATTTTGGTTCCACATAATAGCTGTAAAAGATGGCAAAAAACAGGAATGAAATCATGTGATAACGTCCAATCACCCTTTTAATGTAGAATTACATGAATTTTGGCCTGATGATTACTACATTTTCACATTTCATGTGTAAAATACCATAATATGCTACATAATTTTAGCATAATAATAAAATAGAAAAATTTCCCCTCGTATTTTTAAAGAGAAATTATAATCACAATATCAGAGCAGAAGAATGTTTTCTAATAATGGATATTCTGGCTTATAGTTTAAAATATATTTTTTTCCTTATAAAATCTCAAAATAGGCAAAATATATTTGCTCATAAAAAAGTGTTTGTTTGTTGTTTTTTCTCACTTGTTAAAAGCTTGGTAGCCAAAGTATTTGTTTTGGGGCAATTTACTGCTACCGTTCAGAAACAACTATATTATTGAACACAGGAAAATCTGATTAGTGTTTCTAAGAATTATTATAGCACAGCAAGACAAGGAAGCAGTCCAAGTGCTAAATGTTAGAAACAGTTTATAAAAACCAGGAAAAGACTTTCTTTACTTGTTAAAAAAGAGAGAGAGAGAGAAGTACACATTTTTTAAAAAGAATTAAAATTGTCAAAGTGATAGTCTTGACTACTTTTCATTATAATACTTCCATATTATTTTCATAAAAATATTTTGGTTAAGGGGAACAGAGAAAGAAGAACTAAAATGAGAAAGAAAACAAAAGTTTTTCCTATTTTACAAACTCCAAAATCTTATCAATATAGTTTTCAGTGAGAAAAAAATTATTAAAGTAAACTTTCATATGGTAACCCTAAGAAAAATCTCCACATATAGTCCAAAGATTTAAAAAAAAAAAATTCTGGGGAAATAATCATTTTATGAAAAAACGTCTATTTAGAACCTCACTAGGGCTGCTCGTAGAATCAAATCAAGCTTCAATTCTATCTTTGTGATAATCAAGCATACGTTTTGCATCCTAGAAGTGTAGAAGAGGAAACAACTAATAGTATTATATGTCTGGGGTTTTCTTTAAACAACTCTAACATCAAAATGGCCAAACTGTTGGACTGATTCATGTTGGACAAAACAGATGGGATTCCCAGATCGTGCACCGTTCAGCCGTTTGATGGAATTCGCGCCACCCTGACCAGCGAGCCCAGATGGCGCTTAAATCTGTCACTCTTTAACGACCCTACTGTTTTTAAAAAATATTTTTATATTTGAGCCCATTCATTTAATCTGAGAGATTAATCATTTCCAAGATATGTCTGGGGAGGGATTTACTGCAGGTTTCATTTGGAGGAGCTGAGGATGAGAAGAATGAAGAGGCCTCCCAAACGCAGGTGTACCTGCTAGAAGGCACGTGGGGCAGGAGGCCTGCTGGATCTTGGGCATTGGAACGTTTTCTGGGCAGCAAGGCCAAGAAGGCCACATGGAGAGTAGTAGCAATGGGGGTTAAGGGAAGAAGGGATGGACATTTGGGAAAGGTCTGGGGGCGGGTGGAGGTAAATAGATTTCTCTCAGAACAACTATTGCATTGCCAAGTTAAACCCAGCAAGAGGCTGAGTGCTGACTGACCACACCAGAGCGGCTTTCAGCAGTCTGACCCTCACCACATCGCGATGACCGCGGTGGGTATGCCACCTGGAGCAGACACCCCAGAGATTGGGTCCGACGTGATAAGACTCTGAGATGGTTCTAAAAAGAACCCATTCTGTGCCAGAACTTCACTCACCTCACAGGGCTTTTCCCTGAAGGTTTTTTTTTTCCTTAAATTATTATTTTGAGTCAGTCTACTGAAATGCTTCAGTGATTTGGGGCATGAGATACTGGCCAGCTCCTCCCTCCAAAATCTCTAACCTTGGAGACATTTGCAGAGTGTCTGTCTTGGAATTGCTTTCTATTCCTGCTGGGACAGGAAAGGAAAAAAAATGAATGGTTTTTCATTATGCAGACTCCTTTTTTTTTTTTTTTTTTTTGCATTTGAATCAGATGTAGCAGGTGTCAAAATATGCTGCAGAATTTACACCATTAATGTGAAAATTTCCACTGACCCAAAAAGCCACTAGGAATGGGCATATCCACATACTTTAAGAAAATTTAAAATGCCTTGCTGACTTTAAAGATGTTTTTGGTGGTATTCGGGCTGTTCGACGGTGGTGTTTCTGTTTGTCTGATGCTGCTGCCCATACTTGGTGGTCTCACAGAAGGCACACTGATGCATTGCACCTTTGCATGTGGCAGAGCACGCGGGGATAGTGTTCCAATGTCTTGGGCCCCACCTGAGTGCCTGCACACTGAAGGCATGTTGGAATTCTGCTTTGGAGAATATCCAACCTAAAATAAAAGACATCACGTAGACCCAAAAGTAAACAGAGAAGCAAGGTGGTTGTGAGATTCTTTTGGAAGCTTTAGAGTTCTGGGGGTCTCATGGAATCAGGGTCTGTCAGAAATCACTGCTCTACCAAGATTTAGTGGGAGCCGACACTTCTAACTAATCCCCCACATGTAACCATTCCTTGAAGATAAAGCTAGATAAATTCTGAACAGAGTGGAAGAACATCAAGCACATAATATGTTGTTTTCATTGTAAATGTACTGTAAGCATGTAGCTCTCACTGTTTCTCCCTCTCCCTCTCTTTCTCTTTCACTCTCTTTCTCTCTTTCTCCCTCTCTCTCTCTCTCTCACACACACACAAACAGCCAGATTATGGAAAGGATTGCATTGTATTTCTGGGTAAAGAATACTGCTGCTGGAAGAGTGGAGAGGCCACCTTGCATCTAATTCTATAACAGGCTCAAGATTTGATGATAATCAGTAAGACACAATTTTCTGTGTATTATGTTGTATGTTGGCCTCAATTTTCTAGGTAGTCTTTGGGTGTTTATAGAATAAAATTGAACATTTTAGTGGAAGCAACTAACATCCACTTTAAAAATCATTTTTATGAAATCATATAGCGTATTTGATATTAACCAAAAAACTAATTTCTTACCTTTTCGACTGGAACAGATACTTCTAATAAACATTGTCTTTTAAATTTTACCAGTCAACTCATTTCATTCTCACCTGATTTTTTCTACAGACTGAAATCTAGTTGGCAAGTGGTCTGTTTCAGGACAAAAGGATATACGTACTTGAAGAATTCTGTGGCTACCCGAGAAGTCTTCACCCATCATTTTTATGAATGCTTGCCAAACAATTAAGTATGAAAAAATGAGAAGCAAAAATAAACCTTCATCATTAATGAACTGTTGGTCATATGGACTACATGAATTTGTTTTGGTAGATGAAAGAAAGAAAAAAAATGCACATTCTTTATTGTTTGTGTCTAAACTTCTTCCCTGGGCATGAGGCTGGCCTCGGAACCCTAGCTGGGCTTCGGGCTTCCAGAAATGAGGTGGCCTGGCCAAGTCCATGCCTGGTACTGTAGCTAACCCAGGAAAAAGGGTTAAGGGATATAGCCAAAGCCAAAGGCCATGGTACAGTTGAATCACCGTGTTAATGTAGATGAAGAGTTGGAGGGACTCAAGCCGGGTTCAAAGCAACCAGGGAGTTGGACATCCTGGGTCAGGAAGGAAGGCAGGAGATGAAGCCCCCAGACGTGTCTTCAGTCTCCAGGCAGAACCACCGATGCTTTTATAGGGCCTCAGCCTCGTTAAGGGAGTGAGGAGTTAAGGGCCCCAAGCTACTGTGAAGAACGGGTGTTGGGTTGTTCCGTTTTCCCTTTCAGAGCCTTCTCTAGCCGGGTTTGGGAGGAGGTCATAAGCCTTAAAAAAGTTGGATATTCCCGGGTACCCTAGTTTTCCAAGTAGGAAATGTAACGTTGAGTGGGGATTTCAAATTATTGTTTCATTTTCTTCACCTCTGAAAGGGTTCCTAGTTCACTGAGAGCCTGCCTTCAATTGCATGGATATTATAAAGTTTCTTTTTCATTCCCCATAAAGATCCCTATTTTTAGCTTTTAAGAGCTGTTACAACTGCGAGAGAAATGGTATTCTGCACCCCACACAGTTATACATCTCAGGATTAGAGACAGAGTTCCTGGAACTGCAAGACAAGTTTGGTGTTAGTCAATCTGTTAAGTTTCCTTACAGGCATATTTTCTCATTCTATTATTTAATTTTAGTAAAAGGTCTGTTAAATACTTAAAAATATCCCACCATCCAAATTATTTCATGTGGAATTTCCCATGGTACTCTATAATTTCTTGAAACATAACTTTTTTTTTTTTTGCAGTTTCTAGACACATGCTCTAAAAACAGGCATGCATCCACCCCATCCTTAATGGGATCCTATCTGCACCTTTCTTCAACTATTCAAATAAAAGATAAGGATGTTAGAACATTTTACATATGTGAAAATATCCTCTAATACTGACTTTCTGAAATTGTACAGTTTGTTTTTTGACCAGAACAATAGCAAAACCCAAAACAAACCCTGGTTAATTGCAAAATCAACCCATCAATCTCATCTAGACTGTGGGCCCTTTTTAACATTCAACCCTCAATCCACCTGTGAGAATGTAGTCCATCTCCACTCACTGGGGATGCTGGCTGTGAAAATCTCAATATTTTCATTGCTTTTCATCTCATTCTTGCTTCATCATTCTTGGAAAAACGGATTAAGGGATCCATTCTTCAAACAGCAAGCCAGAGAATCAGATCATGTCACTTCTCTGCTTATAATCTTTCCCGTTGAATTTAGAATGAAATGCAGTCTTCACCATGGTCTGCAAGGCCCTGCATTTTTGGCTCCCGCTGACCTCTCCAACTTTATCTTCTATCCCTCTCCCCCACGCTCACTCTCCTTAAGCCACACTGGTCTCCTTTCAGCACCTCTAACGTGTGGCAAGCTATTTCCTACCTCGCGCTCTTTGCGCTAGCTGGTTCCTCTGCTTGTTTCTGGCTCCTTTTCGTAATGAGGTCCTGAAAATCCCTCCTGACACTATTTTAGATCTTTTTCTTTGGGAATTTCTTTAGTCTTAATCAGAAAACACCATAACAAATTTTTGAATATATAAAATCTTGACAGGTCAGTGCTTTCACAGTCTCACTGGGAAATTTCATATAACATTTCTAAAATGACATTGTGAATAAGATCAATGTGTTTTCGTTTCTAAACCCAGCAATGCATTTTGCTTACAAGAAGACCAATGTCGTACACAAGATAGGCAGGTCACTTCAACTTTTCTCCTTTGTAGCACGGACTATTTTCAGACCCTCTCTCTATTTAAAGACCATCTCTACGTGTCATTGCAGAGAGGAGCACCACCAAAGAACTCTGGACATCTTGAAGGTCACTTGAGTCTGAGAGACATCTGTACAATCTGCGTATTTCCTCTCTGTTCCAAATGTGGATACTTAAGCTCTTGGGAAATCTAGAGCACATTCTCTTCTTTACCTGAAAATTTTCATGTGCTAAAAGAGTGTAAATACCTCAACAGCCACGATTTTACTGTAAGACTTATGGAGTTGAGTGAGTCTCCTCTATGTCACCTAGCATGTTTCAGGGCTATCATAAATATTAACAGCAGCAATAACTATACTTCAACTTTCTTCACTGTTCCTTTTGTTTAAAGATCTGTGTAGCAAAATTTTATGCCCTTAACTTATAAAGTAGCCATTAAACAAATGTTGGCAGGTGATGGGTCCAGTGAGATTTCAGCAGTCATTTATTCATCCAGTGAATATATTGAGGAACTACTGTGTTCTAAGCATTTGAGATCTATCATTTGAACATGACAAAGATCTCCCACCCTGGACCTTACATTTCAGCAGCCTGACAATAAACCACGGAGATAATAAATAAGTAGGACATGGATAATTTTAGAAGAGGTAAAAGAAAAGGTACAGCAGGGGAAGGAAACGGGTGAAAACCATATAACAAAATGATATGGGAATGGCGATTGTGTCACATGCTGCTGGTGGGTCAAGTAATTTGGGAATTGAGAATTGACTACTGGATTTAGCAACGTGGGTCTCATTGGTGGCTTCAACAAGAGCAGATTTGGAGAAAGTATGGGTTTTTTTAAAAATTCTTTCAGGGGAGGACAAAATTTAAATAAAATTATTTGGAGCACTCATCAATCTGTATGGTTGACACTGCAGCTTACACTGGAACACACATTAAAGGGACCAATCATGTAAGTGATCTCTACTTTTTAAAGTATATGTACAACAACTTTATTGAAATATAATTTATATGTCATACAATATACCCACTTAAGGTGTGAAATTCAGTGGTTTTCAGTCTATTCACAGAGTTGTGCAGCTACCACCACAATCAATTTTAAAACATTTTCATCACTCCAAAAGGAAACCTCATACTCATTAGCAGTCATTGCCCGCCAAACTCACCAGTCCTAGGCATCCATTAATCTACTTTCTGTTCTTATACATTTGCCTATTCTGGATATTTCATATAAATGGAATCATATAATATGGTCTTTTGTGACTGGCTTTTTCCCTTAGTGTTATGTGTTTAGGGTTCATCCATATTCAAGCATATATTAGTACTTTATTCTTTCTTATGGCTGAATTGTGTTATACTGTATAGTATTATCACATTTATCTGTTGATCAGTTGATAGACATTTGAGTTATTTCTGCTTTGTTTTTAGCTATTATAAGTAATACTGCTATGAACATTTAAGTTTCTATGTGGATGTATGTTTTTTAGGGTATATACTTAGGAGTGGAGTTAGATTTCTGCTTTCTTGCTAGTATTACCAAATAGCCTATGTTATTATTGCCAAAATTTCAGGACTAGAGGTCAGAAAATGAGACAAAGTTGAAAAGTAGGACCTAGTACACATGTTGTCCTTTTTTCTTTCCCATGTCCCTAGGTTACTAGAGCCATTTCAGCCATAGTTACTGTTGAGTTACTGAAGCGCTAAATGAATAGAGATATAGATATATATCTTGGTTCTATTTTGGAGCACAAAACCATAGTAAGCCACATCAAAAAGAGCAGAGAGTGAGGGAGAGAATCCATCTACCTGCACTTACTTATGGAAAAATAAGCTTATTTTAGATCCAAGTCATTGTGTACTTTTAGCTGCATAAAAATCTTCAAGCAAATCTTATAGTATCTCCAAAATAAAGATGCCAGGAAAAGCAGGCAAACACATTGATTTCAAGGAAAAAAAAAAAAAAAAGACTTGTAATTGCCTATCAGTCTTTGGATTTACTTCCGGGGAGCACCAATTTAAAATCTCAAACATGCGGCTTTTTCAGTAGGATTATACTAATATGAAAGAGTTTTATCAAGTATGATCTCATGTGTGTGCACGTGTGTGTGTGTGTGTGTTTGTATGTGTGTGTGGTTTTAAACATTTCTATAATGAGTTCCCAAGTGCTTTTTTGGCCGTGGTTATTAAAGCTTGTGTGTTTGCGATTTATTTGGCAAAATGCCTTTAGCGAAGAAAGAATATAGTGTTCTCTTGGTTCTTTGCCCAAAGTAATTTTGGAGAAGTCTGTGACTGTGTTTAGTTCATGTCATTCATTGGAGACAAGTGATTGTAATTACATTTGATCACAATCAGTTTACAGTTGTTTTATCATGTTTTCATACTGAATATCTACTCAGACATCATAGCAAAACTTAATGGCTACTGTTTTATTTGTACATAAAATGTTTTATAGCCTTTTTTTTTCGCAGTACACATCGGGTTTCAATCATCACTGCTACATAGTGAGAGGAAAGCGATGGATAAAGAACTATCAAAAATCCTTAACTACATAAAATTTTATTTCAGGTCACCTTGCCATAAAAGATATTGAATGTATTTTGTGGCTTCCCCCACCCCCCGCCGTCCCAACACGTTAACCATTGTAGAAGGCTTACAATATTTGGAGGAAACCATATGAAATGTGGAACTTAATTCACCTAAGATGGTTTATACTTGCATTTGTTTTCCATTGGAAATGGGGATACCAATATTTTGAATAGCTCTTAGGTAATGGAGTAAAAGACAACTATTGTTATTTTGGGGATATAAAAGCGGGTTATCTTTTTAACTGTAAAGCTAAACATTTTGTCATTGTTTCCGAAAGTCTGCTCTAACATCTGTGCCGTGGGACTGCCTTACATTTCAGGATGTTATTTACAGCTACCAAATGCTGGAGGCTCTCATGTGTCAGACAGTCCCTGACTTGCTAGTTGTGGAAACCTCGCCTCACCAGTGAATTTAGGTAAATTCACTAGTTATCTCCCAAGTGCCAATTTTCACCATTCCTTATTTTCCCCAAAAGGTTGGTCCACAGCCCTTCTGAAAACTGCTGTTGGTCTGTCTGAGCCTTCGAGGTTGAAGCTCTGGTTAGAAAAGTGTAATTAATGGGAAACTTTGACATCCAGCTGAGAAAATTAGTTTGCATCAAAAAAGGCAAGATAGAGGATTAAAGAAATTTTAGTCCTAATCTAATTAACACCAATTAAAAGATGCAGATGAATTTGCACCAACAAATTGTTAATTATGCACCAATTTGCCTTTTCTATGACCAAACCAAAACTAGGAAAATATTATTATCTTTTTTTGTTTCAGAGACTTTAGAGTGGGTTTGTTACAATCATCTTTTAATATAATTAAAGAAAAGGTAGGTGGTAAGAGTGTGAAATATTTCACTCTCCTGATACTTTCATGTAGGTTAACTCTTTGAAAATGGAAAGTACAGGATAATTCTCTTAGCATTCATTCACTTATCAGACATTTAATAAGGACCTACTATGTGCTGGCTCCTTGCTCCATTCAGTGAAAAACAGCATGTGTGCAGTAATTGTTTTTTCTCATTCAGAATATTTTAACTCTTTGTATTGCTGATCGACTGCTCCTTAGAAAAAAGCCTTGTGACCTGAATTGTCCAGCTAATTAAACTCTGCCCTGGATACTTGGTATAAAGAGAGAATTGAACTTTTTTTTAGGCCTTGAGAAATGTTCTTAGATGTCCCAGAACTCCTCTTTAACAGCGTGGCCTTTTGGGATATTCTGCTCATATCTTCCTCACTTGGCGGATCTGTGTTTCTGCTTACCAGAGTGTTACTCAGATGTTCACTGTGCTGGGACTGTCCTTTTTACCTTTTGAATCACTCTTACAGCTCCTCAGATGGTGATCTGAGTAATTGTGTAGGGGGTGGCGAAGCACAGACCTGTTATATCTGCAAATGACACATCTGTCCAAGTGTCATGTAATGAGTAACCACTACCCACTTTATATAAACCATATTTCTTCTGTTTCCAAAATGGGAGAGAGAGGGGAGCGTATCTGCTAAAAACCAAGAGAAAAGCATATCCATGATTTTTCCTAGCCATTAATTATATACAAAATTTAACAGCTGCCTTCAGATTTCTAAGTACCTATTATTAAACTTCAATCAAAGAAGGTGTTTGGCAACTAGGTCCTGGTGTCAGAAACAGCATTCTAAAGAGCCATGTACTAGATTACTCTCTAGTGTGTATACTTAGAATTTAAATAACAATATCTAAATGACCATGTTTTATTCTTGGGACAATAGTTAATGTAAAAATTTAGGATGCTCCGTTTGCATTTTTCAGTAGTTGTGCCAGAAACTTTTTTAAGTTATTTATTTATTTTTATGGTGACATTAGTTAACGAAATCTGGTAAGTTTCAACTGTACATTTTAACAGTAAGGCGTGTGTGTGTGTGTGTGTGTGTGTGTGTGTGTATTTGCATTGTGTGTTCACCTCCCATAGTTAGATTTCTTTCTGTCACTACATATTTGACTCCTTTTACCCCATCTACCTCCTCCCTCCCCCCGCTCCTTTATGGTAACCACTAGTCTATTGTCCATGTCCATGAGTCTCTGTTTGTTTGTCCTGTTCATTTGTTGTTTTTAGGTTTATATCCCACAGATAAGTGATATCATGCGTTCACAACTTTGGCTGAAAGCAAACTGCGATAAAGTAGCTTCTATTGGCTAGTGTTTTCATGGATAATAGCAGTTGGACATTGGGAGAATTTCAAAATGGCAGTGTGTAACAACAAATGGAAGACATTCTTTAAAATCCATGTCTTCCTCCACACATTCACGAAAGAATATATGATTTCTATTGCACCCATTGTACTTCTCTGTGCTCATGCCTGTAGGTGTCTAAGGACGCAGTGTACTTTTCCATGAAAACATATTTGCATTTCATAGATTCTATGTGAAATGCCTTGTGAACCAAGTTAGAAGGTGAGTAATGTAGCCTGATGAAATAGTGTTAGTAAGGTTAAGGTAACAGTTGCTGACTGATAACTCCTGTTGCATTAAACTAAGTTGACCAAGTATTATAAAAGGCAATTTCGTATGAGGCCTCCAGAAATAACTGATAAGGCCTGGTCAGCTAACAGACCAAAACTCTCACCCCCAATCTAAAACCTAGAGTTTTGTCACTATTAGTAGAAAAGCTTTTTGTTTTATACCTAAGTAAGATCTTGAGTTATCCAATGTGTTTCTGTTATTGAATAATGATGTTTCCACTAGGGTAGAATTAGAATTTGGAGAGTATTCTCCATTGCTACTACCGCACGTCCACGGGTAGCTGTGCTCTGCTTCTAACTCTCCCTCTGACCAGCAGCACAGATATGGGATGGCCACGGAGAATATGGGTTCAGCGTGTGACTGCTTCTGTTTCTCTTACTAGCCTGAAACCTTAGTCATATTGGCATCAGGCTTGAACCAAATAAACAGCTTAGTCATGAAAATGCATCACATATTTCATGATGTTTTACTGTGGCCTATCCTACATGCTTTTATCCCATTAAAGGGAGGGAAAAAATTTTATTTTTTCTATATATTTTAACTTTCCCTGTGATTATTTTACACGAGAGCCATAACATCAGAAGACTATGAGGGGAGTTGTTTGTCTGTGAACAGAGTCTTTAAGAAGAATGTAGTTTTATGACTTACAAAGTCTAAAGGAGCATAGAAACTAAACGCAATGAATTATCTGGGATTGGATCATGGACTAGAGAAAAAGGACCATAAATCACATTATCGAAACAATTGATGAAATTTGAATAAGGTCTGTAGATCAGGTAACAACATCATATTCAGTGTTATATTTCCTGATTTTGATCATTGTAGTATGGTTGTATAGGAGAGTGCCCTTTGGGGAAGTATTTAGGGGTAAAGGGGCACAATGAATACATCTTACAAATGGTTCAGGAGAAAAAAAATAAACATCTGTATAATATATGAACATCAATTAATAAATCAATAGAGGGCAGTAATGATAGAACAAATCTAGTAAAATGTTAACAGTTGGCGAATCTGGGTATAAGGTATTCAGGAGTTTTTAATGCTACCCTTACAGATCTTGTTAGTTTGAAATTATTTAAAATTAAAAAAAAAAAGTAGAAATGCTGGGTTCTTTCTCCAAGTTCATAAACTGTCTTGTGCATGATTTCGGAAAGAAGTCAGAGGTTCAACTACTCCTACTACAGGGACTCTCAGACAGATGCGGCCACTGCCTCACACGGAGAGGGTCAGTCCTACTGGCTCAGCCAGTCAGAACGGATTCTTAGTATGAATGTTTACCAGGGCAAGCTGGTTATGTTCAGCAGTTTAATGTATTTTTTCAAAATCTACCTGCCTGGTAGAACAGCTCCGAGTCTACAAATAACAAGATAAAATGATTCTCAGTCCATTTATTTCTCGCGCACACCTCCCCTGTAAGATTGAGCCATGGATTTAAATGAACATGAGAACTGAAGTTCACTGTATTGTATGTTCCCTTTCAGACAGGACTTCACAAAGACCCTCTTTTATAAAGAAAACAACCAGCCAATAAAACAGTATTAGAGTACATTATATGTGTGACCAATCATTTTACAAAACCTGATGTAAGCCTTTGGGCATAATTGGAGTTCTTAGCAAAATACTTTGGTTTTAATATTTCTATGACCCTCTAAGGGGGACTTAGCAATTACTCTTAAATTTTCAAAGTGGTACGTGGAGTTTTAGCTGTGTGACTTCCATTAAAGCCCATAGGAGTCTTGTTGCTAAAACATCACACAACTCATGAAAATGTGCTCCTTCTTGTGAAATTGTTAGAAGTAATGGGTATGGAAGTGTAGCCCGGTATTCCTGGTATATTTACAGCCTTTCTGCACTTGTTTCAAATTTTATACTTTTATAAAAACTCCACAGTTCTATAGGAATTGAGAAAAAGCCTATTATGTGTATTCCAAAAATGAAGGATAGAAAAATATAGAACTGATAAAAAGTAAGTTCTAAAATAATTCAAGAAAATCTAAATGTTTAAAAATATTTCTTCTTTATTTTGAAATTAATATTTCAACTTCCAGATTTTTAAAGCATGCCTTAAAGTAATACCATTTTTTAAAAATGACATTTAAGGACAAACTTTCAGTATAATCACATACAAGGTTTTGGATTTTCAACTGCCTCTTCTATTGAAACCTACATAACTTAAGCATCATCTGAGCAAAACTTTGCTCCTTCAGATGGGGGCGGGGTAGGGGGCTCACGGTCTTCCCAAGGGATAAGCCCTGAGGTTTGGTGAATCCTTATACCTTATACACATGCTTATACACGTGCTCAGCTCAGTGGCCTGGCACAGCATCAGCTGGTGGCCTTGCCAGTGATTCACCCCAGTCTCTCAGGATGCACCCCATTTCCTCTCAGGGCAGAAACATCTCAGAGTTCTGTTTCCTCAGCCCTTTGGGAGACACTCGAGACCAGGAACAGACCTCAGAAATAGATTTATTTGTTTCAGTAAATTCAGAGAGAGGGAAAGAGGTTGGGTAGAAGGGGAAGTGGAGGATCTCAATGACTACTTCTTAAGTTCTGTTTTGCTATAGGTTTTTTTTTACTAAGCAGTATTATCATTTTTATGCATTATTGAATCTCAAGAAGATGCTATAGGCATTGTTTTCTCTTGGAATCTCTACTAATGTCTGGATAGTAGATTTTAGGATCGGTTTTTAAAAATAGAGAATTTGACGTAGGACCAAATTTTCTACATAGCATTGAATGAATAGCATCCGTTAGGCGAGAGCTGTGCCTCTGATTTGAAGTGTCCCAGCTGGGGTCAGAATTAGGGACTGTCTAAATAAAGGAATTTCAGAAAGGCAGGGGGGAATATCAAGGTACAAATGGGAGGAAATAAGCTATTGTTCCTTTAAAAAGCCTTGTAACCTCGATAATGAGAGGCTATGAAATAGTTCTTTTTATAACAGTAACTTCTTAACTTCACAGCCCTAAGAGCTCCTAGGGTCACTGGTAGGGAGCCCCAGGGCTACACCTGTCTTGCATAGATTAGGGCTTTCTGCAGCTGTCTTCATTTGCAAGACTAAGGTATAGCCCGATGAAGCTGCAGGTCTCAGCAGGGAGTGCTCCTTTTGGATCTCAATAGGCTGTCATTTCAGATTAAGACGGCCATTGCAAACCAGACTTAGAAATTGCAAGATGAGGCAGGTAACTATTTCCTGAGTTTTATGTATTAGATCTTACGAGGTACGAAGCGGGGACCCTTATACATGGCTGCCTTGAATTAGCCATGCCTTTTCCAGTCAGCCCTGCCTAAACTATCTAGCATATCCAGGGGCCAGGCTTGCTTTTGGCACACAAACATGTTTGTAAAGAGCCTGCGAATGTATAGGATGATCTATTGATGAGGACAAAAGGGGATGCTCTTTGGAACCTATACCCGTTAGCATTGGTCTGTGGATTGGATACGCTTTCTCTGTAATGTGCATTCGTTTCACAGAAAACACAATTAGGATAATTCTTGTGTGTTCTCTACAGGAAGGAAGTAGTATACTGCTTGTGAATGGTAGGCTAAATGAGGGAATCATTAAAGGGTTTTTAATAGACTTTTGAACCAAAAGACATAAGGGACTATAGTTATGTTGCCTTAATTGAGAAATATTTTGTAATATAAGGAGACTTAATCAAATTTTCATTACATACCTGGTCAGGGACTAGGCTAAATGTTTCTTTAACCAATTTGATAAAATGCACATGGAAAACTTATTAGTTATGTGAGAATATGTATGAAGTGCTTATCATCTCTCCTGTGGGTGCCTGAGTATCACATACTTGGTTTACTGTGTTGGGTTGAATGCTTCTGTTCTAATTTCTAATGAACTTTACCACCAGACTACTTGATCATGACTAAACCCAGGAACAATGCAAATGGAATTGCCCCCTGATGGGGAGGAATGGGCCCAGATGGCCCTTAAAAGGTGATAATTAGGAAATATAGCATATCTGAGTAGCTAGAAAGAGAGAAACTTGTTAAAGACAGTCAATCTGTTTGAAGCAATGGTCTTTCCCTTAATTATATGCATTTTTATTTAGAGTTGCTTTAAAGTAAAAATTTCCCAGGAAAATTTTTATTAGTAGCTAAAACCTAGGAACTATACCCTTTTTTTTTTTTTTTTTTTTTTTTTTTTTGCTGCTTTGTTTGAGATTATTTTGAAAATTCTTTTCATAGGTTTTTGTTTCTTAGAGCTGTGTAACAGACTTGCTGTGTGTGTTTTAGGGGGGCGTTTTAGGTTATTTTAGCTCTTATGCTAAAACAGTGGGGGAGTGATTAAAAGTGAGAAAAATATTGGTATATATTTGTAAACCGAGCTTTTAAAATTAAAATAGTTGCAGGATATTACAGTCTGTGATTTCATATACTTTGTAAGATTGCCTTAAATGTATTGCCTTCTTGGCAGCATAATCTCCAGATTCTTCTTGAATATGTCATTAAAATAATTTTACATATGACAAGTTGGACTTTTTAAGCATTATATTTTTATCTTAATTAGCATATTTGCATTTGCTAATGATATCATTCCTTTGGCTTTTCTTTAGTCAGATTTTTTTTTTTAGTGTACAAACTTGGCATTACTAGAAAAATAACAAGTGAACTGAGAATGAGAAAGTGGTGACATAAAGAGAGAGAAGAAATATGCTCAATATTATCTCTTCCAGCTTTTATACGGAATGGAGGATGGTGAAATAGCTCTATTCCTGAGAATTAAAGCACAGAGCAAAATCTATAATGGCCAGAAGGCAACTTTTCCCTTATTTGTAAAACCAGAAAGTGAAATTACATTGAAGTGCTAAATTACGTTACTCCAAATATCTTGGCAGTCTTATTTTGGCAGATGAGTTGCTTTCCTGAAATTACTCAACACCATCATTCATCCTGACAAAAGCCAATGGTACAGATGCACCTTTAGGACTGTGGCCAAAGTAAGACTAGCATTTTCCAGGTCTGCCCACTCAAGTTTGGAAAGATTCTTCAAAAAATAAGCCTCACACTCTAAGTATTGCCCCTCTCTTGACAAGTACACGCTGGCTGAAATGTAGGGGTTTCAGGATCTAGTCCTTGGGGTTTAATACAAATTCATATAGTATTTTCTTCCACCCAAAAACCTCTTGGAGTTTTTGAAATTTTAAGCATAGTTATTGAAAAATAGATATAGGTCATTTTCAATTTTAGGATTCTAGAAGCACATATACCAAGAAAGAATGGAGAAGCATCATGCTTTTCTTCAGCAAGCTTCAGGTGGAAATGGGATCAAGAATGAGCCATGAGTACACTATTTGCAGAATGTTTTGAATTGTATCCTTGCATTCACTGACAGGTTGTCCCAAAGAAAATAATCTAGCTCAAACTTCTTGTTATCAATGAAAAGCAAAAATTATTTAGTGCAGGCATACTTAAAGGGAAGAAAAAGTCAAGAGGAATATTAAAGTTAAAACCATTGCTATCTTTCATTCCATGATTCACAGCAAGGGAGGAAAGTGGTTTATATCCCATGTGCCCAGCTATATTATAAATGAGAGTGTGCTTTTTTGAAGATTGTACTTAATTATTTCAACTTTAGTAATCGCAAAAAGATTTAGCACTGTTTATGATAGTTATATTTATTTACTATTACTTTCCCAATATGGTCTAACTTGAAACCTTATAGTTGTTGAAATTTTTATCTATCACAGAACAAGCTCTGAGGAGAAAAGCAGCTTCAGTCTTTCAAGTGTTTCTTAAAAGGACTTAAATTTGACTAAAACCTAATTTGCCTTAACACAACTAAAATATAATTGCTATAATAGTATTTGGAGTTTTGTTTAACAGTTAAAATAAAGAACTGGGTTGAAATAGCCCAGAAGCTGGATGACAATTAACTCTGCATTCTTTTTTGGACTGTTTTATTAATTAGCTCTCTAAACTCAAATAGATTTATCCTCTGAGCAGTAAATTGCATTGTATATGCAAAACTCTGTGGATGAGATTTGCATGTGGCCCAAATTCTATTCATATTGTTGTGTTAAGTAGCATTTTATCCCTCTGGATCCTCTCCCCACCCCATTGGAAAGTTTTATCCACTTTTCTTGCTAGAAGGGAAGGTCGCATGTAGTTTGGCTTTATCTCCTTTTACTGTTAAACCCACGAAAGCTGGTCATGCCTGGTGGTAGCAAGCAAGCTCTTTCCAGTGTTCTGGTCAGCTAAGCATTTGGAGTTCTTTGCTGTTTGTTTATGTGGAATGTTTTCAGCTTCTGTCTTTGCTTTAAGAGCTGATTAAAAGGAACCTTAAAAAAAATTAAAAGAACGTAGTTTTTGGTGTAGGCTTTTTCTTTCTAGAATTTTCTCTTGTCTTCCTGCCTGTCCCTTTCCCCATCACCACCTTCCCCCGGTCCCCAGCAGCAATGTAATATATACTTTTTTATGTTAAAAGTATTTTAGGGAGCACATTAATGACACAGTTTGGAGGATAAGAGAACTGGATTACTCCCTCATCACCAATTGATCAAATCATCGGTGTCTGGTTCTACTTATGATTTGATAATGTCCCTGAACAGTAGCCCTTTGGAGGATGTCGGTACTTAGACAAACCTCCTGTCATTTAGCTGACTCACTAACATAACTCTTTTGAGAGAATTAATATCAAACTTACCTATGAGGATCTACTGTTTAAATGGGTGGATTCCTTTTTCAGTACATACTTTTTAGTTCAACAGAGGGGACCCCATCTATTTAAAAAATAATTAATCACATACTTCTGACATTTTCCCTTTGTATTCCCTAGGGGAGGGAGTTATTTGAATAACAAACAAACAAAACCCCCTCATCATAAATAGCTGTCAACCTACTTTTAACAAAAGCTTTCTGAGACCTACAGTGTCCTGTTTGGGTAGAGGCAGCAGGGTAGTATAGACCCTATGCAGAAAGGCTTGGGTTAATAAGTACTTTCTGGATTTAGCATCTCTCCTCATTAACTCTTCGGTTGCTGCTTTGAGTTTCTAACCCACTATCACTGCCCTATAAAGAAGTTCTAACATGGTAACCTCTTCCACAGATGCCTCTCCCTAGATGTCCCACACAGCACGAAAATTTGTAAGCACTATGGTTTTCAAATGAACGGAAAGCAAAAAGCTTAAGTATTACTTCTTGTTTCTTTGACCTAAGGACCATTTTTAAAATGAATATCTAAGTTGATCTAGAGTTGTAAATAAGCTGTACAAACCAATGTTTAGACACACATCCTTAGGTCTTTAGTTCAAACCAACTCTTATATAGAAACTGATTTATTTTTTTGGAGGAGGTAGTTGGGAGATACTCTCCCCCTTGCCTCGCAGTTTATGTCCCTTGAAGGAGCTTTCAGAGCCCCAAATTTAAAATGCTGTAATTAAGTAGGACCAAAATGATAGTGTTTCTTGTGACTCTAAATTAGAGTGAACCATATGAAATTGCCACTGTTTGACCAATTTTAACATAAAAAATGGCACTAGAGTACCAAAGTTTTTGTAGTGTAATAACCTCCTGATTAAAAAAAAATGGAGAAATTAGAAAGCTTAACAAATTAGACTGTATAAGCTCATTATGAGCAAATATAACTTCCTCCCTCCCTCCGCCTCTCTCTTCCTTCCTTCCTTTCCCTCCTCCCTCGTCTTTTCCTTCCTTCCTTCCTTCCTTCCTTCCTTCCTTCCTTCCTTCCTTCCTTCCTTCCTTCCTTCCTTCCTTCCTTCCTCAGTCACTTGTTAAGTTCCTTCTATGTGCTGCTGGTTCTAGGGATGTAGAAATAAGTATAGTTACTGCCCCCAAATCACTTAAAGGATAAATATAAGCTGCTCCATGTGTTGGTGAAACAGGCCCCAGCGGGTAGTGGGAGTTTCTAGAATCATCAAAACCTGAAACCACACTATACAGAGCTCCAAGTCCCTAAGATTTTACAAAACTGTTCTCAGGGACTGTATAGAATAATAGTTTCCAAATGTTTTCTTCACTCTAGAAAGACGCCACACACCCGTTGGCAGTCACTCTTATGTTCTCCTCTTCCCTTCTCCTGGCAACCCCTGATCTACTTTCTGAATGTATAGATTTGCCTATTCCGGACATTTCATATAAAGATAACTATATAATTGTACCCTTTTGTGTCTGGCTTCTTTCATTCAGCATAATGTTTTCAAGGTTCATTCCTGTTATAGCATGGATCAATATTTCTTTCCTTTTTATGACCAACTAAAGTCCCATTGTAGGAATATACTACATTTTATTTATCCATTCATCCATCATGAACATTTGAGTTGTTTTCACTCTTTTGGCTATTGTGAATAATGCTTCTGTGAACATTAGTGTATATTGCGGGCATACAATTTTGGTTCTCTTGGGTATACCTAGAAGTAGAATTATTGGGTCATATGGTAACTATATGTTTAACATTTTGAGGAACTAGGATGCATAACATTTTGTGCCTATGTTGTGAAACTAATTATGAAGCAACTTACAGTCAGTTATCATTAGGCCTGTCTCTTCTGCTAGGTCTTAAGTTTCTTGAGACAGGGGTTGTCTTTGTTCATCTTTGAACTCCTCTCCCATCTAGCACCCACCAAGTGACACAGTAGGTTCTCAGATAGCTGTTGAGAATGGAGCTGAGCAATTCAATGTCCTATTGCCTGTGAAATTACCAACACTCCTGAGGCTCAGATTCATTCTCTCTCTCTCTCTCTCTCTCTCTCTCTCTCTCTCTCTCTCTCTCTCTCTCTCTCTTCCTCCCTCCCCCTGGCCCCCTCTCCCCCTCTCCCTTTCTCTCCTGTAACAAGTGACAGCTTGTCAGAAATAGAAGCAGCTCTGTATTGTCCATGGAGCCTTCCAGCTGCTTGCTGACCCTCCTTACCTGCTATAGGACCTTCATATGGGTCTTGGGATTTCTTCGGGCTGCCACAGCCCCACAGCAGGAGTGAGGACCCCACTCGGTTTGCACAGATGCTTCAGGAGAGATTATTTGAGAGATTATTTTAAGACCACTGAAACCCCAGTAGAGACAGGGCTGATGGAAAACCGGGCATTTGGGTGCATACCTCCTGTCTGACATGGTTCACACATCTACTTTAGGGGGATTTGGACAAGGAGGCCCTGAAATGCCTAACCAGGCTTTGACTTGCACCATTGTGCAGGAGGTTTAAGAAAGCTTATTTTAAGACTTTCTCAGAAGGCTAGAGCAGCATCTTTATGATTTATTCTGCTACCTTTCACTTAGAGCCTATGATTTCTAATAACATCTATTTCAGGTTGGATTTAAGAGACAGCCGGCCTCTGCTGAATTGGCCACCTTTGATGTTACAGTACCGAGGAGGGGAGGGGCAGATGGAACAAAAGTCGTAATTGCCCAAATTTACAATAGCTTCCCAGCAGCAGCCGGCACAAAAGAAATGTTAATGCAATAAACTGCAAGTGGAAGGAAGCTAAGCAGGATTTATGGCTAGTGCAAACCTGCATCAAATCACTGGAACATCCTTCTTCCATCCGTGAGGCATTTCAATAGTCACAGTAGAATCGAGCTCGTTTGAAAGTCAGTGACCACTTTGCATCCTTCCTCCCTTATGTGTCTCGCACCCTGTAAACAAACAGATTCCTGTAAAGACCTGGGAAATCTGCTGGGGCAGTTGAGGGGGAAAGATCAGTCATTGAGGGCTCAAACCTGAAATCCTGGCAGTGCCAAGAGCAACATTGGCTGTGAGCATATGCATTACAGCTGCAACCAAAGCCTGCATTCTTCTTCTACTCCTCTGAGTTGAGGATTTCTGCAGATACAACAGATGGCCAGAGTGTTTCCATGTTCAGCCACGAAGTGAGAGGGCAGTATGTCATTCGCCAGTCAGGCACTTACTCATCCGTCAGGGCCACTGCTATAAATGGCTGTTTTTCACATTTGGGTTCCTGCAGCTTTCATTTCCATTTAGGCTCACACATACCTTTACCTGTGTTGTAACTTGTGAGTTTTTGTTGTCTCCTTGTCCAGATTGCTGGCCTGTTTGGTTTTTTAATTAGCTGAGGAGCATGGTCTAAATGGAAAATTGCTTTCTGAGACCCCTGTGCTCTGGTTTCATGCTGTGAGGGGCTCCCTGTAATTAAACACGTTTGGAGTTGTTCTCTTGCCTATGTGCTGTGGTCAGAGCCTTTCCCACTAGCTGGAGAGTTCTGTTTCAGGCCTGACACTTAAATATTAATATTAATATCAACCGATTAAGTATTGAAATTTTTTCACCTTTGATAGTTGGGAGAAAGCAATTTTTATGCCTTGTAGGGCTAGGAAAATGGCCAAGCATTGTGAGGCATTAAGAGGAAACTGAACAGAAAGTCATGAGATCAGGAGCAAATTCAAAAAGTCCTCTCTCAGGTTCCTGTCCCCACAGGAGAATGGAATCCCCTCACTGGTCTAGAATTCTAGAATTCTAACTTTCAAAATAAAGTATCCCCCCAAAATAAATAAATAAAATAAAGTATCCATATTTAAAAGTTCCTGCCACAGTTTTAAATGCTATACAAGCAGCTCCATAGAGCTTGCACACCAAGGAATGTGTTATTGGGGCCCCTCCTTTCTGGGGGATCAGTTCATCAGTAATTAACAAAGGGTGAAGGAAGCCTTTATGAAGTGTTGGCTTAGGGGCTGACAGTAGAGAGTAAGAGTTTCTAAGTCAGCGTGGCCTTTAGAGAAAGGCTGATGTTCTGTGTGGAGTGGCAAGTTCTCCTCTGCAAATCTTTTCTGAAGAAGACTTTGCATTTATTTCTAATAAACGTGGACAAAATCACGGGGCATATAGAAGCCTGACACCAAAACCGTATCATTAAGGTCATTCATTAGGAAAAATAGTTGGAATTAAAATCCATCATGCAGGTCCTAATACATAAGACACATGGCACACTGTAAAAACCAATTTGATCACTTTCTAAGAGGCCTACACTTGGGAAAGAAGGAAAAGGGAAGAAAAGAAAGATGAGAAAAGAAGGAAACAACCTGTAGGCAAAAGAGCTACACATACCCAAATTAAGGAATTTTTTCACAAATGTACACACCTATATTTCATGACCTACTTCTCTTCTGATTTATAGCAGAGCTCTTATTTTTCTCTGTATTTCTGCTACTGGTACCTTCCCAAACCGCGGGCCATTGTACTCTAACTCATTTAGTCAAGCTCTTTGAGCCACTTTCTTATTCTTGAGTATTGGTCGATGTTTAAAGTGTGTGACAACAGAAAACGCATGGGGTTTAGATGTGAGTTTGGAGAACCCCTGAGTTGTAATTGCAGCACTCTGGTTTCCTTACGTGTAAAATGGGCACAGTCAGAGTTTTGGAGGCTGGTTGTAGAGAAGTGTGTAGACAGTGGGGTTGTTTGCAACAACCTTCCCATTTTATTTCATCTGTAAATGTCACAAGCTTGTGATTTGCTCTCAGTTGGATCCTCTTTGTTCGGATGGTGCCTCCGCTTCACCCCACAGGCTTTTAAATCTCAAGGTTATCAGGGCAGTGGGTCAGCAGGTGTATTTGGCAACATGCATTTGGTTTAATGTTACTAGGAAAGAGATTAATTAAGGATGTTAATGTACTTAACAAGAAATCTCATGAAAACTTACAGGATGCATGAAACATCCATCCATATGATGCTTAAATATTCACATGCTTCTGAATATTTTGAAGACAGTTTGGCTGGCTCTATTTTTTAAGTTGTTGGTTTCAGATGGGCTGGGGATGGTCATGCCATGATGGAGTTTCTAGTAGAGGGATTAGTGTCATTTCTGGGCCCCCACCAGAATTCCATTCAAGCTATAAGTAGTCATGCAAAGTCATAGGTTAAATGATTTGGGAATAAAATGTCATTTGACGTGACAGAAATGAACCCTCGGAGGCCCATACTTCCTCTGGGACTTGCTCTCACTTACAGTCCTCATGTTAAGTAATTTTATTAACTGAGGCAAGGAGGGGCATGAGGTGACAAGGGAAATATTTTTTGCTAACATTTTAATCCTAATCATGAAATTTATTGTGTGTGGCTTTACATGTGTTTGTAGCTATAAAGGCCTGGAAAATGAAGTAAAAATTAGAATGTGTTGTTTTTTCTTCACAGGTGTTATTTAAAGCATTGTATGAATTGTCAAAAAGATTAATTGTTGTTGCTTGCAGCTAAACAGATGATAACTTTTAAAATTATATTATTACTGTGTGTCAGCATAAAAGCTCTGTGTCCCAAGTGTGTCACCTTTTTCTGTTGCTGTTGACAAGGTTCACATTTTATAGCACACCGCCAGAAGGTGTTGACATATATTCAGATCACTGATTAAATGTTTTAAAAACGTGCCACTCAGAAACTAACCCTGATGTTCTATGAAAGAGTCATTTTTAAGAGTAAGATATTTTTCTTCATCATTGACAAAGAAGAAATTTTTTAAATTGCCATTTTTTTTAAAAAGAGCCTTATGTGATTTCATTTTCCTATTTTAAATCGCAGCACAGAAGAGAAAATGTTTTTCAGCATTCTTGTTTCTTCTCTTCTCCTTCACAGGAAAGGCAACAACACAGGATAAAAATATCACGAGGAAGGTGCTAAGTGGCTACTTGTAAACTCCCCTCATTGGGCACAGGACCCATGATGCAGGAAAGTGAGGACAGTTCTTAGGTTGTATTTGTGTTGTGAAGTCTAGTGTTGTGACTCCTTCACAGTTCAATGCTGTGACAGCCTTTGTGCTGTAAAGTATAACAACAGACGTTTACACAGCAGCTAATCAGTGCAGAATCCCCAGTATTCCTTTCCACACTGTACTTGAAGGCATTGCTGGTTATGGCTTTTTGCATTTTGTAGGTGAAGTGGGCTGGCTTTTAGACCAAGGGTTCAGTGAATCCAGATGTGTAATTGCTAAGTGGTAAATATATGCCTCAAGAGTCAACATTTTAATGCTTCTCTTTTTGGTGTTAAAGTATTTGTGAGAATATACTGTTAGTGTATATTCTCTTGTCTCTCTGAGCACAGCACCAAAGAACTTTAAAGCAAATGATTTACTATTCATTATGGAAAACTTGGATTTTTTTCCCCTCCCTGACTGTCAAGATTCCTTTGTGATGTCAGTTTTGGAGTGTGAATTTTCCTCTCTTGGTACAGAGAAGTTGACATTGCTTCAGTGATGTTGCAGAGGATGATGTAAAATAGCCATAAGCCCATGTGGATTGTCACTTCACCCCAGCATGGTGCAAGCTTAGAGATGTTTTAGTGACAGCCTTGGGTGCCCTCGGGGGACCAGATCTCCAAATGATCTCTGTGACCAAAAGTATATAAGAGGTTACGAATAGCTCAGGGCAGCAATAATGATAGCTGTCATTCACAGGGCTCTTAAAGCATATCAGGAACTCTGTCCACTTCACATATATTGTCTCATTTAATTCCAACAACATAGCAGCTATGTGAGGATGTGTGTTTATCATCATTTTTACAAAGGAGTGAAGTAAGACTCAGTCACCTCCTGGTAAGTGACAGCCAGCATATGAACCCAGGTATGTCAGATTTTAGAGCTACCTTCACATTCATTCAACAACTACTTATTAAATTTTTGTTTTTCATCACATTTTAATGTGTTTTTAAACTTAATTTTGTTATTGGGAGCTTTAAAAAAATGGCTCATCATTGGACCCATGCAGAATTCCCTACAAGTTCGGGATAAAGACTGCCTGAGAGCCTTGAGGTTTCCTGCCTTTAAAGCAGGTGTCATTTACTTTGGACACCTGGAGATGCCTCTAGAGCTTCTGAATTTATATCTAAACACTTTGCTCTGTTACACAAGGAACTGAAAACTTGGTTGGCTTCACAGAGGTGAACTGGGGACAGAGGAACTGGATGGGGAAAAGGAATACATTCACTATGAACTCTCTAGTACCTTTCTGGTACTAGAGAGGTTATTATTATTATTATTATTTTACATTTAATTTATTTTATTAAAATAACATAATTGAACCACCAGATAACTATATTTTGTCAGGCACAATAAAAACAAAATTAAATCATCAAGAAAACCTGTATTCTGGCTTCCTTGCATACATATGATGTAGCTGTTGAGAGAAGGACACTTTCTCTTAAAAAGCCGCTTCAGGTAATCTAGTTGAAATGTAAAGTTCACTGTACCAGATAATTATGCAAATGTCAATAGTTCTAAATTTACTCTTTTATTTTGTGGGTTGCTCTATCACCCAGTTTGTGTTTTCATTTGTACCTTCATCCTTTACTTCCTGGGCCACTAGCTCCATAGTGCTTTCTCTATTTAATTAACCATAGCCTCTTTAGTATGAAGTCGGTTGATTTGTTTTTCTTCCTACCTCTCAACTCTTATTTTTTAATGTGTGGATTTCTTGGGATGGCTTTTTGTTTCATAAATATGTTCTTTTCTCCACATAGGAAATATAGTCAGAAAAATTCTCTCTCTCTCTCTCTCTCTATATATATATACACACACACACACACACACACACACACACACACACACACATATATGAATTCATGTGTATATATATATACATATATATATATATATACATACATACATACATATATATATATATATACATACATATATATATATATATGAATTTGGCTTAGTCTTCTATCCACTGGTTGGGAACTTTTCTACTTTTATGTTAACAGACATAAAAACACTTGTGCACATATGATAATATTTAGCATTTATAATGATATGTAGAATGCCTGTATATTCCATAAATTCTGTATTTATAAAACAAAACCAAAGCTTGTGTATGTAAAACTACTTCTGTGTTTGTAATTGTCAGTGACTCCTAGAGAAAGCGGTTGCGATAAAGGAGAAAAGCACCTGAGGGTGTTTTTATGTGATACTCAAGCCCTCAGTGAGTAAGCCTTCTATGCATTAATGACCCTCAGATCTTTCCTTTCCTTCTCTATGAGTGTGTCATTCATTTCCTCCAAGCCTTCAAGTCTTTTTCCTTTATCTGACACATTACAGGGGACAGTAAAGGAAGGATTTATTCAGATTACTTTGATGGTTTCATTCTCTTTTTGGAAGTTCAATGACTCAGTTATAGGGATGTTCTTGGAACATTTAAAGTCCCGTTCTGAATTTTAAAATAACCCAACTGGCATAGGCTGATTTCCTACAAATCTAAATCATGATTATAAACTAATTTGGATGCTAATTAGGATTTAAATAATGATTATATCCATTTACTAACTTGTCTAATGCAATGAATTTCTTTCTTTGCTAGGTTATATGTTCACATTACTACCTGTGAACAGAGAAACCGGCCAATGTTCTGAGTGCTTTCTGTGCATCTGGCGCTCAGCAGTGTACAGTCAGTTCCAGAAGGGACAGGTCCACAGTCTAGGACTGGAGGCTGTTTGACAGTCAGCACCCAAATATCTATTGTTCAAATTGATAAAATTAATGTAAAAGGAAGTAACACACTAAAGAACATTTCATTGTCCTAGATTATTAAGTACTTTGTTGTTAACAGATTGACTTCCTTCCTCTGCACAGGTCATCCTAAACTTAGTCTTTTATCTCCCTTAGCATTACCCGCACAGCCAAATTCAGAAAACACCAAGTTGACTCTGTTATCTAAGGCATTTAGAAACCTCAGCTGCCTTCTCTACAGCAGGCGCACTGCCAGGATGCATCTGTTTATGACATTATGTTTACAACAGTCACAATGCTTCCAACAGTACATGTAAGCAAAATACAATGAAGACATTAAACATAGAATTACCATATGACCAATAATTCCACTTCTGGGTATATACCCAAAAGAATTGGAAACAGGGACTCATACAGATATTTGCACACCCTTGTTCATAGCAGCCTTAGTCGCTATAGCCAAAAGGTAGAAGCAGCCCAAGTGTCCATTGACAGATGAATGGATAAACAAAATATGGTATAGCCATACAATGGAATATTAATCAGCCTTAAAAAGGAAGGAGATTCTGACATATGGTACAACATGGATGAACCTTGAAAACGACAGGCTAAATGAAATAAGCTAGATGGATAGGACACATATCATGTGATTTTACTTACATGAGATACCAAGAGTAGTCAAACTCACAGAAGCAGATCATATAATAATGGTTAATGGGATGGAGGAAGTAGGGAACGGAAAGTTAGTGTTTAAAAGGTACAGGGTTTCAGTTTGGGATGATGAAATTCTGGTGATGGATGGTGGTGATGGTTGCATAACAATGTGAGTGTAGTTAATGCTATGGAACTGTATACTTATTAGTGGTTAAAATAGCAAATTGTATGTTATATATATATTACTGCAATTAAAAGAACAAAACCATAATGAAGGCAAAGCCACTGGAAAATGTACAATGTGCCCCTGAGCCAAATATATCCAGAAGAGCAAAAATATATAAACCGTTTCAAAACTTTGTGTAAATTTAGTCTGGTGCCTTCTAGGTCTCTTGCCTGGTCTGCATCGTGAGAGGCCCCTTGTTGAATGGGTCCAGTTATTGTGAGGTCATTGTCAGTGAGGCACGTGGGCTGTGCTACGGCAGAGATGGCTTTTGGAGTCTTAGTAATTTTGGAATATCTGTGCCAGGTATTTCTGAGACAAAAGCTTATCAATAGAGTATTATTGTGTGGAAAGTGATGTGGAATAATTGTATCTTTCTTAGGCATTTGGCATATAGACAGTGGTAAAGGGAAAGTCATATATACTCACGTTCAAATATCTTACGATGTTCTGTTAGACCAACATGTCACTAAATCAATCACAGATTTATTTTCCTTCCAGCGCTGGAGCACATCTCCATTCCTGCAAGTAAGTACCAGAAGGAGAAGATAGGGCTACATTTAGAGTCAGAGACTCTTGGAAAAATGCATATTTTGAAATTTGATTTTAAAACACAGGCATCAAATCACACTTATCCCCTAAGACATGATAAGAGGCTCGGAGGATCTGGGAGACTTTCATAGACTGACTTATATCTTCTCTTTCTTCTTAATGAGTTCCATGGCAGGCAGAGCCAGGCATACTGTTTAAAGTATTTCTCTTTCTTTTCAGTTTTTTTTCCAAGTGCATTTAGTTGAATTTGAGTACTTTAAATGCAAGTGTGACATGATTTTTTTTAGAGAGGGGTTTCTCCTTAATTTTTGGGTTAATGATTTTGAATGATCATTTACAATGAGGTGTTTGATAATAAGACACATTTAAAAGTTTGAAACACTGGTTGTTACTAAAAATTCTGTGATGGCAGTTAACATGTTGCTGCTGAGATGACAGTTGACCTGGTATTAGGGCGTTGATAAAGCCCGGTGATTTGTATAGTTGCCCAAATTGTGTTTTTTTCAGGCCAGCTTCTCCAATCTCATCATTTCCCTCACTTTAGAAAATCATTTCAGAATTGTTTCATTAGAGTTGGGGCACATGCAGATCATTAATGAATGTGTCTCCTGCCACCAAACACATTCTGTCAGACTTCGGAGTCTGCATGCTCTCTGCTAGATGCCACTTAGCATTCACTTTGGACCTAAGGACGCTACTGGAAACCTGCTGGGTGCTTTGGACAATGGCCCTTCCTCACTGTATAGAAATCTTCAACCACCCACCAAGTTTGTTCATCCCCATTCATGTACTTCATTCATTTGTTCACTTGGTCACTTATTTATTGATTCTGTTACAAAGATATCTGAATGAGTGGAACACTGTCTTATTATATACAGAATAAAGGATAGTGGTTAGTTAGCACCTTAGACCCATAGTGACCAGATTCTGAAATCCTAGTTCCTTTAATTGCTGCTGTTTGATCTTGGGCAAATTACTTAACTTCTCTGTGCCTCATCGTCCTCATTTATAAAATGAGGGATAATAGGTTAAGAATGTTACATGAAACGTACATTGCATCGTGTCTGGCACCCAGTAAGAGCCCAATAAACACTAGCTGTTGTTACAAGTTGAATTGTACATATGTTGGAGTCCTAATTCCCAGTACTCAGAACATGATCTTATTTGGAAAGAGGGTTGTTGTAGATGGAATTAGTTAAGATCCTGTCAGTAGGATGGACCCTAATCCAATACGACTGGTGTCCTTAAATAAAGGGGAAATTTGGCCATAGAGATAGAGAAGCACAGACGGAAAACGATGTAAAGAGACATGGAGAGAAGATGGCCGTCTGCCAGCCAAGGGGAAAGGTCTGGAAAAAGTCCTTCCCTCAGCCCTCAGAACCAGTGCTGCCTTGATTTCAGACTTTGAGCTTCCAGAACTGAAAGATAATACATTTCTCTTGTTTAAGCCACTGAGTTCGTAGTAGTTGATTATGACCACCCTAGTAAGTGAACATAGCTCACATTATCCTCAGCTATGTTCCTCATTGACCTGAGAACCTGTTTCCTGGCCAATGGGAAATAGGTTTGCACCTTTTCAGCTTGAATTTTTTTTCTTTCTTTCTCATGAAATAACATGCAAAAACATTCCTAGCAGGAACAAGTGTTCATGCCCTTTCATTCCCATGCCCTTTCATTCCTATGTCTCTTCCTAAAAAGCTGTAGTTGAGAAGTTTGTTTTCTCTCTTACCCTATACCTTCTCACTGTCTCAGCTTGATTTCTCTTTAAAAGATCATATAACCCCTTATAAATTTTTAACCCTTAGAGATTGCCCACCCTCTCCCAAACTCTTCACTAGAAGTGCGAGTTTATTTTGCAGGTTTTCATGTGTGAATTCTTTCAATAAAAAGGAAATGTGGATGAGCAGCCATATGAAATGAAGCAACACAAATGATGTGGCTGAGAAGAGAGCCCTGTTACTGCATTTCAGTAGCTGACTTCACTCTTACCTATCTTTAAAATTGGTAGCTTGGATTTTTCTTTGTTTGTAAAGAAATCTGAGATTGGTCAGTGCTTCCCCACCCCACCCCACCCCCCCACCCTCCCCAGCCCTAGAGGCCGAGAGCGGTGGGACCGGGTTGCGTTCTGGACTGGGTAGCACTAACATTTGTTCTTCCCCGGGACCGTCTGCTACTTTTCTCTGCCCCAGTGGAGCTGGGGGAATAATAAAGCTGTTATTATTTACACTGCACAGCATTTTTGTCAGTGGTCTTTGTCATTGAGACTTACGAAGTCAGCGTCGGACACAAGGAAATTTGTGAGTTTTCATCCAGGCAAGTAAGAGAGGCAAAAGAGAGGGTTATTTTTCTAGGGATGTTGCTTTTCCAAACTCCTTCAGTTTTCCCAGTCCTTTTCTTTGCCCTTTTCCTATGCTGTCCTTTCACGTGCTTTATAGTGACCACTGAACTCTCTACCTCCATCCCGTCTCCCTGCTGCTTTCCCCTCCCTTTCCTTCCACCTCTTCTCATCCATACTATCACCATAGCTCCCAACCAGTTCCCCTGCCACTGGGGAATATATAAAATACACCTCCTTAATGGTCGAGTTTCTCCATGTTTGTCTCTAATGTCCCTCTCATTTAAATGCCCTTTTCTTTAAGCAAAAAGAGTAATTGTTGGTCTCCAAGACGGCAGGCCTTGACGGAAGCATCACGCCCCTCTCAATCTCATACCCCTCTGGTTCGAAAGGAACCTTCTTCCTTTTCCCTTTTCTCGGGTGAGAAGGTCATTCTTCCTCTCCAGCGTTGCCCCTCCTCTCTTCCTTCTCCTTGGGGAATCTTAGCCCATCAGTTTACCCCCTTTCTCTTCTGGATTTTTATTCCAGGCCCCTTTTGGGAAATCTTCCCCACATCCTACAAAGATATTCTATACACATCCTTGTCAAAATAATGGCTCGGTTTTAGCACTTACCACATTGATTCATCTCTGCATACCTGTCCATTTGAATGCCATGAAGGCAGGACTTGTGACTTTTTTCCCCCCCCAAAATCTGTGCTTGATGTGGTTGGTGTATGGAAATGCTGCTTGATTTTTTAAAATGTGAATTAAAATTTTTATGATATAATACAAGATACAGAGTTTTAAACATCTGGTAAGTTTATAAGGCCTCCCAAACCCCAGGTCTGGCTCCTAGCTCCCCAAGGTAACCACTTTGAACTCTTTTGGCTGTTTCATCTGCATGTACCTCCATTCTTAGAAATAACATATTGTTATTCTTGATTTTTATTTCTTTTGTTTATTTGTTTTTTTATTTGTATTTCAATTTTAGACATTATATCTTGATTTCTTCTTCTAGAAGATGAAGATATACTTCTCTTTTGTCATACCTTTCCCGTGTATAAACACACTTCACCCTTTTGTGTTTATACTATGCCAATGAAATTACTGTTCACAGCCTAACCACATAGTATACTATCATTGTTTCTTTTCTTGTACGGGTTTTTCCTTTTTCGTACAACTTTTGTTCCACCTAGTTTGTCATTGACTCCATTTTTTATTGACTTAATTTTCAATTTAGGTAAAACTAATTTTTTTCTCTAAACACTCTGACAAAGTCACTCATATTAAGCAATCTATTTTTTTCCACTTAAAAAAAATTTTTAAAAAATTTTTTTAGGAAATCCTTCTGAAGCCTTCTATCCTGAATTTGTTGCTCTCTAGGCCAACCGTGTTTTTATGTTTTGAGGACTTTTCTCATCTACAATCCTGGTTTTTGTACCTTTTGTCACTGTATCTCTAAACCATGTCTTCTTTCTTGGCTTATTTCTTCGTTTGGGGTTGCATGTCCTCTACTAATTAGGTGGAAAAGGGTGCACAAAAGGTAAAATATTTTTTTTATGACTTTATATATGTGACAATGTCCTTAATGTTCTTCAGACTTCACGGAGACCGTTTTCCTTGGTGAACATGTTCCTTTATAAAGGCATGATCCCTATCATCCTGACCTTTTTTTTTAATATGACTTTTTTCTCTGGAATAGTCTAAGATCTCTTTATCTCTGGTCTTCTTGAACTTTGCAGTGATGAACTTTGGTGGGAGGTATTTTTTATTAAATTATGTAGGTATTCAGTAGGCCTTTCAGCCTGGAAACTTGTTTTTCAGTTCTGGGAACTTTCCTTGTATTTCTCTGATAAAGTTATTTTCTCCATATTTTTTCTACTTCTGCTTTGTCAAACCCTCATTGTTTGAATGTTGGACCAGTATATTCTCTCATTTTTTTAATCTTTTCTATTTTCACCTTTTATTCTACCTTTCAGGAGTTTTCAATTTTATCTTCCACTACCTTTTTAAAAAATGATTTTGCTTTTGTATTTTTATTTCTGACAGCTTTTCCACGTTGTCTCTTCTATAAATGATATTCTATTCTTGATTTTTAGATGTAATATCTTATTCCTTTTAGAATATTAAAGTAGGTGTTTTCTTAGTTTTCTTCTCTGCATTATCTCTTTATCTTGAGTGCTCTGCCTGGTTGTTTTGGTCTTTATCTTTTATGTTAGTGCCTTTCATCAAATGTCTGCTTTGTGGCTATCGGTCTATGTTTAAGAATGAGGAACTTAAAATCGATAGAGAGTCTTTGTGTGTGCTAATCGATAGACCTCACTGTAGGGTTATCAGAAGCCGACTTGACACCTTCGCTGGGGTGTTCTCTTGGGCCCTTGTGTTACTCAGAGAGGAATCTTCAAACCTTAGGTTTCCAGCTTCCGGGGATGAAATCTTGCTGCCTGGCATTCTGGAAGCCAAGGGGGAAGGGGCCTGAGGAATCCTCACCATTCCATATGCAGATTTTCCCTTAATCCCAATTTTCACCTCCTTGACTAACTCCACCCTATTTCTTTTGTATTCACACATTGGAAGCTGTTTTGGCTCCCTCTCTTCAGTGACTTCCTTTGCTCCATTGAAATGAGGAAGTTGGTAGGGGGAGGGTTTAAGTGCTCTTTATAGGATTTTCAAACAATCCTTTTGTTTAAACCCACAACCTTGCCTTCAGAGGTACCAGGACCCTCAATTCCTAAGCTTTCTCAGAGTCGTCTTGTGGCAAGAAGCTTGATTCTTTTGGGCCTGCCGCACATCTTTAGCCCCAGTACTTTTGGCATTTGGTAGTGAGCGTTTTCACTTGTTGATTCACTTTCCATTTTCTAAATTGGTTGACGTCTGTTATAAGGAGTTTTCTTCCATTACGTCTGTTCCTTGTGGATTTATACTCCCCCTTTAATGTGGGTCTTTGAAAGGAAGTGGAGATAACATTTATTGATCAGCCATGTTTCTGCTTTTTATTTTAGTGTTTTGATCTAGTATTCAGCCAATTTTATAAACTTTTATTAATTTTATAAAAATTGTGAATGATTATTGACTTTATTTTAAATTTTGTTTTACTGTGGTAAAATAACATAGAATTTACCATTTTAACAATTTTTAAATGTATACTTTTTTGGCATTTAAGTACATTCACATTGTTGTGCAACCATCATTGCCATCTATCTCCAGAACTTTTTTCATCTTCCTAAACTGCAACTCTGTACCCATTAAATAATAACTCCCAATTTTACCCTCCCCCAGCCCCTGGCAATCATTCTTCTACTTTCTGATTATATGATTTTGAGTACTTTAAGCACCATATATAAGTGGAATCATACAGTATTGGCCTTTTATGACTGGCTTATTTCACTTAGCATAATTTCCTCAAGGTTCATCCATGTTGTAGCATGTGTCAGAATTTCCTTTTTAAATTTGAATAATATTCCATTGTATGTGTATACCACATTCTGTTTATCCATTCATCTGTGATGGACACTTGGGTTGCTTCCACATTTTAGCCGTTGTGAATAAAGCTGCTATAAACACAGGTTTACAAATCTCTCTTCAAGACCCTGCTTTCAATGCTTTTCAGTATGCTCAGAAGTGGAATTGCTGCATCATGTGGTAATTCTATTTTTAATTTTTGAGCAACTACCATATTCTTTTCCGTAGTGGCTCTACCATTTTACATTTCCACCAACAATGCACAAGGGTTCCAGTTTCTCTACATCCTCGCCAATGCTTCTTATTTTCTGTCTTTTTTAGCCATCCAATGGGCATGAGGTGGTATCTCATTATAGTTTTGATTTGTGTTTCCCTAATGATCTGTGATGTGGAGCATCTTTTCATGTGCCTATTGGCTATTTGCATATTTTCTTTGTAGAAATGTCTGCTCAAGTCCTTTGCCCATTTTTAAGTTTGTGTTTGTTGTTGAGTTTTAGGAGTTCTCTATATAATCTGGATATTAATCTCATATCATATATCCGATTTACAAATATTTTCTCCTGTTCTGTGGGTTGCCTTTTTATTCTGTTGATATTGCCTTTTGAGATGTTCAAAAAGCTTTCCTTCTCTAAAATGTTAATGAACTATACTAATATACTTTCTAATGTTAAATTATCCTTGTATTGTGTAAAACATATTTTCCCCCCTTTTCTAGATTTGGTCTACTAAAGTTCAGGAATTTTACATTTGTGCTTATAAATGAGAGTGATGTATAATTCACTTTTCTTGTATTCATTCTGTTTGGTTTTTATACTCTAAAATATTTGGGAAGAATTATTTGGTGAACTTTTCCTCTTCTATTCTCTGAAACAGTTTGTATAAATTACAAATTATCTGTTTCTTAAAGGTTTGTTAAAACATGTTAGAAATTGTACAAGTCGTATGTGCAGGTGTGCGCACATGCATGTGCTTGTGCAGGTATGCATGCATGCACATGTGTGTGTGTGTCTTGACTTTCAATTCAATATGTTTAATAACATATGATCTCTTCATGTTTCCTAATTCTTATTGAATCACTTATAGTTATGTAGGAAATTATTTTCAAATTTATTGCCATAAAATTGTTTCTAGCATTCACCTATTATTTTTAGTCTCTACTTCATCTGTAACTTTAGTTTCTTTTTTATTGCTAGTATTATTTTTGTGCTGTCTTTTTTTCTCGATCTTGCCATAGGTTTGCCAATTTTGTCTTTCCAAAGTGCCAGTTTTGTTTTTTCATTTTGGTGTTCTTCCTTATATTTTGTTAAATATTTAATTAATTTTCACTCTTATTTTTATCATTCTTTCTACTTTGTTTGGGTTAAGCCTTTTGCTCTTTTTTGAAAATAATGTTCCTAATAGAAAACCTAGCTTATTAATATTTTACTTTCTTTTATAATATATACATTAAACTTATAAATTTCCCCTATAAAATACCTTAGATAGTTTACAAATTCAGATATTTAATGCTTCATTTTCAATGTATTTTGAATATTTTCTTACAATTACAATTTTTTATCCATGAATTATTTAAAAGTGTGTGTTTAAGTTTTCAAAATAATTGACTTCTGACTTCACTGTACTGTGGTCAGAGAATTTGGTAACTACAAAATCAACTAGTATTTCCTGAGACTTCCTTTCTGGCCTTGTAAATAGTCGCATTTTGTAAATATTCCATATGTACTTGAAAAAAGGTGTGTTCTCTAATTACTGAGTAAAGAAGCCGCTTTGTGTCCATTAGCTAGTGCTTATTAACATGGGTTCACATCTGTATTCTTACCAGCTTTCTCTCTTTTTGACCTGTCAGTTTCTGCATCTGGTTGCAAATTTGTCAGTTACTTCTGTAACTCAGATAATTTTTGCATATATTTCAGATGTCTACAGTTTGAGGAATATTATTTCTTTCTGATAAAATGTTCTTTTTATCTTTATCTCTAAGGATGTTTTTTTACATTAATTTCTATCTTGTTTGATAGTAATAGTAATTCAGTCATTCATTCAGCAATGCCTATTTTGAACCTAGTCTACGCCAGGCACATTATGACCAAAGCAGGCAGTGTCACCTGACAATATGTTTGTCGTCATATTATTTTTTTATTTTTAAACTTTCTATGTCTATGTTTTAGCTGTCTCTTATAAACAGTACTTAATTGAATTATTTTGTTTTTCTTTACATTTATTCTCTGTCTTTTAATAGGGATACTTAATGTTGATATTCGTCATGATAGCTAACGAAATTAAATTTCTTTGCACCTTATTTTACTATTTTAATGCACTGTACTATTTATTTGCTATATTTTCCTCTTTTTCTGCTTTTCATTGGATTTACTTATCTTTATTTATTTCTTCTATTTTATATATTTTCTTATGTTGATTTGGAAGTTATACATTCTATTTTTTCTTTTGGTGACTACTATAATAATTTTAATATGTGTATTTGATTTAACAAAGTCTGAAATGAATGGCTATATCACTGAATAAAATGTCCCAGAATATATTAGCCTCATATATATCCCCAAATCTTCCATGTTCTCCGTCTAGTATGTTATCAGAGTCTAGTGCTTTTTCTTATGTTTCTTTAGGTAGTTTTAATTTTTTTTTATTTTTTGCTTTTATTTATTTATTTGTTTGTTTGTTTGTTTTTATTATGGTGACATTGGTTAATGAAATCCAGTAAGTTTCAGGTGTACAAGTCAACAGTAATTGGAACAGTAATTGCATTGTGGGTTCACTCCCCATAGTTAGTAGTTTGTTTTAAATAGTACATTATTATTGCTGCTTCTGGCTTTCTTTTTCTAGTCAGGCTCCTTTAGATTTACTTACTTGTTTACAACCTCTTTGCTAATCATTGTTTCCTGGATCCCATTCCCTTCTGGATTCAGTTTCTTTTATTCTGAAATAATAATTCTTTGGTCATACCTTTGGTCTGAGTAGTAATTTCTTTCAGCCTTTGCATGGAAGATGTATTTATTTTGCCCCTATTTTGAAAGATAAGTTAGTTGAATGATAAGTTAGGCTAAAGATTATTTTTTTTCAATATTTAAAAAAATATTTAAAAAAATAGTGTCCCATGATTTTGGGGTTTATCTTACTGTCTAGGAACATTACATTATATTGTTCTTTCTTCATGAGTAATCAGTCTTTTCTCTCTCTCGCTCTCTCTTTTTTTTTTTTTTTTTTAAATTAGGTGATCTATAGATTGACTAGTATATGTTTAGGTATCAATTTGTGTTTATTTATCCAGCTCATGACTGTGCTTCTTCAGTCTGAGAACTTAAATATTTCTCTCAGTTCTGAAACTGTTCCCATCATGAATCCTTATTATTTCTATTCTCTCTTAGACCTTTATTGTAATGTCTCATTCTGCTCTTCTTGTTTCCTATCTTCATGACTTCCATCACCTACCTCTCTGAGCCATGTTCTATATGGTCTTTCATTCATTTTATAGTTCACTAATTCTTTTATCATCCATGTCTAAACTACTACTTTACTTATTAATTTTATGACTATACTTTTATCTTTTAAAAATGCTATTTGGTTCTCTTTAAAATTAGTTTTTATTTTCAATACTGTCATTTCAATAGTTACGATTCCTTCTTATATCACTTTAATAACTTCAAACATGTACATTTCAGATTCCTTCTTAGGTTTTCACTTATTTGTAGTTCCCAGGTACCTGTTCACTCTTATATTTGCTGACCCTCCTGTCATGTCTTTATTTCCTCACTGGCTGGGACTCCTTGTTGTGAGCTCATTTTCAGCAGGGGTCGTTTTTGCCTCTGGATTCCATGCGCCCTGCTTGTTGTGGATGCATTCTTGCAGCACTGCTTTGTATTTTTCTTCTGTAAACCAAGACTCAGGCATTTTAGGATCTTGAACTCAAGTTTTTAAATTTTAATTTCTCTGTGAATTCCAGCTCTTCCAGGTGATATAAACTTAATGACTGTACTTGCTCTTAACAGAGGCTCATGGTTTTGATGACTCATACAAAAGGCTTAATTTATTTTTACAGAGCCCAAGTCAGACCTCAGGCTGCCTTGCTATTTCTTTGGTGGGCATAGTTTTTCTAGTTCCCTTTTCATGGATTAGATAGCTTTTAAGGGGTCCAGTTTTGTCTAATTCCCTCACCTTGTGCAGGCCCAGGCTGGTGTCTTCTGTCCCAGGTGGGTGTTGACACTCCAGCTTCTAGTCCTTGTTCCAAGGTTGATACCCCTCTGTGGACACAGCATCAGCCCCAGCCCTAGTGTTCCTGCTTTGTTTCAGTACTTTAAGATTTCCATTTCCTTTTTCTTTCAAGCTCAGCTATACATTAAACTTAAAAAACAAAAAACAAAAACAAAAACAAAAAAACTTTTGCTTTATATTATTCAATATTTGTGTATTTTAAGCAGGAGTAGGGTCTGCATTGACTCAGCCTGCTGTAAACCTTATTTATCTTTGTACTTCTCAGCCCAGAAGAATAACTTGTTCATACCAGATGTTGGGTGACTGAATGATTGAATGAATGAATGAATTTTTCACCTCCAGAAGCAGATGGAAGCAGTGTTCCGATGAGTAAGGCTGCATATCTCTCCAGAGGCATTGGAGCAGGCAGAATTTACTTTTCCATAAGGACATAAGTGAAGAGAGTTCCCAGTAAACAAAACGAGAGAATAGGACTTTTTATATGTTTTTTCTTTTAGTCCTGGAACAATGGGAATATTTACTGCCTCATGCTGCTTGCTATCCAAAGGTGGACTGAAAGTGGCCTGAGGAGTGTGTTCCTGTACCATTTGCTGGTGGCTCCACACAGCATCCTTACCAAGAGGAAAGATTAAAGCATCGCAGAGAACAGGACGCTAGGCCTGTTTATTTCCCTTTCTCTCCCATTTTAAGAAAAATGTGCCTTTGATGAGATATAGCCGCGGGCTCTTGTTTTACATTTTACGTCAACCACCTTTGTTAGAAGCTGGTTATTGATGCCGTGCCCTGTTTTAATTCACACTTCTCGGCTAATCAATTACAGCATTTATCCATTAATCAGGCGTTCTGACAGGGTCAATAACTGCTTTTTGGGTTTTGTGAGGGGCTGCACGTTATCAAGCAAGGAATAATGCCCAGGAGCTCACTTTAAAACAGTGTGACTTTCCCAGGCTGGTGGACTTCCGGAGCAATAAACATCTAGTGGGGATTTCATATGGTAGTTTTTTAATATATTTGGTTGATGGGATTTTCTCACTGAACACTTCATTAGCAGGGCTCAACATTACTGAAGTGTGGACAGGTGTGCCTCTGTTTAAGAAAAGCAGAAACATCAAAAGGTAATTATTCCCATCACATACAAATGATTGCATTTACCTAAAAGTAGCGTTAAATCCTGAGCTTCCTTCATGTTGTGTTTACAAACAATATCTTCTTGGCAGTGGTGTTTGAGAGCAAAGAAACTTAAAGCCAAAATGTTTGGAGCTAGATGAAAATCAATCCAAAATTTAGAGCAGAGAGCTCTATAATTATAATGTTAGTCAAGTAGGACATATTTTATAAACAAAAGCTGAGTTTATATACAAATTTCCTAAAGCCCATCTTTTACGTAGAGTATTTTAAACCTTTGTATCCATGTCCCCATCCGTGTGTACACACACGTTTTTAAGGACCCCTCAGCCTTTGTAATTTGTTATAACACATTCGGACATTGTAAAGTGTCGTAGAAATGAAAACTTTTTATTTTAGCAAGGGTAAGAAACAGGTGGCAATGTTTAATTGGAGGGTTACAGTTTGGGTAGTTAAGTTTACCATGCATAATGATGGCAACAGGTTTCAGTGATCTTTTTTATGACAGATGTACCAACATTTAATTGTTTTTCATCAAGAGTGGAGAGAAAAGACACTTCTGTAGATTTTTCAATTCTCCTATGTGTCACTTAGCTGTCCTCACCATTGTCTGAGCTCCTTTCTCTCATCCTTTTTGCTGCAATGAGTTGTGTCATTCCCTCATGATCAGCACTTTTGTTGTCTTTGTTTTTTGCTGTACCTCAGAAGTCCATCTTTTCTTTCATCTCCTTCCCATTCATGCATGAGGGAACAGTTGTGCCCTGTTGTGGGGATGTTCCGCTGGGTTTCAAACAGTAGGGTTTCTTTTTATTCTCTTCTAAGTAGTACAATGGGGCTGAATGTCTGTTGCAGAATGCACACACTAATATGCCAGGTTATTTGGTTTCTAAGAAGTCAATAAAAATACTACATTTAGGCTTAGTCTTTGGCTTGCTTTTTCCTTGTTTGCCTTTCAAGCCTTCAGTTATAAATCTGTTTGTTTGTTTCTGATCATAAAATATAATCTTCCATATTAAATCAAAGCGTGGAATCAACAGACTCTTAGAGAAAAATGTTCCTGGCGGTGGAGGATTTTCACACTAGCAGATTTGGCAGTCTGTACACTCCCTCGATAAGAGCCTCGAAACAGCCGCCAGAGCTAATTAATGGCAGCTACGACTTGGAGAGAATGAAAAAAAGAATGGATCCCAAGTTGGTCTTGGCAAAACTTTCCAGTGTAAGAAACTAGCTCATCTCTGCATTTAGAGGTGTGCAGCTCTGACTGCTTTTGTCCAGATAACCTTGCCTGATTCTTGTTTTGGGGGAAAGTGAATGTGAGCATGAGTGTACCTAGCTGTAAACACAGACCCGAAAGGCCATCCTTTAGCAGCAAAAGGCTAAAGACATAAAAAGCTAGAGATGTCTTAAGACACTTTGTTCTCATATTCAGAAACAATCTTCAAAATCCTCCTTAATGAGGTCATAAAAGAAAAAAATGGAACAAGTGTTCCTTGTATATCTCACTGGGGCATGGCATCAGGGTCACTTGCCACCAGTATCCTATTTAAAAAGGGATTGGGGTAGTTCAATCAAGCATTGCATTAAGAGAGAGACTTTGATTAATTCCTTCTCTTTTCTTTTGTGCCACAGATAATTTCAGTAAATTTGTGATACTTTCTGCTTAGCCATTGCTGAGGCTTAAAGTTCTTGGTGCGTCATGCTGAGTATTAACATTTATCGGGCCTGCTCGGCCTTGGTGAAGAGGAGTGTGTGCTGCAGACAGCTCTCTAATCTTTGGCAAGCACGGCCAGTCTCTAAACATGACGGTTATCTGAGATCTTGGCCTAAGGAAGAGCCTGCTCTCAGGTTGGTGGCAGAAAGAAATGCTGATGTCAAAGCAGGAAACAACTAACAGGAAGAAAGGTGGTGATTTACCGTAGTTAACTTTTTTAAAAGTACTGGATCTGCCTCTTACTGAGAAACTCACAGCTTGGGGAAGTTTCAGGAATGGCTGTCGAAGGAAACAAAAGCAAGAAAGGGACATGTGAGGGCCACCAATGCGTGCTGTCACTGAGGCTTCTGTGGCTTCTCTGGGAGAGTTGGAGATTGTCCTCAGGATGGTCGGGATCAGGTAGGAAACTGGATTCTACTGTCATTTTTTTTTTTTTAATTTACCGTTTGTGCTAAGCGACTATCAGAGATATGAAGGGATATTTTAGTAACATGCTATAGAAACCCAGTGGCGAATGTTAACTCATTTGGTTGTTTTGGATGTATTTAAAGCACTTAGTTAAAAAAAAAAAAACTCAGTCACATACCTGTTGTATTTTATAAGCTGATTTTGAAACAATATAGAATGTTTACTCTTTTTCAAATGCCAGGTCCATTAGGTGTCCACACATTAAGTGTCATTGAAAAGTTGGATTTGGGTTCTGAGGGATCAGAACAGCTGCTAGCGGGGTATTGTGGTGGTGGATAAGTCCCCTTTTGTTTGTGGTTTACTCACTATATACACTGGATCAATTTTTATGGCTGCTGCTTTCTGTTCTGTTCAGCCACTGCACATGCGCGTGAAGGCAACAGGTTAACACTCCTGACTTAAGAAGGTAGTTTTGGGTACAGATAGATAGAATCCCAGCTTTTCTAGTTGAAGCACTTGTTTTTAGTTGAAAGAGGGGGAGTCGGGTTTATTTTAATGAAATTATACTTCAAATATGTTTATGTAAACAAGTTAAGACATCAGAATTAATTTTAGAGTATGTTTCATGATAATTACTATTATCTTGCTAAAGCTTAATAGCCAATCATAAGAGTTTTTAACTTATCATTTAAAAATGAATAAGATGTTAGATATCTAGTTGACTCTTTTTTGGTACTGTTCCCAGATAAAGGACCCAAAGATGATCCTGTTTATTCATCAAACATTATTTATTAAACTCCTACTTTCTGCCAGGCTCATAGTATTATAACACTATTGTTATAATGTCAATGTAATTGGTTTTTTTTTTTTTTTTGTATTTGCAATGATTATTATAAGTAGTGGAAGCCCCTAAGTATCCTAGTTTCTGATCATCAGCTTTAACTCTGTGGGGTTGATCGTGTTTTCTCTGAAGTATGTCTGTGAATAGATTAGTCAGACCTGACCGTAGTTTTTGGAATGCCAACTGAAATAGCATGATTGATAGATTTTTCCATATTTGAAACTGGAGAGAACCATGGAGGCAGAGTGGTGTCATGTGAAGAACACAGGCTGTCACTTACTTTTCCTCGCCTAAAAGGGAAGGGCCACCTCTCAGGGCTTGTTATGAGAATTAAGTTCTCTGAATGTGGTAGAGCGGCCAGCGCAGGGCTTGGCCTACTCGACGCCCCTGCCCCCACCCCCTTATTCCTAAGAAATCAGTATCTGCAGGACACCAAAAGTTTACATTCTGATTCCCATCATGCACGCTGAGGGCCAGAGAAGTTACCTGGTTGTTACTTCTTTGTACCAACAAAAAGGGTGCAAGCATGCATATTCAGAACTTCATTCCTGTGCAAAATACCTCACAGACTTTTAGGTCCAGGGAATACCCACTTCACTTCCTTATTCGAAGCATAATTGCAGATATTTAAAATATTACCTGCAGTGGAAATCTTCCAAACGTTGCTTTTTCACAAAATCAGCATGGTGATTACTGAGAAGAAAGAGGCCACAACCTTAACTTCCTCAACAAAATCAAGCCTGTCACCACATTTCTTCCAGGGTTGCAGGTTCTTTTTCAGATAAAGGTTTCAGAGGGCAGGCAGGGTGGAAGGTCCTCTCATAAAATCACTCTGAGGAGTGCGGTCCTCATCTTCTGAAACCAAAAGGGAAAAAAGGAATGAAGACAAGGCATTTCACCTCCTCCAAACCTCCTTCAGGTCAGATCTAGGATCCAGCAAGTAGCAAAAGTAGGCCACCTGGCAAATGAGCTGTTTCCTTTGAAACATGCAAGTAAGAGATCTGGGCTTAAAAATATACCTAGTTATCTCTCTCACACAGCAAATGCGTAATAAATGCTAGCTGAAGAAAATCGTCCTTTTTACCTTATAATAGATCTCACAGGAAATGACACCTTTAGTCTTTATTTATAGAAAATGTTAGTATTAATATTACAGATCCATTATACTGTTTTTAATGTGTTTTGTGATGAGTATTCCCCCAAACCCATTCTTTTTTAACTGAGTCCTTCTCAATACTTAATTTAAACACAGCAAATTTTTTTTTTGAATATTCAGAGCAGCTGTTCTCCTTTGGAATGCTGAAAACTTCTTTCTGCAAAATTATGTTCTAGAAGTTCAATAGGGCTTTGCTATTAGAACCAAAGAAAGCATAACATCAGGGACCATCCAGCTGTCTTCTTTTTGTAGGTCAGGTGAAGAATTGCATTGAAAGTTCTTTCTTATCTTAAACTAGAATCAACTAGCACTGAAAAGAATGGTCTGGACTGATTCCTCTTGTCTTTTAAAAAATGTGACCCCTAAATGGGGGAGAGAATGTCTTTGCATGCTGTAGCATGCCTTACACATTGTTGGTGACCAACAAAAGTACTCAGGCATTTATATGGAGATAATGTGTATGTGATCTTAGCCAAAAGGCCCTCCACTTATAGGTCATTTACTAAGCCTTTCTTCAACGGCCTTTTAGATTGGACTCCTTTGTCAGCCATCTGCTCATGTATCAATCGTGCTTAAGGAAGCAACACAGGGAGTGGTACTTGGTGTTCCTTGCCATAAATGTTTCTCTGAGGCGTACTTTCATCTGGTCAGTAAGATGTGTGCCTTTGGACACGTGGGTCTGTTTGGGGCTGAACATCTTCAGAGTTCGATGGGCTTTGGAAATGTACATAAATGGGAGAGGGAGAAAGAGAGGCCAGAAGATACATCGTCACTCCCCTCCTCCCCTCCAGAGAGGACCAAAAAACTTGCAGACGGCCATTGACCCATTGGTGAGTTGCTCAAGAGTCACTGAAAAGATTCTTTTTCTTTCTCTGTCAGTTAACAAAGTGTGATTTTGATAAAGTTTAGGAAGAAGGGAGAGAGGAGCACTGCATCCTAGACTGCTTTTAGCCTGTTACATGAGTGTTTCACATGTATGACCGTCCTAACACAGTGCCACCACTCCCAACACCCCCGGCTCGGAGCTGTGTTAATATTGTTGGTGTTATTACCAGACTAGCCACTGGCCAGAGGGTGGCAGGGGAGGGAGTGCTGTTGGGTCCCATCTTTCCAAGCTCTTATCAACATAGCTATGGATCTCAAGGTGCACCCAGGGGTGCTCAGGAAACTGGCCTTCTGGTTGGGCAACTAAGGCCTCAGGTTCCTGGGTTAATGTATCCATTCAATATCTGGGTTTGCCTTTCAAAAATTGACTAGCAGATGTGGTACAACCAGTCACCACCAGTCTGCAAGTACATGGACAGCATGGCAGGCCGGGTGGCAGGCAGGAGGCACAGTGAATGGGCCTTAGTGGGGGCACCAGCTGGGTCTGGGCAGAAAGCATTTGGCTGCATCGCTGACCTCTTTCTTCATGAGAGCCCGGGACTGCCACTCAAAGCACTTTTCCTTCATTTTCCTCAGGACAGGCCATACTAGGCCCAACAGGAGGGGCAAGATGGGTCCATCCTTGTGTAGAGATGAGGTGAGACTCGGGGGCAGGGTGCCTCTGAGCAGTGGCCTGCAAGGGGCCTGCCACACACAGGTCCTAGAGGCCTGGGGAACAGCAAAACATCCCAAGATGCTTCCACAGGGAAGCCAAGGGGCAGATGCCACAGCCTGGAGCCTCAGTGGAGAGAATGGTGGAAACCATGGCTGGGGCGATGGCAGCGCAGCACTAGCCTGCGAGAGAGCCCAGGAGCCTCAGGGGGAGCTTCCCTAGGAGGGCTTTGGGAAGAAGGGTCAGGGGTTTGCTGTACTTTGTAAATATAGGCCAGATATTGACAGGTTGTACTATATAAAGAAAAGTAAATGTAGATAGAAAATTTATATGGATTGGTATAGTCAAAATAGGGCTAACAAAGCCTTCCTTAAAAGCTGATGACTTCTTTAATTTCTTTACTTAAATAAAAAGCCTAGCAGCAGAATAAATGGCTCTCTAGCTTGCTTTAAAAGAAAAGGAAGAATGCCTCAAAGCATTGAAATAAAACTTACTGATGATTCCACCGCAAGAACAAAAACATTTCTCATTGGTTAGGCTGTGATAGGTGATGAAGGCCCATTTACTTACCTGCTCTTCTCATATTAAAAATGCTTTTCCATAATTATTATCAATATTATATAATTAAGGAAGGGAAATTTATTTCAAGCTAATTTAAGATATTTGGCTTTTGCATTCATTTATTTACTTATTTCTATATTTAATTAGCACCTATTATAAGCCAGGTATAGCACCGAGGTTAGCAAAAAGAACTTTTCCAAAAATCATGGCTCTTAAAATCAGTTTTTTGTCTCTATTTCCCGCCTCAAGTATTGTCTCTTGTTCTGCCCTATCATTGTGGTCAGATTAATTTTTAAAACTTTGTAATCTCAGTGATGTAATATGCAGTAGGGATGGAGAGTTAGAGAAGAAAAAAAATCTTTAAGAAATTTTAATAACTAGGGAGTTGGCTCTGTCAGAGAAATTAACAGACTGGTCTGTGTAGACACACAGGGCTGCTCAGGCTGAACTGAACCTCTGTTGTAATTTGAATGCTTGAAACGCTTTCCATTTTATTGTCAAAATTACTGCCTTAACTTCCTCCCTCTCCTCATTTGCCTATTTCCCTTGCTTTTTATCTTGCGCACCACCAGTGTACAACATAGTGGTGTTTAACTACTTCCTGAAGGCATTATTAGTCATCAGGAGCACTAGTTTGTTATAGATGCAGATAAAATGGGGGTTCAGCTCATCAACTACAAGTTAAACTAATTTGGAAAATCTGGTTCCTCTCCTCAAAAGAAATAGCTCGTGCTCCTGTAGACACTTCTATAAAATAGCTGTGTGTTTCCCTATTCGTGGGTCCTGCTTGATGCTAGAACTGGAATTTACTTCACAATGGCAAGGCAGCTTTACCTAGAATGTCTGTCCTCATGAAAGGTGAGGGAAAGCTGAACAAGTTCCATCTCCCTTTCTGTTTTTGGTGTGCTTTTGACTTTTCTTCCCTCTGGTTATTATTGAGTGGAATGTAACCCTGAATCTTTCACTGGATGTTCTCCTGCCATCTTAAAGGAAAGGAGAAAGTTATAATGGATGTTTTGAATGTGCTCAACTTTTATTTTGTTCACACCCAAACCGAATGAGGCAAAGAGGCTAAAATCTTTTCTTGTTCCATCTGAGTAAGCATGACAACCTCCAATTCTTAATCTTTTAAAAGAAAAATAACCTTCCTCTGTGGGATTTCTGATTCATTTCTCCCACTCTGCTCTCCTGGACTGTATTTTTGTTTTAGTCAAATACTGTCTGGATTTTGTGAGCCAGTAACCTCCCTCCGCATCTCCCTCCCCTCTCCTCCCCACCCCCTTCCCTGTGGTCACACAAAGCAAGGAGCTCGCAAAAGATGGAGTTTCTGGGTTTTGTATTTAAAAGGGGGGTGAAATGCTGGATATGCTTAGGAACACAAAATTGATCTGTTCAAACTTTACCAAAAAAGAAATGTATTGGTGTCAGGATAGTGAGAATAAGAAAAGTGAGAGAAATTTAGATTCTAAAACAACACAAGTGGAAGAGAATATAACATTGCTTTAGTAATTCACACCAAACCGACTTTTAGTTAGCGCAGCACAAACTGGTAGGTGTGGGTAGCGACTTCAAACCTCCCAAGTTAACAAGTGATATACAAAAAATGAGAACCCCACAGGAGGGGGGCCAGGAGTCCAGAAGCTTTCTACTTATTGATGTCTCTGAATAATAACCAGGACTGGTACACTCGTGTGCGATGTAAAGCAAGGAACTGAGTCTTAACCATTTTGCCCTGTTGCAGTGATTGTGGTCAGAGTACTTCTCTGTGACTTGGGTCATGTGTCTGTGAAACTCTGGGTCTCCAGGGGATATGAATTTGTCTATGACTAAACCCTTACAGAAAAGTTCTTAAACCAAGGTCCATGGGCCAAATCATACCTGTCACCTATTTTTGTACAGCCCTCAAACTAAGGATTTTTTTTTCAGATGAATGATTTTGATGATAGGGAACTACCTTTGAACTCCAATGTAGCAAAATGTTTTCCCCTCCAAAAAAAAGGACGCCATTCTTCTCATGAGTAATACAGTATTACCAAAACATTGTGCTCAAATTAATTTTGAATTTTGTTAATATAAAATGTATGGGAATTTGCATTCTCTCTTGTTATACAGGTCCCTGTATAATATCCCCACATTTGACTCTCAGCTCACAAAGTCTGAAATATTTACTGTCTGGCCATTTCAGAAAAAAATTTGCTGAGCCATTTTCTAAGCTACTGCACAGAGAGACCGTTCTGAAGGAAAAAGAAAGACGTTTTTGTTGTTTCTTTGTCTGAATCTCTGGATTTTCTTTTAAGAGTAAAGCTTTTCTTGCCAGTGTGAATGTGAGTTAACGTGCTTTGGCTTATGCAATGCCCTGGGTAAACTGGTATGTATCAGTTGTGAAATGCATGCTATATGGTCAGCAGCTGCCTTTGTGAAAATTTAAAGTTACAGAATAAAATAAACCTGTGTTTCCCTATATAAATAGGAGGCAATAATAGTACCCATTTCATAGGATTGTTGAAAGGATTTCGTGAGATAATGCAAATAAAGGACTCAATAGATTTGAAAAAGAAATAAAAGAATGAAGTCGATCACGAAGTACCACTAAGAACTTAAGTTCGTTTTGCCTTAGTATGAGTCCTGGCACATTTTATTTTAACATTTTGCATCTGTGTACAGACACACTGTCCCTTTTCAACATGATTCCGATTGTGAAGGAAGACTCTATCTGTTTAAAATAGAATTATTGCTTAAGTCCTGTACATTTCTAATGATTTTTAAAGCATAAATAAATCTTATCGGAAAGCATAAATAAATCTTATCAGAGAGCATAAAAGGGATTTTTTTTGGTTCAGAAAATTTAAGGATATCGGGTTTCATTGTTTTGGTAACTGATCAGAATACAGGATCAGAAAAACACTGTCTTGGTGTTTCAAATAACTAGATACCTAGGGATCCTCCGCATGCATGAAGCAATGGATAAGAGTTAGAGAGGTGCATGGCATTTGCAAAGAAAGAGAAATCGCTGATGATAATTGAGGAGAGGAAATCATTGGGCTTGGGCTGCCTGTGCTCTTCTGCCACAACATAAGTTTTGCCTGTGGAGTTTGTCCCCCTACCCCGTCAAAGGCTCTATCCCCTAGTCACCACCTCTGAGAAGCCTTCCTGGAATACCCACTTCCCACCCTGAGTTCAGGGACACTGTTTGCCAACCGGTTTAGCATTCACCTTCTTGCATTAAGAGACTCTGTCACCACAGCTAGAGCCCAGCTTCCCCCAAGGCTGGTTCCCTCCTGATGCGCGTAATCCCCAGGCCTGGCTTAGGTGTCCAGCATCTATTTGTTGAATCAGTGACGTACTGAATAAAAATTTGTCTAACATTGGAATAAAGTAAATGGGAAAATCCTTTTGATTTTCCTCTCTTTTCAGATATAGATTAATGTGCATAGATAATTAAGAAACGTTATTATAGAGCTGATTTACAAATTTACAAATTTTTATGTAGGTTTTCAAGCTATTAAGTTCTGAAGACCTGGGGGCGTCAGAGAGGAGATATAAATCTGACTTATTTATTTTCTTTGGTGCTAACCCTTAGCATGAAATCAGGCTCCCTGGCCCCCTTCGTAGGTGTGTTCCCCAGATATGGCAGTGTGGCTGCCACCATCTGTGTGTGTGCATAACAGCATGCCTGAGTACAGTCCTAGGTAACACCCTTCCAGACCCACGTGTCTGGTTGGAGGAGATCAGGGAAGAGGAGAGAGGGTGTCTTCTTCTTAACAGCAGCTATTATAGTTTGGACTTCCAGTGTGTGAGTCACTTTATCAGGAGTATTAGTTATATGCATCACTTCATTGACTTCTCACAACTCTCCTGTTATTGTATCCAACTCATAATATGAATCTGAAATTTAGAGCGGTTAAGCAACACATTTAAGGTGTCACCAGGTCCAGGTCTGCTGGGTTCCAGAGCCCATGCCCTTCCCTGCTGCTCTTCCCTCACCATTCATCCATCTCCAGTCCGGGGAAGTGGGAAAGTTCTTCAGAGCTGGCTAGTTTGGGACTCATGACCATTGGTTTCCCCTCAAAACACAAACTAGAGCCGCCATGCGGGCAAGTATGTTGTTAATCACTGTCTTTTCCTCTTCCCTGAGCTCAAGAACAACTGAACTCTGAGTTAGGAATTGAGTCCCCATCACTGGGTCCCCTTGTTCCTCTCATAACTCAGGGTGGAGTCATCACACATCTGCAGACATGGCTAGGCTGCGAGTGGAAGATGACAGATGAGGCAAACGGCAACACAAGTAAGACCTCCAACTTTTAGAAAAGGCCAACTTTCCCAAATGATTCTGTGTACTTCAATTTCCTCTGACCTGTTTTGGTGGATTACATGGAATCCGATGCAAGTTAAATCCACTGAGCGCAGCATGCTAGAAGTTCCAGGCAATGAGAAATGAGCTTCGTGGTAATTGAGAATGAAGCTAAGGAAGAAAATTTTATTGTTAATCAAGGACTTAATTGCCTCTGGGACATTTTAAATAAATGCCATGCCGTACTTAAGGAGCAGCATTCTGTAAGTGAGATGCAAAAATTCTTTAATTAAACCATCATGGGTATTCCCTGATTGAAATATCTGCCTTTATCTTCATAGTTAAATCTTCATGATTCATGTAACAACTCAATGAGGAATTGAGTAAATTAAGGGCTCCTTGAAAGAACAAATCAATTGTATAAAATTGATTGATATTATTTCTGGGACAGTCTTCATTGTACTTATTTGTATTGATCACAGCATATTTTGGTGCATTTTCTATTTAGTGGTTTTATAGAGTAAGCTGTTTATTAGCCTGCAGGAGACAGATTATGGCTATGGTATGGTATAGGGCAGATAGTTCTAGAAGAATTTGCCTTAGAAATGAACAAAAGTAAGGATTTCTTGACCATTGAGAAACTCAACGATGAAGACATGGGTAGTCTCTACAGTTAATCAAAAAGGAAGTTGGAAGTAAGTTGGTCAACAAACATGAGGATGACCACATGCCAGGCCTGTCCTAGATGCCAACAAACTTGTATCAGTGTCCATGAGCCAAAGGACCGAGTTCTTAATTACTGACTAAACAGACCCAAAGGTTCAGACCCAGAGACTCAGCTTCAGAAACAGGCTGAAGAGATTTTCTGGTTGCATCATACTTGGAAAAACAAAAACAAAAATGAAAAATTAGGTATTTAAAAGTTTTGACTTAAGAGATTGCCTTAAGAGCCTCACATGGAACTCAGTAAATTTTTTAAATGTAAGAATGGTTTGTTTTGCTAAGCTAATGCTGTGATTTTATTTAATTTTTATTTTTTAAAAAGAAAAAGTGCCATCTGAAGTTACCAAATCTTAAAACATACAATCACACATTTTAAAATTTTTATTTAGATTAAGTAATCAGCAAATAAGTAAACCATCAAATAATGACATTTATAGAATGAATTCATACTAAAACTTTTACCTCCTATATTTAGGGTTCTTGAATTTAAAACTACTAAGCCCTTTAAAAGCAGTTTCATATTCAAATAAACACACTTACAGACACACCTTGTGAGCTGAATACTTGAAAAAAGGAAATGAGGGGAGGAAAGAAAAATATTTGAAGTCATATTTTCATAAAGGCTCTGTGGTCTTCAACATGTGTTGACCGATTCAGGCCAGGCTCAAAATAACAGGTTAGGCTTTGCCTATTGTCTTGGGACCACACTTGCCAGTGTTTCCTCTGAAAAGCCTCTTTTCTTCCAGAACCCCTCTTATGGGTACATAGAAAGCCTGTGTGGTACCCACCAGCCGCAGAAGGGTTCATGTGATGTTAGATGCAAAATCATACTCAATTCTTTGGCAGTATCTCGAAAATTGGCATTGCGATGTCACTGTGAGAATAGAAATTCCTTTAGATTTCTACATGATGATTCAGAGCAATTAATTCTATTCTAATGTTCATGCTGTCTTTGTACCAACTCCAATAGGGACAAGCATACCTTCATATAGTCTGTGAAAAAAGGAAAATATGCTATGCACTTTAGAGCAAAACTAGCTGCCTTGCTCCTCAACCTATTTCCAAATGATTCAAACTTATTTAAAGAAATGTTAATGAGCCCAGGAAAATGAAATATCTTAGCGTTCTCACACATCATTTTTTCTATTCTTTATTGTCATATAAGACGTTTTTATGAAATCCTTTTCTCTGACTCTCGCATATCTGACTTTGGGAGCTTCGTGGTCAGTATATATCCCAGGAAAATCATCATCTGAGCATCATGTTGCAGGGCTCAGGCGTTTGCAATATTTGCAGCTACATGGGTTCTGTTTGATCATTTTCCCTCTCTGTCTGTCTTGTACATTCTATGTGCTGGGCTTGCACTAGTTCATAGCTTCGGGAGAAAGTATCATGAATGACTTGATGCCCATATTATGACTTAACAAGCCGGAAAGTCCAGAGTATAGATCCTGCATCTCTCAAACTGAGATTTTTGATTCGGAGACAGGTCGCCTGTAGACACTTCCCAGAGGCTTGGGCTGCTTGAGACACAGATTGTAATCACAGTAATTAGCACCGAATTTTCAAGTCCTGCTCTCCTGCTTGACCTGGAGCATTTAGCCAGCGTGCACACAGCTGGATCAATGGCAGGAATTGAAGGGCCGGTGGTGGGCTGCTTCTGGCAGCCTGTGGTGGGCACCACCCCTGGGGAGTTCCAGGGGAGCATCAGGGACAAGGGAGCAGCACGGAGACCTGGGGAGAGAGAGGAAAGAAATATGATATTGATAAAGCATTTGTCAGTGGGAATTGTTAGAGGAGACAGATTGCAGTACAGACTTTTGCCTGAAATTCATTATCAATAAATTCATTTTTCTCTCTCTTGCTTAGTTCAGTTTTAGGTGTTCCTAAAATGTCCCTTGTTAAGAGAAAGTACCTACCCATTTTAATCCCGACTAATTGTATTAAAAATTGAAAAAATTGTAGGACATGAAACAGATATTTTGATGGATCAAAAATGAAGTTTGTTTATTTTAAATTTAATGCCCTACCTTCAAGTAGCTTATCTTGAGCAGCACAGTTGTGGCAAAGAAGGACCGATGCCCGATTATGAAATAAATTATCTGGGTAGTTTGATGGTGATGGTGCAGAGACAAAATCAAGCTCCGGGGTCCTTCTGTCATCCACTTGCTCTTCTCAGTCCCACAGAGTGTGTCACCTCACCAGGGCAGCTAGAAGGTAAGGGTGACAAGAAAATGGCAGCGGGGGGTATCAGTGCCACAACCCCCACCCACAGAGGACTAATGATTTTGAATGGCTACTTGAAGACTTAGCATTGAATAGTAATAGATAGGTTTGAACTTAGAGGAAAAACTTAATTTCACAGTACAGAACCATTTGAGCATATGTAGTATCTCTAGCACTGTGATCAATGTAGTTGAAAAAGCATGGACAGCAGAGTTTTTTTTAAATGACAGTTTTTTTTTAAAGTTTGATTCTACTAAAGGCAGAAACACAATTAGTTCCATTCTGCCATTTTGTATCAGTAGGTCATATAAAGTTAAACTTTTGAGGGAATGCTTTTATATTTTCAGTTGTAGGCTTTTGTACTCATTTATATTTCTAGAATAGTTGCGTGGAAAATGAGGACAATTCTGTGTTTAAATGAATTGTTCTTGAACCTCTTACTTGACTATCATTATATGATTTGAGTGTTAAGTCATATGACCTTCACATGCTCACACATAGTAGTTTTCAGGCCATGATTGCATTTGCCACTAATTTGTACCTTAGGAAGAATTTATAGATGTGACTGTGACATGCTCTGTTCCAGTGATGTGGAGTGAAGTGTTGCTGCTCATCCTCTGCTTCCAGAATGCACCCCATCATGGGAGTAACCTAATGTCTTTCCTCAACAGTTCCTTAATATTCAGTAGCCCATTCAGGAACTCGCTTAGCATTTTTTCCTGAAATTCTTTTGTAAATCAACAGGAAGCCTTCTTTCCCATTTTTTTATTATGAAGGGGGGAAATGATGGTAACACTTAAACACATATTGTTATTTTAACATCTAGTTTTACATCTGTTGAGGAGTTGTGTTTTTACTTTAAAATACTTTAGTCAAGAATCAAAACCAGAGAATTATGCCTGTTCCCAAGCTTGTGTCAACGGTGGTTCTTTTTTAAAACCACACAGCAGAAAACACTGCATTTAATTCTTGTTGGCTTAATAGGCAAATATGAAGCCTAAACAGCACAACACTTAATTTTTTTTAATGATTTAAGTAAATTGCTTTAGAAATCCGGGCCAGACTTTTAAAAAGTACTTCTCATATCTTGCCTTTTTAAGTAACTGTGGAATTAGACACACCATAAATTTACTTTGTATTTTCTTAATAAGTTTAAATTTTCAAATATTTGAATGTTATGGATCCTATAAGGAAGGCTGTTTCATTTCATGTCGAAGAGACCCAGCAGTATTTATATACTTTTTGTTTGTTTGTTTAAGTGCAAAAGTTGGATTAGGACAGGGACTGGTGAATTTGGAAAGCATCAGGTTTTTTTTTCTCTTTCTTTCTGTGTTTATTTCATTTTGTAGTTGAGAATTATGTGTTGTTGTTGTTGTTTTTTGCTGTTTTCTCACTTTAGACTTTACCTCATTTTTTCTTTGCTTTACAGTAGGAGAGGGTGGTGGGCTTTTTTGTTTGTTTTGGGTTGAGTTTTCAGAGTTTTTTGTTGTTTGTTTGTTTGTTTGTTTGTTTTTTGTATATACCTCCTTTTCCTCCAGATATTGTTGCTGACCAAATTTAAAACAGTACAGTGTTTAGGATCCCTGCAGGGCCATTTTATGTATTTGGACCCGTAAAGGGCCCCAAGCAGTAACTACCTGAATTGCTTTTAATTACACAATATAGCTGCATCATTTTACTTTAGATTCTTTTTGATTGATGCTGCAAGGCAATTGTAACCGCGGATGATGGGATTAAGTGCCTCTTGAAGTGACTTTAGCTTCTTCTGGGAACAAAGGGAAAGAGAAGAACACTTAGTCCCTTTTGCCTGAGCTGCCTTTTTCTTCACTTCTGTATAAAGAAATACAATTAACAAACATTATCCCCAGAGGCAAATTGAAATGTACATGCAGACAAGAACGCTCTTGACTGCAATTAGACATATATGATCCGAGATATTCTGACCATTTATTAGTGCTAATTGTTTGAGAAACAAGCCCAGAACAAATGATTAAAATGTAGGCGACATAACTGGGATTATTAGCACATGTGATAAAATGTGTGCTCTGCAGCTGTACCAATAAAATGCTTTGGAAAGTGGCTCTGATTAGAAAAATGCTTGGTTTGGCTCTGTGGTGTTTGCTCAAGACCTGGTGGTGTTTATAACAAACAACTTATATCTTTCTTTCTTAATTAGCGAGAATTACTATCCAAATGTTGGCGTTTTGTAATTTAATATCCTATCGTTTCCCCCTGCCTTTGGGTTGTTATTGCAGTCTACTGGTCTTGCTGGGAATGGGATAAACTGAGTTCTTAGGTTTTGCTTCTTTGCTCTGCTTTCTTTAAAATGCTGGATGCCATGGAGAACTACCAAGTTTGCTCTCGTATTTGTTTGTGAATAATCACTCATCTCACGTACTGAGTAGTTCTAGATGCTCTTGTGTTTGGAACTTGTATTATGGTCACAGAGATCTGGCAAAGGTAACCTAGCCAAACATAAACTGTCTGGGAACTGGTTGGCCCATATGGACAGTCAGCATTCTGCTAAGTCCTCCAGCCTAACACAAGCTAAGCTAGCGGATCCGGGGGCGGGGAGGGGGGGTGGCGGTGGTGGCAGAAGGAACAAGTGGATGAGAAAGGACCAATTCAGAGGGTTGGATGCCGATTGAATTCCCCTTGGAAATGCATCTAGAAGTTTGGGTTTAGCAAAGAAATGTGAGCTCAAGTAATGTGGAGTCAGTGAGAGATTTCGGAGGCACAAATGGGTATGGAAAGAAAGAAGATATCAGATGGAAGTACGAAACTTGAGTGCCAAAGAGGACTTGGGAAATGTGCTAGGCAGGCAGAAGCTGAAACCCAAGGTCTGTCTGTCTAAGAACAGATGTTTTGGGTCTCCTAACCTGTAGCTCAGTGTTCCTCTGTCCCTTGCTTGCATTTCTGAAACCAGAGTCAAAGGAAGAACCATTTGGAGATTGTCCATTTGGTGCCATAAAAACCTGCAACAACTTTTCAATCTCAAGTGGTCTGTCCTTGTCACCCAACAGATTTCTGAGCCACCTACTTCTTAGCATATCATTAGCACTCTCCAAAGGAAGACAAATATCAGTGTTAGTCTAAATAGAATGTAAGATTAAATTCACTTTTTAAAGTAGTTAATGCATTCCAAAGACAAATGCAAAAAATTGTCTGGTTATCTTAGTCTCTGGATAACCTATTTCATCTCTTTTGCCATTATCACATAAAACTATGCATCAAGTCACAAATAAACCATATCATAGATTATTATGGACATGCGGCTTATGGGAAGGAATCACCTCTTAATTTTTAATTTTATTCTCTTCATATTTACAATAAAAGTGTTACTCTCTGAGTCTGACCAGTTCATTCCACTGAAAACTAAGTAATAATACACATTCAATAAGAGTGGGTGGAGGGGGGAACTAAAAATAAAAGGAAAAAGAACTTTTTCATTTTGAGCTGGTGCATTGCTAAGTGTGCCACTGAATTAAAAAAACCTTAAGCTCCCCTAAAATTAGCGCAAGTTCTAGGAAGTCTTGCCTTAAATAGATATTTAAAGGAATAAATGCCTACAGCACATTAAATGTACTTAAAACAAAAACTATTAGAAAAAGCCTTCATGATTATATCCATATGTTTAGTTTTAATTTGCATCACACTTAGCTCTGAATAATTAAAGAGGAAAAAAACAATCTTAATCTTATTGTGGGTCCCACACAATCAAAGCCATATACACGTGATTCATGATCACAGCTTGTATTCACAGCTTTTGTGTGTGTGGTGTGGGTCTGACAATTAGACTTAGACTGTTTTTTCTAAAAATTATTCAGCGCTAGAGAGAGATCAATATTAAATCCTCCCAAAATCTACAAATCAGGATAATTAGGGGACTATGGCTAATGAAATATCAAAATTCTAAGCTATGTAACATTTTGGCCTCATTTGATTGAGATTGAAACTCAAAAGGATTTTTGAGAGACTTTAGGAAGAAGAAAACAGATTCCATTAACCAGATTATTTTCATGACAGTTACAACAACAACAACAACAACAACAACAACAATAATAATAAGCAGAGAGAACTGTTTTCTCAAAATTACAGAACCATTTTCTGGAGGGAAAAAATTTTTTTCTCATGATTACTTTCATGTCAAAGAACTGGGTCATGGGAGAGATGCATTAATTTGACACATTTAGCAGGCTTTGAGCTTTTGAAGAACTCTGCAGAAGAATCCATGGTTACATCTGTCAGGTTGACAGTCTTCTTTCGTGACCTTTAAAAAAAGTTAAGGAGAAATTGATCTTTTTGATTTACATTTGCTCAGTTACCTCTCAAGCTCTGCACAAGCCAGGAAATAATCATCTCAGCTTTAAATTTATTATTTTTTGAGCTAGAATAACCCAGTACTAATGGAATCTTTAAATGGAGAGATTTTATGAATGGTTTTCTTTGTGAACACTTCCTGGCAGTGCCATGGTAATATTTCTCGTGCTCTCCACTGGCTCAATACATTAACTACTAAATATTGTCTTTTCTGCAACTGGTTTTAGAATCAATCTTCTTAGGCAAGAATGCCAACAATGAACAATCGAAGCAGAAGTTGTGCTCTGAATGTTCACCTGTGTCTGGGAATGGAACAAGTATGCTCTTTATTCCTTGCACCCAGAGTTTCACGGTCAGAAATCCCAAATCATCTCTACAGAGGCAAAGAGAAGTCAGATAGCACGTTCTTTAGGTTTTAGTTACAATTTACTGAAAGCTCCACGTTCTGTGGTTGTGACAGGTGCTCTCTCTCACAGTTCCAGATGCTGGGATTACACTTGGGAATCCATCTATCAAATTTCTATGGAGAGAGGGTCCTAAGCGTCATTCCTGGCCCAAGTTCTCAGCAACATCGACAGTTAACTATTAATGAACAACATCTTTGGACTTCTTTGTGCTTCCCGAAGCCCTGGGTTGAAGCAGCTCAGAAACAGAAGAGATGCTAATCGCATTGTGTTCTCAAACGTGTTCAGTGAAGGAGGGCAGGTTTCCCTCTTGACCTCAGTGTCACTCCAAGGGAAAAAAAGTCTCTCCAGTTTTCCATTCAGATAATACCTCTGCTCCTCCTCCTCTCGCCAAAAGTAGAGCAAGCAAGTGGGATTATGGTGAATACCCACCAACAGGCACATGCTCTTTTGTCATCCTCTCTTCAACACAAAACAAGGAGCTTTGCTGCAAAACAAAGCTCCTCTCCGCTCCTTTCCCCCTCCCTGTTCTCCCTTCTTTGCCCTCACCTCTGCCTTCCTGTCCTGCCTCCCACTTTTTTATCCACCCCAACTTTACCTCCAGGATCCATCCCTTCCTCCTCCCTCCTTTTGTTTTCCTCATTCTCTTCCTCTCCTTCACCTCTTCTCAAATACCCTCTCCCTTTCCCTCTTCCTCCTTATTGTCTGCTGGGCTGATTTAGGCTTAGCTTGTACAGAACTCTTCCCTTCACCTTCCTTTTGGAAAAATGGCAGTAGTGCCACCAGGCACCCAAGTGCCAAGGGGTAGAGAGACTCTGAATGGTGCCACTGCCACATTTATTAATAAAGACTAAGCCATGTGGGATATAAACATGGATCTCTGTTCTCATGGAAAACTGGCTCTCTTTTATGGGATCCATTAATCATCACACAGCTATATGGGGTTTCCCTGTTCCTGGGACTCACCCCACTCACAAGCTATGCACCTACCTGGAGAGCTAGACTTCTATGGCCGTACCAAGTAGACTCCTGGGCGACTGTGAGGGTCTGTTGGAAACACAGCTTCCTGTCCTGTCCATGTTTATATACCCCATGGTCCTTACAGAGCACAGGCCAGCTCTTGGTAGACCCAGTATTTATTGGATGCATGTTCAATACAGAATCTGATCAATACATTTGTGTTTATGACATTTCATAAAATGATAGCATGGATGTGACAAAGAAAACAGATTTGGCAACTTTATTTTTTTTGAATTGGGGTAAATATACATAATATACATCTTATCATTTTAACTATTGAAATTGTGCCATTCAGTGTTATTAAGTACATTCTCATTGTTGTACACCGTCACCATCTCCAGAACTTTTCATCTTCCCAAACTGAAACTCTGTTCTCATTAAATAATAAGTCACTACCTCATTCATAGAAACTTGCTGTTGACTACTCTAGGTATCTTATATAGGTAGACTCATACAGTATTTGTTTTTTGTGTCTGGCTTATTTCACTGAGCATAATGACTTTAATTTTTGACATGGATGTTTGTTTGCTTTCTCATTCTTTGTGAAAAAGGACCTCCATTGCTGGAATCACTTGCTTTGTCACGGTATTCTGATGGTCTGAGGAGGCAGAGATCGTCCCTGAAAGAGCATGACACAAACTTTATCAAATCTGGCATAAATAAGGATTCTACTTTTTTTCTCTACTCATGCTAAGTCTGTCCCTTATCTGATGCCCATTCTTTTTCCTGGGGTTCCATAGCAAGGATCATCCAGGAAGGAATTCTCTCAAAGTGGCTGAAAGGCTGGCCCACGGCCTGTGGGTTGCCCAGTCCTGTGCCGTGGATCCTTCCATAGCAAACCCACAGCAGACCACAGACTGCTATCCTGTGTGTACCTTCTTTGGACACTAAGACTATTTCTTCATTTCAGTACAAAATAGAGCACTTGATTAAGGTGTGATGTAATTGCTTCATAAGAGAGTTTGCCCTGAAAATGTCTTCTTGGCTTTTCTGAAGCAGGCTGCACGCTTATTTGTATTTGCACCACATGCTAATCTCACGAATGGCCCTGTTCTGCCAATGAAAGGACGGACGGCTGTTCTTTTACTCTTGTGCCCAGAGAAAGCTCCCCACTTCTCTGTGCACTGTTGCCATAGTAACCAAAACATAGTTTTTCAAAATAAGAAAGGAATCTTTCTGGGTACTGGGGAACTTAGTAAAGTGAGAACATAAGTAAGCCTCAATTATTATAGATGCTGGCATAAATACCCAGTTGTTAATAGTCATAAGCATGGTTGAAATTTGTAGGTAATTTTACTGTCTCTTGTGGGGCAGGGTAGGGAAGGGTCAGTGAATGGCTCTTATCTTCACTCTAGTTGCACAGATTCTTTCATAAGCATCAGAATTGTCATGCGAGCTCAGACCCATGGGCCATACAACGTAGAACTGAGATTTTCCCCAGTACATAACCTTAGAAGAGGCTATGACATTATATTTATGCTTCTCTAACCCTCTCAAAGTATTGAAAATACAGCCCCAAATAGAGGAATCTGCCAGGAATATAGCATATTGTGGATCTGTGCAAACTTTTCCATAAAAAATTTCTATTTTCAGCCTTTATCAGCTCTTTAAAAGAACTTAAAGGGCCATATGATTTCTGTGTGGTATCCAAAGTGGAGATATATTGGTATGTTATTTAAAAATAATGGTTTATTTGTTTTCTTATTATAATTTATGTTTATGAACAAATGAGAATTTACCAAAATTTATTAGAATTTGTGGAGGAAATTTCTAAAGGTCAATGGTACACCCCCTTTAGTCATAACTGGACTCTGGTCATGGCCCCTCTCTCACCAGTGCTGCTTAGGGTAGAGACTCAGCCGTGTCTGGTCTGGCCGCAGCCCTGGCTATCCACCCTGCCTCCTCTGATATGGGAGCCTCCGCTCTGCACTACTACGTCTCCCTTGCAGGCACACTGCAGAGGGGTCAGACAGAAACTTCTGGATTTCTTACAGATCCTTGGGGATTAGGAGCATCCTGCTCTATCCCTCCTCTTCCTAAACAATCCACATTGCTTCGTCCCCCCAGCTGTCCCATACTGGCGTAGAGCCGCCTGCGAGTATCCTTCCAGAGTTTGAAATGCGAAGTTGGCACCATCTTTTTCTGCTTTCTGCTTCTGCCCTCAGCTTATTTGGGTGTTTCATCACCTCTCTAAACACCTTTGCAGGTTCCTGGGATGGCAGAGTGAGCCAGACAGAATCCTCCCTCAGTCTCTTCACTCACATTCTCATTGGAGCTTCTTTCAGCACCCAGCAGGCTTAGGCCCTGCTTATGACAAGGACTTCCTTTACTGCAAGTCCCGCATCCTTTTTTACTTTGCCTCCTAGGAGCTCTAGGAGCTTCAGGCCATCAAACTGTTGGACATTAGACTTCCTTCTTTGTTAAAAATGGCAAGTTTGTTATCTCACTGTGAACTCGATATAAGAATCTGGTTTGAAGCTCCAAGCTCAGTAAGGACTTCTGGGTGTTCATCTCCCACCACGCCCAAACATTTGCAGTGATGGCTACTGATTCGGTGGGTGGGCAATGTGGAACATCATGATGTCCAAGTAAGGAAAAGTACCACTCCTGCCAAAATTACCTCCCCGCAGTGGCCTGCTTAGTGGAAAGTTACATAACTGGTATTCAACTCTCCTGCCTAAATCTGGTAAGATTACATTCTGGCAACTGTTGATGACCAACAACCCAAGTCATTTCTAGGACCAATAAAACGCTTTTAGTTGTACTTGCAAACCTTGGTGCAGAGGTTCTTGTTGTTGGCTGCACTTCGGGGTCTCCCTGGAGCTTTAAAGAAACACTGCTGCCTGGGATCACCACCAGGCTCAGGCTTAATTGGTTTGGGGAGTGGCCTGGGTTTTTTTCTTTTCCTAAGTTCCCTAGGTGATTGTAACCTGCAGCTAAAGTAGAGGCCTCTGTACTAGCGCTCAGCTAAGTAAAGAAACCATTAACTTGGGTTTTGAAGTCACATATCAAATTTTGGATACTCAAATAAACATTAGCTTATTTGATTTAGTACTACTATTTCTAATATTGTTAACCATTTGAGTGTTAATTTTTTTTTAATCAGGAAGATTTTTCTTTAAACCTGGGTTTTTTCCACATCTGCTGAATTTTCAGTTACAATCTTATTACCGTCATAGCATCTATGTATATATGTTGGTAGCACATGACTCACTTAAGAGAAATTTTGGTTGAAGCAACGTTCCATGCATTAGGGCAGTGGCTGTATGTTGGAATCAACTAGAGCAATGAATCTCCAACTTGGCTACACCGCAGAATCAACTAGGGAGCTTTTAGAAGTCCCAGAGCCTAGGCCTCGCCCCAGACCAACGACATCAAACTTTCCGTGGTTGGGGCTTTAGTGCCAGCATGTGTGGAAGCTCCCCAGGTGTTTGCAGTGTGTCCCCAAGTTTGAGTCAGCCTAGAGCAGTTTCTCACAATTTTACGTGATAAGCATCCCCTGGGGGATTTGTTAACGTGAAGCTTCTGATTCAGTGGGCCTGGGATGGGGGCCCAGATTCAGCATTTCTAACAAGCTCCCATGTGATAGGAGCTGCTACCCTGAGAGATGCGAGATGCTCACCTGAGGACAGGTAAGACACCAGTGGTGCTAGTTTGCAGCAACACCTTTCTTAAGTGGCAAAGACCCAGAGAACTTAAAAACAAACCAACCAACCAACAAACAAACAAAAAACTGAGCCTGGGCCCTGTTACCAGTGAATTTAATTTGATTACACTGGGTGAGTCTAGAATTTGACACTTTTTAAAAGCTGCCCTGGTGATGGTTATATCGACTCCCAGGTGGAGAACCCCTGCAACACTGGGGACTAGCTATGACTCTAGTTGTATAAATGATTAATAAATGGCATCAGAGGGAAGAGGAAAGGGAGATGACCAAAATAAGGCCAAGAAGGTCCCTCTTTCAGCTAGAAGAGTCCCTGGACCTGCTTAGAGATGTCTTGTCTGAAAAAAGGTCCCCTCTGTAGAGAGAACTCACCATAAGGCTACCAGATTTTTTTCAACTCATCTTAAGCCCCTGTTTTGTATATTGTTTGAATACATTTACATGTTGACTATCAAGGGGCCCTAAATCTAAATATATAAGATAAAATAAGTTAGATCTTGTCACCTACTGCAATTGTATTCATACACAATTAGTGCTTAACACAACTCGAGGTAGGGAACAGATTTTGAAACAGCTAGAGATGGGGAAAGGAGAGGACACACCAGCAGTACAGGGAGGAGGGGAACTTGGGGAACCCATGACAGACAGGCTTCTGCCACTGCCCAGTGACAGCCCTCTCCCGGACCTCAGACAGAACAATAGAACCTGAAGCCTCTACACCTTTCTCTCTTTATTATTCCAAACATCTTTGATCTCTTTCGCTCTCAAGAGTCCTTATGTAGGGGTCTTTAAGCTTCCTGACCTGGTTTGGAGGCCACCCTTTGGGTGTTCCTCCCTGAACCTTCTGGGCAAGTCCTGATTCTTCATGCTGCCTCCCCACAGCGCTTAGCACAGCATGGGTCAGGGCCACTGCATACAGTTGTGTGGGATGTACCCTGATTGGGTGCCTACTGAGGGACATGAATGGGGGCTGAGCTTTAGCTCATCTTCACTCACCAAAGCATGCTACCTCAGGAGCAGGAGGCACCTGTATGTCCTGCTACCTCCTGGAAGCCTTTTTCTGATTCGCACAAAGATAACTGCCATGTGTGCTAGTAGAGGCTGGTGCAGGTCACTTAGTGGATGTCTACTAAGTGTTCATTAATTGAATGAATGAATAAACAAAAGTAATAACAAAGTGGAGGCAGTCAGGATAAATAAGAGGCTTCTGTAGTCATCTAGGTAAAGGTTAAAGGTTCTGGGAAACCAGAAACAATCTTTAACAGTGGCAGGAGATTGTTTTTAAAATGATCATCTGTTTTAAAAATTATCATATAAATGTCCTAGGAATGATTTGCTCTAGTGCTTGGTGTGCAACAGTGGTATGACTTGTCATGCCACATATGACACATCAGCCATGTGTGGATGGCCCAGGCTTTGAAATTCAGTGTGGCTTGGAGACTACAAAATGGTGGTCAGAAGCTATTTCCCATAAAGGAAATCTCAGTTTTCATGAAATGAAGGCTGATTACCACTGGGACAGAGCTGTCCAGACCTTCAAGCTGTCAGGGAAATGTGGAAAGGAGAAGTGAGGTGAGAGCTCTAGGAAGGACCCTCTTTCCACTACAGCTGTTCTGATCCTGTTTGGTTGTTACATGTGTGGTTACAACAGATCCTGATGAGAAGTAACTCTGCCCTAAGCATTTTCTGGTAAATAAAAATTTCATCTCCTTTAATTGTATTTCTGCCATTTTAAAGGAAATGTATATGTTGCAAATTCTGGTTTCTAGTATGAATGATAAGTGCAATATGATTATTGCTGTTACATCATTGTATTTTCTCCTGTTTAAAAGATACATTAGATATTTTTAGTCAAGACAAAATGATGACAGATATTTCAGGCATTCTTCAGTTAGCTGGCCATAATATACTTCATGTTAAATAAAATGTCTTGTAAGATATGTATACTTTTAAAATCCATCTATACCTCAATATACCTCACATAGCATAATGCTTATTTGTGGAAAAATAAGATGCAGACTCAAACTTTAGAGTTTATGAAGATTGGCTGCAAGAAGGAATGGGGGAGCACAAGAAATTGGTAAGCCCCCAAAAAAGTGATTTTTCTCGAGATACATTGTCACAAGGCATAAGAATCATGGCAAAATGTTACAGCCATTCAAACTATTTGATAACGTTAACTTAGGATAACTACCAAAAAAGAGCTTTCATGAACAGTACAGCTGACTCGTTTTTGAAAAGGATGACATTGTTTACCCAGGGGGGAGTGAAAAGGGCAGTACCAGTTTGCTGGCACTTTAACCTTTCCTTAACTGGAGTCTCCGTCTCTTGTGGGCAAGGTCGGCTTCACTCATGTGTGGCCGGCTTAGAAGTATAGTGCTTAGTCTGATGTTCTTCTATCACTCACTATCTCATAATTCCTAATAAAATTTGAACAAGGGGCTCTGCATTTTGATTTTACACTGGGTGCCACAACTTATGTAACTGGTCCTGATTATGAAAGCTGATTTCACCTTTCTTTACTATATATTATGGGCTAAAACATGTTTTTCCCAGTATCAAGTTATGGACCAGGTGAGAGGTGAAGTCTAGGGTGAGCGAAAGGAGCTTCTGACCAACTTCCTTTTATTTCCTCAGGCGCTAGACTGAGCACACAATAGGAAAGGGAAGAATAGCGCAGGGTTAAGAGCAGTCAGGGGCTACTGACAGCTCGAGTGTCTCCATTAAGAGCAACAGCAGCTGCTGCTACTCCTGCTCTGCCCACCTCCGCATCAAGGAGCTAATATTTGCCAGGATCTCGCTAAGTGCTTCACATCCATTATTTCCTTTAACTTAATCCTCTTGACAACCTGTAAAATGAGTATTATTTTTATAAACGAAGAATTTGAAGTTTCCAGTAATTAAGTTGCCCACAATTACAGAGCCAGTAATGATCCCACTCACTGTCCTTTCTACTCAAGAAGTAGCCGACCATTCTTGTCTCTTGTTAAAACTGAACTTGAATTACTTATTTGTCTACCGAAAAAGACTCATTGTTAGGGAGAGGGCCACGAACTGATGCTTAGATAGATTGTTTATTTTATATTTTTTATTTTACTTTCATATAATTGTAAATAATATTGTTATTTAATCTTTTAGATATAAATTTCTTTCCTTTTTCTCCACGGATGATATCTGAACAGTATACTAATACCAGACGTGTTTTTCCAAGAAGAAATAGGTACACCCTCCTTCTTTTCTCAGAAGATTGTGTCAATAAACAGTGTCATATATTTTTTAAACCTCAGCCAAAATGACATTTTGATTCTTGGTTATTTCTGTTACTATTGTTTTCCTAGTTGTTTGGTGTGATTGTGTACTGCCACAATTAAAAAAGATTATCCATGTTTTCTATTTTAGTTTTGAGTTAAAAGTTAGGTTTTTCAAAAATTTGTAAATAAATGTTATTCTGGACTAACCCCAATTGTGTTTCCTTCAGGAAAGCATCTCTGGCAGCTGAGGTGTCCAGGCTTGGATATAGTTCCTCATCCAATCACAAGTACATTCCACGGAGGGCAGTGCTGTATGTACCTGGAAATGATGAAAAGAAAATAAAGAAAATTCCGTCCCTGAATGTAGATTGTGCGGTGCTCGACTGTGAGGATGGCGTGGCTGTGAACAAAAAGGTAATGGCATGCTTTTTTTTCTTAGGATGGGAAAAAGAAATGGATCAAAATTTTGTGCTCTCCTAGTAGCATTGCTCACTGTTTGGAAAGATCTTACTGTTCTCTCTTTTTTCTGATTACTGATACATCCTTGATCCAGCCCTTGTATAGGTTCCTAATGTTAGTGTCTCTTTTCTACAAGAGAAAGTAAGAATTCAACCAAAATATATTTAAAATCAAGACCGTCAATATATGTGACTATATGTGTGTATAGATAAAGAAGTATAAAGACAATCCATTCTGGCTGTGATTTTTGCTAGTTTGGGTAAGTGACTTAATCCTAGAATCGTGGTGTGTAAATTTTTCAGACCAGTAAGATGCAATTAAGGAATTTATTTCTTCTTTTTACTGCCAAGAATATTGAGTAGTAGCCTTATCTTTTCTCGGACAAATGCCAAGAAAATAAAAAATAGGCTTCTGTGGATAAGTCACCATTTTCCCTACTTAATTAAAGGGAAACTGAAAAGAATCTTAGAGTTGCAGCTTTTGGCTGATTTCCTCATGGCCTGAAAAATGAGCCTTAGAAAACATCCATTTGTAAACAGGTATGAAAGGTTCCTACTGGGTGGTGGCACAGTGGGTGCTTTTGTTTCATTTTGGTTTGCTTAACTTCGTTTCCCAGATTTTTATAAAGAACATGGATTTTTTTTTCAATGATTAGGCAGAATATATAAATCATTATAAAAATACTAATGTTTACATGGAACTTTTTAAGTTAAAAACATACTTTCATTCAGCCTTTATCTAGCCCCTAGACAATGAGGTTGGGCTGAGAATGGACTGTGGAGTAGGTGGACAGAGGGAGCCGACCATCTGGATTTATGCCTGTTTGGACAGTTTCTTGTCCTAGGTGATCTGAAATAGTGTGGCTGTAGTATACAACTTTCTTGATTAATTGCTTTTCTTGAAGATTCTAGCAAACATATATTTGCTTTAATATTGTTTTTAAAAGTTTATTTCTAGCGTCTTTCTAATGGTCAAACCAAGGCTTTCCAAGTATTTGGGAAAGGATTAGAATAAGCATGTGGAATCTAAAACATCTATTTGAAATCTTTGGCATACACTAAGGAAAATACAATTAATCTTCTTTCTCCAAGAGATTAAGGCAAATCAGCATTTTCTTGAAAGATATAATGTGATTCTAGTATGCTCCCTTCTAAAACTCGTGTAGTGCATTCTAAGATTAGATACTAAATTGTAATTTCAGTTCTGTGTAACCCAGGGCAATTCACTTTACTTCTTTGCCTCAATTTCTTATCTGTACTGTGGGAAGACAGAATCTTCTTTTGTCAGGAACAGGGATTATTATGAGGAAAAAAAAATTGATAAAATGCCTGGGAGTAGCTTCATTTCCTATAGGAAATAGATTAGATAAATCCTGTAATAATCATGATTAGAAGGGAATTTATTTTAGCATGTAGCACAGCGAGCCATTAGGTGTCCTGATAAACTTCTAAGCACATTTCTTCAAAAATCTTGAGGCTATCTTCCCATACCCACCTGAGGATGTTTTCTATCACCCACATGAGTTGAAAATAAGTTCTGTCCTTGCCTCACATTTTCTTGCTGTTCATCTGTGTTCTGAAGCTCATCCTTATACTCAGAGGCACTACTTAGGTGCAACCTAAGGAGAGGAAGGGGCCAGAAGAGTTTACAATGTGCAAGCTGCTCCCGCCACCTTGGTGTCTACGTCTTCGTCAGGATACTCCCGTTCTCTTAATGCAGTTAAACTTTGCATTTATTGCCAGACACACTGTTTTATGCACGCTGAGCTTTCAGTCAACTAAATGTCTCTTTCTCATCCACAGAATGTTCTGGCAAGCCAGGCTAGTACTTGTAAAAAAATTTTTTCTTAAAATCTCTATTCAGGATTTCATTTGATCATGTATTTCATTTCAGAGGCCTAGCCTGTCAAAGTCTTTTTGGATTTTTTATTTATTATCCCACATTTATATTTTTTGAGCATTTAACCAGCATACCATATGAAAATTTAACAAGCTTCTGATGAAAATATTGAAGAGGTAGGAGCCAAGTGCTGCAGAAGCATGCCATTAAAAACTTCTGTTCTACTTTATTTAACAAACATTTATATAGTGATAGCTAAATGCTAGGCACTGTTCTAAGGGCTTTAATTTGCATAACAGTCTGGTGAGGTATTATAGTACTCCTTCTAAAGAAACTGAGGCATGGAGAGGTCGAGTTCATAAAGCAATGCTGTGAATGTAGTTATTCAGTCACCTAACTCTGCTAAAATCCAATCTTTTCACAAGGATATATAAGAAATTTTTTTATCTAATGCCATTTCAGAATGAAACTACCTTCCCTATCTACTTGTCTAGAAATACCGCACTTCTACCTCACCAGAAAAATGAGGTTAGGAAGATGGGACTTGACCTCGAAGAACCCATGTCAGTACCCAGTTGTTACCACCTTCTTTTTGAAAGTGCTGGACACACAAAAACGGTAATAGCTACCATTTACTGAGAGTTTTCTATATAATATGTGTTATATTAAACGCTTTATATATCTTTTTTCATTTAATTTTTACAGCAAAGTTTTGAAATATGCCCAAGATCATAGTGCCATTAAATGGCAAAACCAAGATTTGTATCTCCTAGCATTTTTGCCAGGAGTCAGCCTAAATTTATCTGTCGGCATATTCTATAATTAACCTTTTTCCCCTTTCTTGGAAAGTTAGTGCCTGGGCTTCTCTTTATTTTTTGTCACCTTTGTATATACTTCATGGTTTCTCAAAGATTACTGGCAGAAGTTCTGTGTTCACATCTGCAAATTCTTTCAGTGTCTTGGTATTATAATCCATTTAGACCTAGGGACTTCAATTCATTTGAAATGTCCAGATAAGTCTGAAACTCCTCACATATTTGATATCCTTTTATTTTCTTAAAATCATCTTTTAATCATGTTTCTTGTTTCAATATTATTCTTGATGGAGGAAATAGAATAAAGACCATTTTAGTGAGTTTCTTATGAAGAAGAAATCTATATTAAAACTCATTTCAGATGATCTAGTTATATATAGTTTACTAAACTGAACTACTATTGCCTAATTCAACTTTCTTGGCATTATTAAAACTTAGTCACTTCATTTTATATCTCATTGTATTTCATTTTTATTAATAGACAACCCAGTTTTTCATTTGATTGACTGTGGAGTATGGGCTTGTAATGAAAACAATAGGAGTTTCCACAAAGCAGTTTATAAGTATATAATACCTTCCAGCAGGCTCTAATCTTGTCCTGCTAATCCAATTTGTGTTTAAGTAGCTCCTTCATGTCAAGGAAGGCACTATCAGCTCACCTTCCCAAGCATGGACGATGAAAGCACTGTCTCTACTCCCCTCTTATCTTCTCCTTTTCACTGTTGAATGCACGAGGAGATGCAGGACTGTCTAAGCCCCTGCTTGCTGGGACACAGTGAAAATAAGCCAAGTAAACACAGATTCCTGGTGAATCTCCATGACACTTAGGTGAGGCCAAGAAGGGGCAAGTGGAGTAAATAGAGTCTGGATTTCAGGGCTGCTATTTTAGTTAAGTAAATATTTAAATAAATATTTAGATTTATTTAATATTTAAGTTTGAATATGGAAATTTAAACACTCAGTATTTAAATAAGTATTGAGTACCTACTCAGCCAGGCACTATTGGCAAGCAGGAAGGAAGCAAAGATGGTTGGAAACAAAAGCCTGTGATAAGACAGGAAAAAAAGTAAATAATTATAATCTAACAAGATAGGTCTTAAAAATTGCACACTTTTTATTATCATTTGGTTCTAAGTACTTTTTTAATTTCCATTTTGATCGCTTGCTTGAGCCATGAGATGTATAAGAGTGCTTCCCAAACACTATGGTGAAGAACTAGTTTGGTTATTTTTACTTTTTGTTGTTCCTTTGCTTCATTTTGAAAACATTTCCAATCTTTTGTGGACTGATACTTTTGTAAAATAAAAAAAAATATTGCTAGAAAATTAAATGCTGCTTGGGGGTCACAGCAATGTCAAACTCTGTACAAGTTTCTAAATTCATATTCCCCATTTCTTACTTAACCTCCTAGGGGCATGGTCATGGTCAGAGCTTGTGGACCAAGAGTGGTCCAAAGACCACCGTTTGAGCAGCAGGGACTTAGAATTTTTAAATTTCCAAGTGTATGGGAGATTTTTTATTTATTTTTTTGTTACTGATCTCTAGCTTAGTTGCTTGATGATCAGAGAATATGATCTGAATTTTGCCAAATTTTGGAAATTTGTTGAGTCTCGCTTTACAACCTACTATATGAGCCATTTTTGTCAATGCTCTATGTGTGCTGAAGAAGAGTTATTGCCTAACCCAACTTTCTGTTTATTAGATGCAGAATTCTACATATTTCCCATTAAACCAACCTTGTCAATTATGTTGTTCAAAAATCCAAATTTTTACTGTTTTTCATCTGCTTTATATGTTAATTATTGAGGCTAGTTGAAATTTACCCTCCAATGGAAAATTTGCCAATTTGTCACTGTAATTCTATCAATTTTTGCTGCTTATAATTTGAGCCTCTGCTATCAGATTTAAAATTATATCCTCCTGGCATATTAAATCATTTATTATCATGCACTGACCTTCTTTATCCCCTATAATGCTTTTTGCTTTACAGTTTATGAATGTGGTCTGATAAGAATTTACCAGCTTTCTTTTGATTAGCATTTGGCCGCAGTATTGTTTTCAGACTTTTGCTTTCAACTTTTCCATATTTTTGTCTTTTAAATATGTTTCCTATTGTTTAAAAACTTTTATATCCATATAGACAATCTCTGTCTTCCAACTAGAACATTAATCCACTTACTTTTAATGTAATTACTGATCAATTGAGATTTAAGTATCCTATTTTTCTCACCTGTTCTTTGTTCTTTTCTTCTTCCTACTTTTTAAGGTTTATGTTTTTTTAGTCTATTTTCTCCTCTCTTAGTTTAGAAGTTATGATTATATTCCTAACTTGTATTGGTTACTCTTAAAATTTACCAAGTATACTTAACAAAGCCTAAAATTAACTTGTGTCTTCTTTCTGGACAACACAAGAATTTTAGAAAAATATAAATCTAGTCATCTCCCTTGCAATTTGTGTTATTTTTGTCCAATATTTTATTTAGTAATCTCTCATACACTCATGAATCATTTTACTATCATTATTATATATATGTAGCATTTATTAATACCAACTTAGCCATTTTACCACTTTCTCTGCTCATTATTCCTTCTTGCATCTCAGATCTTCTTTCTGAGGTTGTTTTTCTTTCTCCTGATGTGTATCCTTCAGAATTCCCCTATAGTAAAGGTTTATTGACAGTGAACTCTCAGTTTTTGTTTATTTGAAAATGTCCTTATTATTTGGCTGAGTAGACAAATCTAGATTGACAGTTATCTTCTCTCAGAACTTCGAAGATATTATTTCATTGTCTTCTGGTTACTATTACTGCCATTAGGAACTACATTGTCAGTCTAAAACCTAAGTTACTTGTTTTTTCTTCTTTGACTGCTTTTAAGATTTTTGTCTTTTGTGTACTGAAGGTTTACTAAAGTATTAACTGGAATTGATTCATGCTTCCTTTCCTCCTTTCTCCTCTTCTTTCTTTCACATGGTATAATTTGCTTTCCTTATATGTGTAGATTCGTGCCTTTTATTAGTTTTATGAAATTTCTACCCTTAGCACTTTAAATATCACTTATATTCCATTTTTTCCTTCAGAGATGCTAAGTAAACATATTTTGGAGCTTTTTATTCCTTGTCTCTTTATATCTTCGTGTTTTCTGTTTCCTTGTCTCTCTTGTGGTACATTCTGGGTTAGTTCTTCACATCTAATCAGCACATTTCTACTTCTCTTTTTGGTTGTGTCTAATCTGTTTAATCCATCCTCTGAGTTTTTAATTTTAGTGATTATATTTTTTATTTGTATAAGTTTTATTTTATTATTTTTTGTATCTGCTTGGTATATTCTGAATCTGATCATTTCAATATTTTTGCATCTAAATTGCTTTTGTTCACTGACTCCTACTCCTGGTATGAACCCATATTGTTTGGAATTAATTCTTGGGAATTCCAAGGGCCTAGGGTAGGAAGGTTTTTCTCTAAAGAGAATTTGTGTTTGCTTCTGCTTGGAGCCAGGGGCATTACTAATCTAGAGTCTCAGTTTATTCTCCCCAACTGTACAGTCATCTCAGGCTTAGGACCCTGAGGTCAGCGTCTATATAGACATTTGGTTACTAGCTTTCTTGTTTTTCTGACCTCTTATAAATCAGAATTCAATTCATTTTGTTGTTGTTTTACTTTGGCCTCTGGAAAATTCCCTTACATTCATATGAGCCCAACAATGTATTGAAAGTACTTTTGTTGAAATGTATCAATTTTCTAGGAAGATGACCCATTAAAGAATGTGGTCTGCCATCTTGTCAAAAGTAAAATACTCATTCTTTAAAAAAAATTTTTATATAAATATGAACAAAATTAGCTCAAGGTTTATTCTTACTTATAAAGAGTCAGATAGTTACGAAATAAAGCAGCCCCCTAACCATTATTCTGTTTCCCCTCTCCAGAGAAAATCCCTTTTACCTCTTCTGGCTTATTCTTGTGGAATTTACTCCATATTTCTAACTAATATACTTCTTAAAATTTTCCCCCTAATTTTAGGCGTGATATTCACTCTCTGCTATGGGATTTATTTCTATACCCACTATCACCCTATCCCCGCTATGTGTGAGCCATCATCCCTCTGTTGTCTCACTATAATTGTATGTAACTTTGATGAGATTAGTATTCATTGTAAAAACTATTTAGAGTTGAACTGTGTAGTGACAAACTGATTACCTTTCCTTTTCTGTCAATCTATTATTGTTTTCCCTGGAGTTAATAATTATCTTTTTTTTTCCCTTTTTGCTGGCTTAGTCTTATACTCAGTTGTCATTAATTTAACACCTACCTCTTCGCTAATTGTCTAAATCTCAGTGTGTTCAGAAGCATCCAGTATTTTATCAGTTTCATCTTCTTGGAGAAATTTCTCCTTGAATTTTCTGATCCCCTCAAGTCTGGACTTCACCTCTCTGTTGTGTTGTAGATCCTGTTTTCTGTATCTTATGGCTTCTTATATTTGGATATATTCCGTTATTCAGGCGAGCACACCCTGTAATAGTTCCTGAGAGAAGATTCCCCTCTGAAGTACAGAAGAAACTTGTATATAAACATAATCTCTGTTTTTTTGTTTTGTTTTGTTTTGTTTTTCTAATTTGATTTATAAAGAGTGGGAATAAGTTAGGAGTTTATGGTCATGAGGGGTCTTACAGTGGCTCTTCAAGATGCCAAAGGAAGAATCTAAATTGTGATTCAAGAAAGGCTTTTCTATGGAAACCTAAGCTAATGAAATCTGGGATGTCACTCATGGGCAACTTAATTTGGTAACAGCAGCCTAGTTCAGTGAAAAGGGTAGAGCACTTGGCAATAGAAGACTCATTTAAATTTCCCATTTTAACACTATCTAACCAGGGAACCTGAGACCTGTAATCTCACGAGCCTCCCTTTCCTTATCTGTCTTATGAGATTGGTGATAATGAAACCTGCACTGCCCACTACAGGGCCAGCTGTGAGACTCAAATGAAAAAGCACTTTGTAAACTCTCAACGGCTGTATAAATATTGCTTTTCTAAAAAAGGAGTTGTGTCATTTTTAAAGGAATAAAGCTTAGAAAATTGAGGAGAATGGATTTCAGCATATTCCTTAAGATGTCTCTTTCACATAGAGGAACATATTTAATGGTCAAAAACACTTTGGAGCCAACCATCTGGATTCTGTTACCATCTCATTCTAAAAGTGTGACAGTGGGCAAATTACTGCCTCTCTGTGCCTTAGTTCCCTCTTCTGTAACATAAGGGTAATAAAGGTAATTGTATATATTATACAAAATTATATTAAATGGGCTGACATTTTTTAAGTACTTAGAACAGTGCCTGGCACATAATAAGTGTTAGACGAGGGCTTGATAAATACTTAAATAGCAATTGTCTTAACTGTACTCCTGGCCAAGGGTCTGATGTATCAGTTTAAGTCTTTGATGATTGCTTAGAATGCCAGAGTTTACTGGTATTGATTCATACCTTAGATTCTTGACTGTCATAGGATAATATATTGGCACAAGTATGTTTTTGCTTTAAATGTCATGGAGTTTACCAATTTTGCTATTTTCACCTTCTCCCTCAATTATCGTACACAAAGAAAGGATTTCAGATACAGCAAAATACCACTTTTTCTCTCAAGCTTCCTCAGTTTTCTTAACACTACAGGGCTAGAAACAGTTATCTTAGAAAGATCTTACTTATTTTTTTCCTTAGGAAATCAGAGAAAAAGTTATCTTTCTTAAACAGTTAAGCAATAAATTTTTACTTTGCCTTTCTGTGCCAGGTACTTCACAGTTCCTGGCAGAAAAGGAATTTAAAAAATGGTAGAAGAAGGTGGCCAAATCTGCCTGTGAGGGGCTGGGCCCATGAAAAAGGTTCAGAGCAAAAGAGAACTGGGCTGGAGTCTGGGCCCTGAACAAGACCCATTTATGATGACTTTTTCTGTTATGAGAAACGGAAGGAGGACTGCTGCTGGGCTTGGGGATGGAGTGTCTGAGGAGAGCTGCCATCAGTAGAGTGTCCAGGGAAGCCCCTGGCTGGTATAGACTAGAGTGGTGGCTCGCTTTTTCACAGCCTGCTCTGCCTGGCAGAGGACCTAGGGCTGCCAAAAGGGCTGTCTTGTCGAAGGTACCCTCCTCTATAAAAAGGAAGAGGAAGCCATTTGCCCTCTAAGTAAGTCAGTTCTTCAGAAGTTCCATAAGGTCACTCCCACTGGGCAGTGTTCTTTAAATGTTTCAGCTCCCTCAGTCCAGCTTGGATATCAGGACATGTGAGGCCTTAAGGAAGGTTAGTGGTTTGGGAGGAGACAGCGCTGCAGAGGCAAGGGGAGTGTGACTAAGTCCCCCACAGTAAGCCACTTTCAAAATGCCTCTTCACAAACAATAATTCACGCAAGGATTTCTATAGTTATCTGTCAGACTCTGCAGAACCCGCAGTCATTGCATTTGTGTGTGTGAGTTGCTCCTTAGGAAACACCAAATATTAATCAAGGTTATTGGCTAATTATTAATCTTCGAGTAATATAAATATAATTTTCTGATACTCATTTTAAACCAGTTAACTCTTGAGTTCCTCTGTAATGCCTTTAGTTGTCATACAGATAGAAGATCCCTTTCTACCCGAGCATATGTATTCTCTCTAATTTGTGCTCTCTCATTTGGCTTCCTTTTGTGCATGTTTGCATGCAACACAAATATGCATGCACACGTGCACATGCATGTATGTAGACACTAAACCCCTATTTGTACTTACCATATACACACAGAAATCTATTTGACTAAATTTTAAATACCTCAGTGCTGTCATTTTGGTTGAAATAAATTAGTAGATTAGCGAGGTGTACTCTTCCCACAGGAGAAAGCTAACTGATGGGGCAATGAATGATTATATGTATACAAGGGCTAACTCCTTTTCGATAGTGGTGTGAAATTAGGATGGGAGGGCTCCTCTCCCAGGGGCTTTGCCTTTATTAAAAGACTTGAGAGTTTGAGAGATTTCTTCAATAGGAATTGGGATATCTGTGAGTCTTTTTGGAACAGTATGGAAAGCTGAACTGTGCTTAGCAACTCTGCAAGGTCTTTTTGATCCTTAAACATTCTGATATAAAAACCTATCCAGGTTTTCATAAAAGTAGTAAAGTGTTTCCAGTCTTTTATCAAGCTCTTTATGTCCTTAAATTACCTTTCCCCTTTTGTGGAGTAATTGTTTTAAAAATCCAGAAAATAAACAAAAAAAAAACCGCTCTTTTCCCTCATTGTTTTAGTCTTCAAAACAGACATCTTCTTAATGCAAGAATTCAAAAATCTCTATTAGGGTCATAATAGTCCACAATTTTCATTTAACGAGCTGAACAAATGTCTTTACAAAGAGATACAGGCTTCAAATTGCCAGTTATTTCTTTTCCTGCAATTCCTAGGCATCCAATTAAGTAAGGCTGAGTATGATCTCTAATATGATATACCTACAGAAAGCCCAGGCCATGGCAATAAAACAGATCGTTGAGCTCCAGCTCAAAATTCAGATCGAAAGAAAGGAACCCAGCTTAAATGAACTAAAACTTTATAAAACTGGAAATTGTAGCCATTTCCTCTGAAATGAAATAAGAAATAGCTTGGAGACTATAGTGAAAATCATTAAACTTACTTATTCCAAGTTTAGTTACCAATTAAAACCTCTTTTTTATCAGGAAATCACAGGTGATTTTCACAAAATGAACCCAAGAGGTTTCAGTCTGCTAAATCTCTGTGACTAAGAAACCAAGTACACATAGCCACCACCAAGATAAAAGAGAGACAGCAGGAAATCTTGCAGAAGCAACAAGGTTGACATCAAGGAATAGTACTTTTTTTCAAGTTTTCTTATTTTAGTAACCATAATGAAGTATTAAATACCTCCAAGTTTTCAATAATAGGTAGGTGGGAATATTTTAGGACATCATTCAACATTCTGATTAAGAGAAATAATTAAGAAATAATATCATACTTTGCCATTTATTTTTAAACACATCAGAGTCTCAGGTTGGTGTTAGGATAATAGAGATGGTGGTAGAGGTTTATTCTTATTCTATACCTGCTGTTTAGGTTGGGGAAGATGATGTTTTAGTGGGAAAGATATAGAAAGTGTAGTTTGACAGGGGCCTGTCTTTCTACTAAAGATACACTGTTTCAAATATACTTTTGTAATTTTTTCCCATATGATGCAATTGCATTAGTCATTAATTAGTCAGAAATTAACCTCCAAAGATTAGCAGTTGGGCCCTGAGTTCCCAGCCAAGTCTAGTCTAAGAAGCAGTATGTTCTTAGACAGTATTGATTAGCTCCAGCTAACTAGACAAAAAAGAAAGAAAGAAAGAAAGAAAGAAAGAAAGAAAGAAAGAAAGAAAGAAAGAAAGAAAGAAAGAAAAGAAAAGAAAAAAACCTTCCTAGATATTTGTCCAAAGAGAAAAACCTAGAGAGAAAGATGAACCAGGAAGTTGGCCTGAGATAAAAGTAGGCTTCCCAAAGACTGAAGTTTTTCTAATAGAGAGTGAATTCTTGAAGCCTTCCAGGGTAGAAGAACAAAGCTAGGGTTGGGCCCCAAATGCCTATATCTCTAAGCTTATCATCCACATTGTCTAATCGCCCTTCCTCAGTAAGGGGGAAAGGCTGATAGTCTGGCCCAACTGGTGCAGGTTTGCAAGGCACAGGGGCATCAAGACTTCTTTCCTGGAGCTGTGATGGATACATGCATAAGGGAAGGCAAAGGAGACAGCCAATAAATGGAAAAAACTGTTTCGAATAGGCTGTCAGAGCAAATGGAGCCTGAAGTGGGCTTGAAGAGCCCAAATTTGGCCTCAGGACATAAGAGGGTTAGGGAGAACCAGATGAAGAACCCCCATTGGTCAGTGTAGTCCAGGCTCTCTGGGCTGGGAGCCATGACTAGGTTTTTCTATATTTCCTCTGGAGACATACTGCATATATAAGCTTTCAACTTTGAAGGTCAGAGAGAGGACAGGCATTATCACACCTCCCTCCGGGGTTATCTGAAGGATGACAGCCTCCTTGAATTTTGGCCTGTTCTGGGCCAAAGGCAGTTTCCCTGGAATCATTCTTTCCAACTTCCGCCCTTCCTAAGAGGGCAAGGCCTTGGAGCTGACCGTGGTGCTGAACATGGTCTCAGAACAATGCAGTACTAGAGATCATTTAATGAGTACTTTCTGTGTGCCAGCACTGCAATAGTCCCCCCCCTTATCTGTGGTTTTGTTTACTGCAGTTTCAGTTACCTGTGTTCAACTGCAGTCTGAAAATATTAAATGGAAAATTCCAGAATTTAACAATTCATAAATTTTAAATCGTGTGTCGTTCTGAGGAGCATAATCAAATCTTGCACCATTTCTCTCTTCCACCCAGAACATAAATCATCCCTTTATCCAGTGTATCCATGCTGTATATGCTACCTGCCCATTAGTCTCTTAGTAGCCATCTAGGTTATCAGATCAGTTATCAGAGAGAAAGACCACATTCACATAACTTTTCTTATGGTATACTTTTATAATTTTTCTATTTTATTATGTTGTTATTCTCCTACTGTGTCTAATTTATTAATTAAACTTTATCACAGGTATATATGTATAGAAAAAAAACATAGTATATGTAGGGTTCAGTACTATTCCCAGTTTCAGGCATCCACTGGAGGTCTTGGAACGTATCTCCCACGGATAAGGGGGGACTATTGTATTTCTAAGTTCTTTGCATGGGTTAACTAATTTCATGTTCACAGTTCCACTCTGAAAGAGGTGCAGTTATTACCCCCATTGATAGGTAAAGAAAGTGGAATACAAAAAGGTTAACAAACTTGCCCAAGGTCACATAGCTAGTAAGTGAGGAAGACAAGCAGTTCACATCCGAGAGCCACACTTTTGGTCCCTAACTTGCTAACAAGAGTTATTAACAAAGCCACACAGAACTTGTTGAATTTTCACTGATTTAAGTATCATCCTAGCAGAAGTGAGCCACAGTTCCCTGTCTTTAATTGCCAGGGAATGTTACTGTGGGTTGGGATCTTGGAGAGCAAGACACAACAGTGAAGACTGGTTGGATGCACTTAACCCACTTACTCCATCATAACAGTCACACACCTTAATGTAATGACTTGTTCCATCCATGCCCACATCCCTGGTAGACTGCCAGCTTTGTGAAGAAACTGCCGTTGTATCCTCCACAGATTACCATAGTGCCTGGTGCATAGTAAGTACTCAGCAAACATTTGATGAATAAATGAGTTATATGATCAATATAACTGTTATAATGCATGTGTTATTTCAACATTAATAGAAGCACTATCAATCTGTTAAAATCAGAAGAAAAAAAACACCATGTCGTAGAAATTTTAGTCCCTTTGTATTTCATATTTGTCATGTCTTATCAGGAATTATATAAAATTTGGAGTGCATCTTCATCATTTATAGATGCATCTATACTGACAAAATGAAACAAAGAACTAAGGTCATGATTTAGACAATTTGAATGCCTAAACATATTTATGATTGAAGTTTTGTTAATATGTTAGGTTTTAAATCTTGGCCTGTATTTTAGATTTGAGTCTCAGAGTATCTCAGGAGGGTTGCTCCATTAACATGAAAATAACTCTGAACATCTTTTTTAGAGGATGCACAAGCATTCTATGGTAATAGAGTTTGTAGTGGCAATTATAGCATAGCATCACATTTTGGAGCTGAGATTATTGCCTATTTGTTGTTTGGTTTTAGTCAAACCATATTTTTGTTATGTTGTATTAACATGTAGAAAATTTCCATATCTGCCATGTTAACTCTTTTCCAATGTGTGTGTGTTTTTAGACAACACGCCACAGCTGAGCTCTTGGAGGACCAGCCTATTTTGACAGGTCCCCTTAGTCCGTGTATCACCAAGCTTGGTCTCTGCCAATATGTTTCACATGATCTGTGGACATGTGTAGCGCGCCTGTGCAACTTGCAAACACCCATACTTATTACAATAATAATTGGGTTTTGATGCAACTGGAACTCAGTACTACTAAGCTGCCAGCATTTCCTTTTGGCCACCAGTACTAGGCAGGAAAATTATAGTCTAACTGCCTTCCTGTTTATTGATAAACAAAGTGGCCAGCCCAGCAATGGAGCCTGATTAGCAGTTTGCACCCTTTGTGAAAGGATAAACAGAACCCTACTGTTTTCTGTGTTTGACTGCAATTTGCATCTTTAAAGAGGTTGGACTGCCCTGAGATTCATGTTCAACTTCCTAGTGCTTGGATAATCTTTGATATGTTACATGTCAGCCTCCTTGTTTTCCTCTCCTTCATCTTGTAACAGTATTTGCCAGCGCATCTCTGGTCCCATCTGGCCTACCATAAGCTTCCCGATAGTCACCTGTCTGAAAGAGGAGGGGTGGGAGGGGCGGGAGAAGAAATATGTCTGTTTCACCACACTTGAATTTTACATTCCCAAAAAACCCTTTATTGCCAGCTCAACTTCGTTTTTGAAGAGAGGATGATACAGGAATGAAGAGCCAAAGACAAAAGGGAATCTGCTTATCATGCTCTTTGGCCCATGGGATCATTTCTGGGCCCCTTTCTTTTCCCTTATCTTAACCCACCCTCCAAAAAACACCTTCCCCCTTTGTGAAGTGAAATATGCTATTAGCCTCCTACCTTGAGTTTGGTGTTGTTTGTTCTATTCTGAAATATATTCTAACCTAATTAGGTTCTTAAACTAAATGATAGCAAACCAAATAGTTGATTCCCCCTGTAATTATTTTGAAATGAAAGAAATGAAGATCATTTTAACTTGAATTTGCATGATGGAAAAGGGAACATTAATACATGTAAACATGAATTAATCTGTTTAAATAAACTTTCCCCATAATCCATACTGTATGTAAACAATGATTGTTCTGCCTTAGAGATATTGCATGATTGGACCCATGAGACTCCGCTTAGCCCACTGAACAGTTTCCTTTTATAACTTCAAAGGAAATGTTATGTATTTATTGGAGGTTGTAGGGTGTTAAGTGTAGTTACACGCAAATTGTATCTCAGCTATTTTGTTAATGCCAATAGGGATTAAATTAGATTTTATAGCTGTTGTAGGAGTCTATTTGGTAGCTAACAAGTGGGATTTTTAAATCCTGGAAAACATAATCCTATTACAAAACAGGCAGCTGAATTAACATTACCCAGGAAGGTTCTCTTCATGGATTAGCATTATTTGACAATAACAAAGAAAATCAACAAATTCTATGGGGATATTACATGCTTTTCTCAAAAGTCAGAACAGCGAATTGGAAAAAGGGAGCAGAATGAATGACCAAACATGCTATGACTTAGACTGTCCTTTTTTAAGAATAGCATGGAGGCTGGGAAGTGGAGCTGAGTGTAGCCTTGTCTGTAATACCGGCACGTGCCCTGGAGCTGGGAAAGTGGCCTTACTGATTCATGTGTGCACCCCACCTTCGTTTGCATGTAGTTATTTGCATCGATAATTCCCTGCTTCTGATTTTTTTAAGCGGTCATCAAAGGGCAAAAAAAGTCACTAGGAACCAAAGTCTGTGAACAAAAACACAAATTGATGGTGGAACAAATGTCTACCATTTCCTATGAAATCAGTAACACTTTCCTAGTTATTGTCAGACTCTAGAATCTGAGAATTTTAGAGCTAGAAAGAGCCTTGACATTTATTTCCTTTTTATAGCCCTATTCCAAATTTTACTTTAAACACCGTAAAAAAATGGATCTCTCTCTCTCACACACACACGTACACTCATACACACACATATGAATACACATATGCACTTAATAATGTATGGGTGGCCTTTTTTTCTTTAAAGAAGAAACTTCCTTAAGCCATTGGTTTGGGCTTGCTAGTGAGGGTTATTATTAGAGCTTGCAGGACTTGCCAATTTTCATTTGCAAGGGTATCATCTTAGCAGATAATCACATGGGTATCAATCACTGGCCTATCATTGTGTTAGATAATTGCATGGGCATCAATCACGTGTGTATCTGGAGAAAGTCATCACATGGACGCCAATTCCATCCCTAAGGAGGAAGGTAATTGCATTAGAAGCAGGGAAGGGCGTGTCTTTATGGCAGATAATCACATGAGTATCAATCAGGTTAGGTATCGAGGTAAATAATCCTGTGCATATCCATCACATGTACCAATGGAGATAATTATGTGGATATCAATCACATCAACACCCTGATTTTCTGGTAGAGGTTTACATGTGAAGCAATCATGTCATGTGTTTGCTTATGTCAGAGAAGAGGCCAGGTGTCCCTGTGCACACACCAGGTCAGGTGGTCACCTGGTGCCTTGAGGGGTTGAGGAAGCAATCCCACACACAAGGCCTTCCTCAGGAGACCACTGGAATCTTCATGATTAGAGAGCCAACTCTGCTGCAAGAGTAGAAATACTCCTAGGAAAAATGTGAATGGATATTGAAGACATTTGTGGTTTGTCACTGAGCATCCGTTTTCTCTTCGGAGGTCAGCTGCTGATTTTGATTGCCAACCGTGTGGTCTGGGTGTGGCTTCATCCCCTGTGGAGTCTGAGGTTCAGGGCTAACCAGTGAGTTGCATTCAGCTGGCCACAGTGACTGGCTCAGGCCAGGACATGTGACATTAACTGATCGAATCAGTGTGAATCTCAGTACTGTTGTGGGAGAAAGGGGTGAGTATTTTTTTCTTGCAGGATATCACCTGAGAGAAGATGAGCTTGGCACTGCTGCAGCCATGGTGCTTGTGGAGCCCAGCGAGGCCAGGGTCTACCACATGGAGATGACTCCCCAGAGAAGTTGTGACTGAGGGGGATGGAAAGGAACCCACACCCGAGAGCATTGTTTGGACCTGATTCCAGCAGCTCCTGAAGGAAATCCTTGACTGAATTCAACTCTCACTTGAGCCGTTAAAGTCCCTTTTCACGTAAGCCAGTTGGAGGTGATTTTTTGCCCCTTGCTTTAGAAAGAGCCCAAACTGATAGGATAAGTTTATCAAAGCCTTTCCTCAGAACAAACTTTCATTGGAGCAAGACCTGTGGGAGAAGGAACAGCTCTGTAGGAGAAAGTAAGGGCAGAGAGGAGGCTGGGCTCCATTACAGAATAAACACCACTGACCTCAGCCTGGGCCTGGGGCTGCATGTGGCCTGGTTGGAGTGCCCAGTCTCCTGGCCTCTAAACAGCTGAGCTCAAGCTGTGAGGAACGTTTATTAAAGATCTTGAAATGCAGTTTGAATGTTTTCTCTTTTCCCCCTGCCCATTCTTAATATTTTAATATTTATCAAATACTCACAATGTGTGAGCTACACATCATTGTCTAAGTGTAGTTTCAACCACCAAAATAAATGAAAAAATACAGGTGTCCTCATGGCAAGAACCATACCATTTTAAGGCATCATTTAATTGACATTTTAGTGGATAGATTTTTTTAAAAATAAGATTGAATGCTATCTGATGATTATTGGTTGGTTCAGAAGGAGCCAAAAGTTTTGGAAAAGAAGTAATAGAAAGAAATAATTCTTGAAGTAAGATCTACTGCTATCTTGAATAGAATGTTTCTTAGAAAAGATAAGTGGAATTATATGTTTTGTTTACCAAATTCTGTGTGTGCAGCTTGTGCCTTTTCTCCTTAAGTTTGTATTTTTTCTTTCTGCATATGCTGAAGTTCGAAATCGGAAGTTAATGGGCCTATCCATAGAAACTCCTAATAAGAGAACACAAATCTTTGAAATTTACTTATAATCTTAAAACCTCATTTTAACTTAATAATTCCAAATTCTCTTTCTTTTAAACTTAAATATTAGAGATAGCAAATGTGCCACTTGTAGTTTGAAATTCGGCACTTTTTGGGGGTTCAGACTCCAGTGCATGTTCAAATAAACAGTAGGATGACTAGTGAGAAAGGGGAGAAACCGTAAGACTTGACTCATTCACAGACTAATTGTCTCTGAAGTAAGTCCCTTTTACCAGTGATGTATACATGTTCTCACCTGCTGCAGGTAGATATTTGTGAAATGAATGCATACATGAATGAGTGACTGAACAAATGATTGGTCTGTGGCTGGGAGGTATCCCAAGGATTTAAGATTGAGTGTGACAGTTGTACAATTTATTCTCTACTCATCTTTACATATGCTCTTCCCTCTGCCCAGCATCCTCTCAATCTCATTCCTCAGGAGGCCTTCCAGGACCACCGAAACTCAGTGATTTCCCAGGCTTTGTGTTCTACATGCGCTAAATGTATTTTCCCTTCTGTAACATGTGTCACATCTGTAATACTTGTGCAGCGTTTGTCTTTCATATGACCCAGAAGCCCTATGAGGACAGGGATTGGGTCTAGATCCCAGCATTCAGCACTGTGCTACTTTGTTGCTCTTGGTAGAGGTGGGGGTGTCACAGCCGTGGTGGGCTGCCCCCTCTCTGACATTGAACATCAGGTAATGAATTCAGGGAACACATCCCAACTCAAGGGCTAAGTCTGACTAGGCCAATGAAGAGTAATTCAATCCTCCTTGCCAGCAATCACTTTTTATAGCTAATGAGATATATGGAATGGCTTGCTGAAGTTTTCTACTGAAGGGTTTTTTCCCTCTTAAAAGAGAACCACAGCGAATCAGTCTTTCTTTCTGGCTAACAGTGACAAAGGGGCGTGTCGCCACTGTTACTACTAAGGACAGCCTGAATTAGAACAAAGGCAACATCGTAGGTGGCAAAGTGGGAACAGAAGAAACAGGTACCTTTGACATTGTTGAGCTGCTGGCTTCACCCACCCAGAAGCTCCCCCACCACTGGATGTTGTCATGTAAATGTCCCTAGTGTTTAATAGAGCCATTCTGAATTGGGTTTTCCACTCTCTGCAGCCAAACTGAAATGGAACTGTTGTGGAAAACATACGAGCTTTGGTGTCAGATGCACTAGTTTTGATTCTTATTGGTGTGGACTTAGGCCTGACTTTCTTGATATATAACATGGAGAAAGTAGTACTTCTCACAGGGGGTTGATGTGTAGATTAAATGAAATTATGTCTCAAAACATCTACCAGAATGCCTAAAACAGATTAAGTACTAGACAAATGCTATTTCTTTTCCATTCAGGAGATGTTTCATATGTTGATCTTAGAGATTCAATGGATTGAATTAATGAACAATGAAATGGTTAAACCCCTACATCTTTTGTATATGAACTGTCAGGTAGTTTGCAATTTCATATGGGAGTCAGACATTCATAGTCATAATTTCAGTGGGGTTCCACAGTAGCCCTAATGGGAGAACAAATCCTACTAAGGGAAGGTGAAAGTACTGGTCAGACCACATCTGAAGGCTGGGGCTTAGGTCTTGAAGCCATAGACAAGGACAAGGAACAGTTGGAGATGCCGATGATGTTAATTCTAAAGAAAAGAAGACTTGAAACCAAAAAAAAACTTCAAAGAGAAGAGGGAGTGGAATTATTTTACGCTGCTTCGGAGGGCAGAATAAGGACAGACCCCATCAGCGAATGACTAAGATATAGATTTCACTCAATGGGAGAAAGAACTGTTGAGGAATTAGCAATGCATAAATGGAAGAGAGCTCATTAACAAAGCAAAGGCCCGCGTGGGTACCCACTCATCAAGGAGTGACCCCCCACCCCCAGCCCTGGCAGAGGCTTGGGCCATCTGGCCCCCAAGAGCTCTTTCAGAGATCTGGATTTGACGTTCAACTGTTCAACTAGACTCTTGTTCGGACTATGGCAGGTGGATTCAGAAAGCTTCTCTATTGGCTTTGCTATCGCTATTGTTTTTCTGATTTACTCCTCTGCTGTCACCATGACCACCACCACCACTGCACCCCCGCAAACTGACTTCTCACCTCTAATTATTTTTTCTGCACACCCTTGATGACTACAGTGATCTTTTACAGGCAGTCAGAGTAATTGGATTTGTGTAGCTGCAGTACAGTTTTTAGGGAACTGGAAGGCCGACCTGCCCTATTATCTTTCTGTCTCACCTGCCATTATACCAGAAATTTTTCTATTTTCCTCATCTTTTCACCTAAGGCATTACCTCAAGAAAGTACATGGTAAGATATCAGTATAGTGCTCAGTAAACTATTAACATCCAGGTAGGTTATTACCCGGGAAAGATACTAATACCACATGCTTTTTTAGAATTGTGGTAAAATATGCATAACATACAATTTACCATTTTAATCATTTTAAAGTTTACATTTAGTGGCATTAAGTACATTCATGTTGTTATGCAACTTCACCACCATCCATCTCCAGAATGTTGTCATCATCCCACTATTCTACTTTATGTCTTTATGAAGTTGGCAATTCTCAGCACATCATATAAATGGAATCATAAAGTATCTTTCCTTTTGTGACTGGTTATTTCACTTAACATAATATCTTCAAGGTTCATCCGTGTTGTAGCATGTGTCAGAATTTCCTTCCTTTTTTTTATAGATGAGAATTTTTACTTTTTCAGGATAAGTTTTATGTGAACTTATCGTAATTTATTATTAGTTTCAACTATACACTATATCAGTTAGACATTTATGTAGTTTATGAAATGATCTCCCCAATTACTCTGTCATCCATCTGTCTGTACACTGACTGCATTCTCTATGCCATAATCCCTATTGCAGTACTACTGACTGCATTCCCTATGCCATAATCCCTATCCCCAAGACCATTTCTCAGTTACTACTTTGTATTTCTTTAACCCTTCACCCCTTTCTCTCAGTCCCTCAACTCGCCTCCTCTCTAACCATCACTAGATTGTCCTCTGTATTTGTGTCTGTTTTCACTTAGTTTGTTCTTTTTGTTTCTTAGATTCTGCATATAAGTGAAATCATATGGTATTTATCTTTCTCTGTCTGACTTATTTTGCTCAGCATAATAACCTCTAGGTCCATCCATGCCATTGCAAATGGTAGGATTTCATTTTTTAAATAGCAGAATAATATTCTATTGTACGTATGAACCATAACTTCTTTATCCAGTCACCTGTTGATGGGCATTTAGGTTGCTTCCACATCTTGGCTATTGTGAATAGCACTGTCATTAACATAGTGGTACTTAGATCTTTATGAATTAGTGTTTTGATTTTCTTTAGATAAATAACTAGAAATTCAATTGCTAGGTCAAAAGGTAGATCCATTTTTAATTTTTTGAGGAACCTCCAAACTGTTTTCCATGGTGGCTGTACCCATTTGCAATCCCACCAAAAATGTATGAGGGATCCCTTTTCAGGGTTCCCTTTTCTCCATGTCCTTGCCAACCTTGTTGTTCTTTGATTTATTGACGATAGCCATTCTGACAGGTATGAGGTGATAGGATACCTCACTGTGGTTTTACTTTGCATTTCTATGATGATTAGTGACCTTGAGCACCTTTTCATATGTCTGTTGGCCATCTGTATTTCCTCTTTGGAGAAATATCTGTTCAGGTCTCTGCCCATTTTTTTAATTGGATTGTTAGTTTTTTGTTGTTGAGTTGTATGAATTCTTTATAAACTTTGGATATTAACTCCTTGAATTTCCTTCCTTTTAAAGGGTGAGTGTAATTGTTGGATCATATGGTAACTCTATGTTTAATAGAGTTTGGAGGGAACTGACATGCTGTTAAAACTATATGTTTTTTAAAAAATGTATATTAACCAAGGAGAAAAGAGCAAGTTTATTTTAATGAGAGTCAGAAAGCATCCAGATCTTATTCAGCTCCGGAAGTCATAGAATAAAACCAGCAAAACATGAAAGAAACACTCTTACTGAGAAAGAGAGAGGTAGAGAGTACAGCGTGATCAGTGTTGACTCTGCAAACTCAGGATTCTAAAGCTGGGAGGAAGGAAAGGAGAGGTACAGAGGAGACCCTGGTGACTGCCTGCAGGGACTATTTCTAGGTCCTTTTGCATCCATTAGATTATTTCATCACCAAAACAACCCAGCAGATGCCTTTATTTTTATGGACAAGTATTGTCAGCTACTTCAAAATTTTAATTTCTATTGATTTTAACAGCAATAAAGAATATTTTTAAAAGAGAAGAAATCATTCTTGGTCTATCAATCTCACAGAAAGTTCACTTCAATACTCCCCTGTTCTTTTCCAGTCTTTGTCCCTTTGCAACCATAATTTTAACATCGTTGCATTGTTATAATTTTATATTTTGCTTTTTTACCTCTACAAAAATGTTTCTATTTACTAATTTAATAGATATATAACATGCATCAAGTATGTTCAAGTTAACCATTTTTCTACTGCCGAATATTTAGATTGTCTCCAGTTTTTCACTACCATTTTATAATGTAGTTATTATATAATTTTATAAAATTATTATTCAACTTAATATTTTATTATTTTATCAATACTTTCATGTATATAACTTTTTCCTTCTTGGACTTTTTTTTCTTTTTGTTTTTATTGAGATATAATTGACATACAATGTTATATTAATTTCAGGTATACAACATAATGATTTGGTATTTGTATGTATTACAAAATGATTACCACAATAATTCTAGTTAACATTCATCACCCTACATAGTTCCAGATTTCTTACTCTCTTAGCAACTTTCAAATATGCAGTACAGCATTATTAACTACAGTCACCATGCTGTATTGTCCATTACATCCCATGATTTACTTATTTTAGAACTGGAAGTTTGTATCTTTTGACTCTTGTCATTCATTTGGCTCACCTCAAACCCTTATCTCTGGCAACTAAAGCACTGGTTGGCTCAGCTACAAAGATCTGATTTGATACAGAATCCGAGTGGATAATATTAAAATATCTATAAGAATTAGAACCCAGCACACCCATGTTCATAGCAGCATTATTCACAATAGCCAAAAGGTAGAAGTAATCCAAGTGTCCCTGATGGGTGAATGAATAAACGAAATATGGTATATCCATACCAAGGAATATTTTTCAGCCTCAAAAAGGAAGGAAATTCTGACATATGTTACAACACGTAAGAATCTTAAGACATCATGCTAAGTGAAATGGGCCAGTCACAAAAGGACAAATATTGTATGATTCCACTTATATGAGGTACCTTGAACAGTAAGATTCATAGAGACAGAAAGTAGAATGGTAGTTGCCAGGTGCCAGGGGAAGGGCAGAATGGGGAGTTATGATTTAATTGGGTGCAGAGTTTCAGTTTGGGAAGATGAAAAAGTTATGGAGATGGATTGTGGTGATGGTTGCACAAGAATGTGAATGTACTTAATGCCACTAAGTTGTAAACTTAAGAAATGGTTAAAATGGTAAATGTTAGGTAATATTTACCACAATAAAATATTTTTAAGAGGAAAAAATTTGGACCCAACTAAGAATATGAATAATATAAAAAGAGGTTAGTTGAAAAAAATTGGCAGCAACTTGGGTGAGAAAGTTACAACTCAAAGCAGAGAAAAGCATTAGATTAGAGTATAATTTGGATTTAGGAAAACCAACGCTGTCTGAAGTGTGTAAATTTGAAGTTTCCTGTTATTATGGCAGCTATAAGGTAAGATTCTCTTGGCAGAGGAAGAATTACCTGGGCCTAGTATGTATGCTGGGCAAAGATCTATGGCCTACAAGCAACTTCAGTCCTCAATAATTTATAGACTTACAAATATTTGGGAAGGTTTTGCTTGTTAGGTCAAACATATGAACCACTTAAAAGGAAAATGAATGTATTAGATCCATAAATAGAGCTTTAAAAATTTAAGGGAATTTAATAGTTGTAAATAGCACTAACTGAGATGTGAACCTACTTAAATTTGTTCAACTTGAATTAATCCATTTTATTTAAAATAATAAGATTGTAGGCTAAATGCAAAGGCCTAAGGAAGATAGATTTTTGCATTAGTAATTTTAAAAACCTAAGTTGCCTACTTGGTCTTTTATGTGCACAAAAGTTGCCTTCAGACTTAAGAAAAAACCTCTTATTGACAGCTCCAATCCTAGTACTTTTTACTCCATAGCATGGTTGTTGATTTACTTGTGGGTTTCTTCTACTAGTACATAAGCTCCTATGAGGCCACAACTTTGTTTGTATGCTAAGCACCTGGTACAGCTCTAGACACACCAGAGATGCTCAACAGATGGTTGAGAGAAGTGGCTTAGGTGAAAGATATGCTTGACTTTATCCAGGTGCTATACTTGTTAGTGTTATGTACATACATGCCTCCCAGATACCTGTGACATCTTCTGTTTTGATATCTATGTGAACATTTACTAGATGAAGCCATCCACTTATTTTAATGGATCATCATAAATAGATTTATAATATAATTGAATGAAGAAACTATGAGGCCCATTATTTATTCCATTGTTCTCCCAGGAACCTTATGCAGTAGTGACTGCACAAGGAGTGCCCAGTCCACATTTGTGCACACACCCTCCTGAAAGCAAAATGTTCCTTTTGCAAGACATCTTCTGTGAATATCCAGTGAATATCTAATATCACACAGAAGACCATCCTCTGCCACGCTGGGCGTACGATCCAGAGGCACTGCATTTCGATAAAAGCTTCAAGATTTCAAGACTGATAGCAAATAAGAGAGGGCTCCCAAAACATCTTGTGAAAGGGGAAGATGCTCTTTCTCTGAGATGGGAACTGAGTCTTCATGCATGGCTTCCTCTTTTGGCACCTTTTCCCTTGTGGTGGGACAGATCCTGAAGTGAAGAAAGGGATGGCTATAGGCCCTTGGCTGTCATGCTGTTAGTGATTAGCTGTTTTCAGCAATTATGCCCTTCCATCCAGGGTGTGACGGCTGGCACCTCTGGTAATGAGATGATTTCCAGGGCTTGCATGTTTAAGGCTCTGCCGGCTTCCCCTTGGCCTTCGCTTGCTGCTCTCCTTGGCAGCTTCAGAGTTTACTGACATTATTACCAATGTGCCATGTTCCCCTTGGCCAACATGAAAACCAGAGAAGACATGCCAGTCTGCTATCAGAGAGGGCCCTGGGAAGCCTCAGGAGAGAAACGCGAAGCACAGTGTAGTCACCACAACTCACTTGCCTGCAGGGAGTAGAGAGTTGGCCCTCACATCTGGACTCTAAAGAACAACCACACCAGAAATTTTGCCAGCAAGTGGAAATGTCCATTCTACACCAAAGTAACACAGGCATTTTTTTCTTACGTAGGAACAGCACTGTTGGTGAGGTCGTTATACCAGCTAGATAAATGTTTCACTCAATAACTCATCAAATAATTTTGAGGAGCTACTCTCTGGCAACACAAGGCTAACCCTGGAGGTGATAAATGGTGAGCAAAGAAAATGCAGTTCCTCCTCTCACAGAGCTTATGGGCTGATGAGAGAGACAGACATCAATCGGTCCAATGGTCACTAAAATAAATGTGTAGTTGCGAATTGTGATAGGTGATGGGAAGGCAAAGTACATAGTGCTATGGGAGTTTAAAATTGAGAATAACATAAGACTGCAGGCTGGAGAAGAGTCCTTATGGAAATAGCATTTGAATTAGGATCTGAAAGGATGAACAGGCGATAACTAGACTAAAGGTGGAGTACCGGGGTAGGAGATGGGGTGGGGGAAGATAGGTCAGAGAAAGAGCCTTTGGGCAGGAGGAGAAGTGTGTGCAAAGGCCCTGGAGAGGCAAGAAGTCTGTGAGAGGATCAGTGAGGCCAGAATGCCCAGAGCTTGGGGGTCGTGCAGGGAGATGCTAAAGAGGTGGGCGGGGCCAGGTGATAAGGACCACACATGTATTCTAAGGGTAGGGGAAGGCCACTAAGGGTTTTACGCAGCAGAGATGGTGTCTCACTAACATTCTGGATGTAGTAGAACAGAGTGGATCTGGGCAAGGCTGGATGGGGAGGCCATCCATACACTGTCACAATAGTCAGAAGAAATGAGGGCAATGGGGAAGACAGATAATGTGGGTGACAGGATTTCCTTCTCTCCTTTCCTTCCTTCCATCCTTCCTTCCTTCGCCTCCAAACCTAACCAACCCTGTTCATTCCAAAAGACAAAAATGGGTTCTTTTTCTTAGAAGATCTTTATAGTTGTCTAAATAAACATACATCCCCTGGTCTCTATGGGGAAATCCCTCAAAGAAACAGGTGTCTATAATTCTATACCTGATGAAATATTTCAGGAAAGCCGTGTTCCGGTTCTGAAGGAGGAAAGGGCCTCCTCACGAACGCGGTAGACCCTCCTGCGCCACTCCAAAACCCCTTCATCCAGGCCCATTAGAACCCCCAAAGTGATCTGATTTCCATCAATCCCAAAGCCAGTCAAGCAAGGTCATGTTTATAGGACTCCCTCCTGGCAACAGTCCAGAAAACAATAAAAACAGATGCAAGCCCCGCTGTGGTACAGAAGCCCACTTTAGAAACCAGGGGGTCAAGTGCCCATTATCCAGGTAAGCAGGCTCTCCCTGGGAGACCAGAAGTGCACGTTGACATGCCAAGGGGAGAAAGACTGGAAATCACAGGGGCCACCCGGGAAAGGAGGCCTCAGCCAGGCAGTACTAATAAAACCGGACAATGCCACAGAGCTGGCGTGGCTAAGCCAGGAGCAAGGGAAGGATGGGCTGGGGGAGGAAGGGCCTCCCTTCCTCCAAAATCAATGTCCCTGTTAACTTGGGCAGAAGAAAATCTGACAGCTCTGGAAACCTGCCCATCTGATGAGAAGGAGGAAGCTGAGAAGCGGTTGGAGCCTGAGAAAGCCCAGAGACGCAGGCACGATCAGTTGCCCATTGGGGACCTGGTGGCAAGCCCACTCTGCTCTGCTTTTACCAAAGCCCAAGAGGACAGGTGCTGCTGCCAGTCCCCACCACGACCTCCCCAGCTGCCTCATAACGTGCCTGCCCCTCGGTGATCCCAGCTGGATCTGTTTTAGAAAAAACATCCAAGAAACAAACAGGGTAGTCACTTTCTGAACCTAAGCTCCCTGAGGTCTGTGCAGTTTAGGGCCATTCCTTTTTGTTATCTGGGATATAATTGAGAAGCAACTGTAATAACTGAAATCTGTAGAGAAACAAAAGCCTTGCCAGGGAAATTCTAGTGAAAAAAACCACCCTTTTATTGATGAAGTGATGATACACTCTGGCCCATGATGTTTAAGGCCACATTTCCAAAATCCAAAGAGCTCTGAAAACCAAAAGTTTTATCATAAGCTTTCAGCCAGCTCACTCAGCAGCAAAACTTGACCTAAACTGACATGAGATAATTCATAAACTCTATTCCCTTAGCATGGCTAGTCGTACATTTTGCTCTATAAAATGTACGGAGAGCTGATATAAAATAGACTGTATAGGTACCATTTTGCCTTTCTAAAGTCCAAACAACTCTTCACTCCAAAAACACCTTTGCTTCCAGGTTTTCTAATAAGGGATTGCAAACTTGTATTATGGGTTTGAGAACTTGTGGTCCAGTAGACAAACAGGAAATCAATCCAAGGGCAGACTAAACAGAGCCCTTTGCAGTATAAGTATTTCATAGACATATAGGCTGTTGGAGTTGATGGAATTGCAGGCATCCCATCTTAAATAGTCTGTGTCCAGATTTCAGTGGAGGTAGCATATAGTAAAAAAAAAAAAAAAAAAAAAAGCATGGGTTTGGGGCTCAGAAGGTGCCTGGGTCATTATTAACGACCAGTGTGGCCTTGGGTAAGACTCTTGTCCTCCCTAGATCTCATCCATAAAATCAAAGAGTTGGACAAGCTGATCCTTAAGGACACACTTCCTATATTTCAGATTCTATAGTTCTATGAACTACCTATAGGAGGGATACGGGACCAGGTAACCAGAAGCTCAGAAAAGTCCTTGAGATGTGAAAAGCAAGAACACAGTTGCATGTTCTGGTCTGTTAATAGCAATGGAAACAACACAAGCTGGTCAGCTGAGGTTTGGCACGTCATGCCACCAATTATGGGACTATGCACAGACCCTTGGTGGCTGAGTGATAAATACACCCAGGACCCTGGATGGAAACAGCCCTGGTGCAATGAGTGAGGCTGAGGAGGATCCCTGTTGTGCCAAGGCTGTGACATTGCATTCTGCTGAAATCAGTTTGGCTCTGTTTCATGCGTACCTAGCAGATTTACCAGATTGTGAAAATGAATGTTTTCTATGCGCGTGGCTGAATTTTGCATGCATCTGTTCATTCATCTAAACCTTAGTTACATGCTGCTAGGAGAATGAAAGGCTATAATTTCTTCTTTCTGAAGCAGAAGTGATAGAGGCACCATGATTTCTGCTTTATAATTCTGCACCAAAATGGTGACCACTTCTTATTGTCTCAGAAAAAAATGAAGTGATACAGCCGCCGTATTTTCTTTTGGATTTGCAAACGATCCCGACCTTAATGGGAGATCAGTGCCTGAGAATATGGTCATCAGAATATAAATATCCAGTGGAATGCAAACATGAGTATTTAACTATATCATTTTCATGTGACATTAATAAGCCCTTGCTAGCCTGTCACATTTTCATTTTAGATGACAGTGCTTCCCTCAGATGTCAGTGGTCAAGTGCAAGAACAGTAATACTAGTATTTATTTAGTACTTGGCATTTCTGGGATGCTTTTTATCACCATTAATTAGTAAACCACAAATAATTTCTGCTCCATAGCTACTAGAGTCCTCAGTATTCATGAGGACAATATGCTCTAGTGATTAATAAATAGGGTAGACTTTGGATTTGGGCTCCAATTTACTGCGTGTCTAGTTCTTGGCAAGCCTCTGTGTCTTCATCTGTAAAATGGGGATAGTGACATGCTATCACACAGAGTGGATATGAAGATTAAATCAGAATGTGCATATAAACTACATAACCTAATGCCTGGCATATTGTAAGTGCTCATTATATCCTACCTGTAAATAAGGTAACGGACACTTTGTGTTCCCTAAGCCCTCCACTTCTGGGAATCACATTATAGCACAATAAATTACTTAAAATAGAAAAGTTGCCATGAACAACACCTTTCTGGACTCCCTCTCCTCTTCCTTCTTGAACTGCTAGAACTTCTTCAATCTTACTTTATTTTGCAGAGAAACTTCCTTTTTTTTTGTCTAATTCCTGATCCAGCTCAGCCTTACCCTGAGGGCTCTCTTTCCACTAGCAAATGACTCAACCAGATTTTTTTTTTTAACTGAACACAGTAGCTCAAGGATCTCCAACCCCAGGCCATGGACTGGTACCAGTTAAGAACCAGGCCACACAGCAGGAGGTGAGTGAACGAAGCTTCATCTGTATTTGCAGCCTCTCCCCAGCACTAGCATCACCACCTCAGCTCCACCTCCGATCATCAGGCATTAGATCATCTAATAGGAGCACCTGTCCCTGGTGCCAGAAAGGTTGGGGACCGCTGGTGTAGTTCTTTCTACTCTTAGCCTAACTACGTTGAGGGCGACTAAAGGTATATTTTTTAAAAAGAAAGTTTCTTCCTGAAGAATCCTGATACCAGCTTTTACATTCCCTTTTCCTCCCTCCTCGTAATACAGATGTTATAGGTTACAGCAAGCCCTGGATCAAGAGCTGGCAAAGCCACTGCAAAAGTAAGGAATTTACCCAAGTTCATACGGACTCTAAGCTCAGAGCCTAAGAATCAAGCTTCCTAGAAGTTTCTTTATCCCAAAAGTGAGGTCTCCCCATTCAAATGTAGAAATAAGAAATAGGGGACTGTGAGCCGGCCCGGTGCGGGCCCCCTGAAGCACAGGTTTCCCCGCTGGCCCCAGGGGCAGCACTCCCGCCTGGACTGTCCCACTGGGCCTCACGGGGGAGGCGCTTCAGACCCGATTGCTCACCAGAACACTTGGGATCACCCATGGGACAATTGTAATAGCAGCACACCCAAGAATAAAAGTTTGAAGTCACAATCCCAGAAGAGAGCTGAAATCCTGCTAGCAGCAAGACATAACGTGTGTGTGTCTATGTGTGTGTGGTGTGTGGATGGTATGTGTGGATGATCTGGATGAGGGAATGGGTAGACCTATGAATAGTTCCGAGCAGGCCTATATGCAGAGCAATGGGGCAGCATTTAGTATAATTATCTATATTTACTTAAATAGTTTCTGAATTATAGTCAAACAACATGACATAATTATGTTTATAATAATCATTTCAATATTTACCAAGTACCTAAATGTTCAAGGCATTGTACTGGTTAGTCTTGGCAAGGGGGAGAGAAATATAAAATAGCAATTTTATGTTTTCTCATTGTCCAATCTAAGCCCTGGCTATAACTTAGATATTTGGCATAAACCACACTCACCAAGCCCCACCAAGGACCAGTAAGATTTGGTCCTTGATCGTTTCTGATTCAAAGTGATTTGTTCACCAGATGAAAACATTCGACATCAAAAATGCCAAATTAGGACAGGTATCTGTTTTCCAGGATGCTGGAGCCTACACCAAAGTAATATTTTAATGTGTGTTTTTTTAAATGTATTTTTGCTTGAAAATGGCTCCCAGTGACTGCATCCTTATTTTTATTGGTCACAATCACAGTGGAATGGATGTGAAAAGTTGGGCAAGAGCCTAGTAAAACAGGCCCCAAAGAAGAAAAATATGCCAACTCCCTTCTAGTGCCTTCTGGCTGGTATTTCATAGGAAGTGGTAGGGGGTCTTAATGTGTGCTACAGGTAGGATTTGATTTTCCTCTTACCCACCAATAATGGGATAATGCCTAAGCAAAGATGTGCGTGACACTGGAAATATAAGGGCCATGTAATTATGTCCGTATTTGCTCATTCTTTCTCAGCCAAGTCAGCTCTTAGCCAAATTCTCTTGTTCCAGAACCTTGGATTTATCCCTGGTAACTATTTCCTTCCCAGGGATGATTTTCATTGAGAATGTAATGTGTTTCATAAAAGGAGTCAGATTGTAAATTGAGAGTCTTTAGACGTAGAACGTTTTTTTCTCTTTAGATTTCAACACAAAAGTCTTCCTCTTTAACATATGTGAGAAAGAGAGAGGATGAGAGATGAAAATGTAAGTAAGCACTGATATAAGCGTGGAAAACCTGGAATCTCGTTCTTGCTCTACCTCTGGTTAGATGTGAGAATTTGTGTGGCAGAGATCAGCTAGCCTTTCGCCAAAACCCACTTCCACTTCTTCCTGGCACACAGTGATGTTTCCCAGCCTCCTTAGCAGTAATATATTGGCATGTTTTGACCCACAGAATGTGGGTCCAGACTTCACCCATAAAACCTTCACTATCTTCCATGTTTTTTCTTGTTGTTAATAGCCAGAGAGAGAGACCTTGGAATTTGTAGGATAAAGATGATAGAGCTGCTGGCAGCCTGGGTCTCTGAAGACTGCGATATACAGAAGGCACAGCCCCAGCCATTCCACCCCACCACAGATTAGATTCAACACAAACAAGAAAGGGACTGCTATTATGTTAAGCCTCTGTGATTGTGGATATCTTACATTGCTGTAGCTAAAACATGAAGTCATTTTCCCTCCTTAGTTTCTGTAGCTATAAGGTAGGATTTGCTTTTTGAAAGCTCCACCTATTCTACTTGTGATTTAAATGTGACATGAGTAAAAATAATTTTCTTTCTTCATGTTCTATTCTAGCCCTTCTCCATTCATTTTTACTTAGTTGCAATAATAGTTTAAATGTAATTTTATATTTAGCTCTTTTCACTTAAGACACCACAAGCATTTTTTCTACATCTTAACAGTCTTCATAATTATAAATGTTAATGACTATTTAATATTCCATCAAGCTGGTGTATCGTAATTGTCTAAAACAAGTATGGAGGTGCTGCTGCTGTGAGAAAATCTAATTTATCGAAAGAGTTAAATCCGGGGGGTAACTACTCCTAAAGTTAAAGGAATTTTTCTCATCTGAAGAATTCTCTACAAGGGACTTTTAAATACTGAGCTCCCCTTGTGTTTCTTTGGTATAATTTAAATCACAAAAATGTGATACACCCTCAGCTACCTACTATACAAAACAAAATACTTGTTATATATATATATATATATATATATATATGTATATACACACACACACACACACACACACACACACACACACACACACACACACATATATATATATAAATAAATAAATAATTTCAACATTTACATTCAGTGGCTACTGGGTGCAGAGCATCCTAGCTTCTCTAAAACTGACCTGTTCCAGGTGATCTTCCTGTGTGTCTGACCTTCTCCACTTGCAGTGGTCTAACCAGGCACTGAAGATTATGCAGGGCACAGGGATGGGCGTGATACATTCATGTGGGCTCACACTTATATTTATCCATTGTTTTTGCACATGCCCGAATTTTAAAAATATAATAATGATAATAGAATAATAGAAATGGAAAAAATCACTCAGAAACTTATAGTAACAGTAGATGTGCTGCTTCAGTATTCTTTGTTCACCTTGCCTTATGCACACAGAATGTATACCTAGTTGTATTTGCCTGAATACAGTTTTATTTCCTCCTTTGATCATGTAACCGTCCACTGGGATCATTGTCACATTGCTTTATTGTCTCAATATTCCTACAAAACTCCCCACTATCTAAACTCTCACTATTAGAGCAGTCACCGTAACAACTTGTAGAAACTTTTAACCCAAAATTTACCATCTGGATAAAAATTCCAATGTGGGTTTGAATGTGTGTGCTGGGAAAAACATTTAGGTTTCATATAGATTTAGATTAGAGTATTGGAGGGTGTTCAGCTGTTTTTCTGCCAGGATCGCACTGTGTGTCATTTAAATGTGTGCGTTATTGCTAAAGTCCATCTCATGTTATTAAGTATTCTAAGAAAGTACCCTTTAGCATGTCATCTCATTATTTATGTACATTACCATACATGTTTAATATAGCATAGAATGAAAACATAAGTTGTATGCAGTATCATGTCCTATAAAAACACACCCATGAGTGTTCGTTCATTGTTAAATAATTAGATAACTCGTGTTTTAAGTCCTTTTCATTATGTAGAAAACACTTGATGGATTGTTATATAGGCAGTTAAACTTTTTAAAATGTTTTTTGAGGGGATTGGGGATTTGGGGTGGGCTGAAAACACAATACTGTTGATTCCATTGATAATGATGTAATATAGGCTTTTGCTGTCCAAACACTTGCTGTTCGGCCATTTTCAAGGAATGGATTAGATTTTGGATGTTGGAAAATGTCTATATTTATTTGTATCCCTTAGTAGGCTCTGATTATCTTAAAAATGGGAGCTGAAGGCTGCCCGTGGGGATCCAGATTCGGCTGCTGTCCAGCCCCCTCTCGAATGATGTTCTATCACATCTCCCTGGAGCAGGAGCCCCTGCTGCACTCACTGCCTCCTCAGCACCGTGAAGCAGAAGCCCTTCACCAAGGGGCAAGTATGGCTTTGCAATTGCTGTCACCGCCATCGACAATGTCGGTGCTGGTGTGATCCATCCAGGCCGAGGCCTTGTCCTTTATCCATTTATTAAGTACAAGGCCATTGTTTTCCAGCCCTTTAAAGGGGAAGTCACGAATGCTGTTGTCACTCAGGTCAGTTAGGTTGGACTCTTCACAGATATTGGACGTTTGTCCTGCTTCATCTCTCAACACTGCATCCCATCAGAGATGGAGTTCGAGCCTAACTCCAACCCACCATGTTGTTACAAGACAATTAAAGAAGACATTGTAATTTAGCAGGATGATGAGATCTGCTTAAATATTGTGGGGACCCGTATGGATAAGAACGATAAGAATCGGCTACCTTATGGATGATTACATGGGGCTTGTGAACTGAACCCCAGGGCCTCCTACCTCGTTTGGTCTTTATCTTGGACGTGTGACTGTTATAATTCACATGTCATCCAGAGACTCAGTCTGGCTGCTGTGGGGGAGGCAAGGAAGGTTCCTTATCCCGGAAGACAGCTGGTTCTTCTTGTGGCTTAGCAGCCACTCCCAGATTTTGACTGTGTGTTCTAACTATAAAACGTCCTTGGATCTCAAAAAAACAATAAACAAAAACAAAACAAAACCAGGAACTATAACATATTTGTCTTTGCCCAGCATTTAACATAGTGCCTGACAGTTGGTTTAATTCACATTGTTCTGTGAATAAATGAATGAACAAAATTGCTCCTGTTATTAAATAAGTATATCTCTGATTTTTATTATCTGTGGAAAATTAGGGCTTGTTGCTCTTTCAAGGGTGTAGCCAAGGAATTTTGGTGTGTGTTGCGAGGCAGCACCAAGACACCACATGTGTATAAGTCAAAAGCCCTCCTCCCTCTTACTGTCATAACTGAGCCATATGGTTTATTGTAATTATATTTGCTTTCTTGTTTTTTTTCCCTGAAGTTAATAATTGCCTTGGTTTTTTTTTATTTATTTAAAAAATGCTTATTAATTGAAGTTCATAGTTTACATTAGGATTCATTCTTTGCATTGTACAATTTATGGGTTTTAACTACTGCATAATATCATGTATCCACCATTAAAGTATCATACAGAATAGTTTTATTACCCTAAAAATCCCCTTTGTTACATCTATTCACCCTACCCCCAGTGAATCCCCTGGGAACCACTGATGTTTTCATTTCTCTATTGTTTTGCCTTTTCCAGAATGTCATATAGTTGGAATCATACAGTATGTAGACTGGCTTCTTTCACTTAGCAATATGCATTTCAGGTTCCTTCATGTCTTCTTTTTATTGATGAATAATATTTCATTGTATGAATGTATCACAGTTTATTTAGCTTTCCTTCTATTGAATTTGCTTATTTTCTATATATCTCTCACTAATTCAGTCCCAAGCTCTCCAACAGAGTTGTAAAGTATCTTTAAATACATCAAGTAACCTATAAATTCTTTTTTTCCCCTAAAGTCACCATCCACTGCTCCAGTCATGCTGGCTGCTTACTAAATTGTTATCTGGTGGCTTCCCTTTCTGTTTTCCTGGGAAATACTTTGTAAGCCTTGATTTCTGAGTTGGGTCTTTATTTTCTTCCATCTTATATATTTTTATTTCTTGGTTCATTCCCTCATTTTAATGGAGTACATCCTCTAGTAACTTCCTCAGAAAGGATACTTGGGAGATAATTTTTTTAAAAGATTTGGCATGTCATTCTCTCCTCACAGATCAGACTTTTCTAGCATACTATTAAGACATTCCTAAATGCTTAGGATTCTATTATTTCTTATATCTTTGTCTATTTTTTTCTTGTTTACTAGCTTAAAAGCCTCTGACTAACAGCTCCACCCCACCAAATCTTTTTGTAAAATAGTTTGAATTGGCCACACTTTATTAATTGAGCATTAGAAACATTAATCTCGGCAGAGATCTATATTATAGCATAAGAATGGTTGCATTCACTTACTAGTATTTTCCTCTCCACTTTTGAATTGAAACAAGTACAGAATAATTAGACAGAGACTATTTCTGGCAAATAAAACAGTTAATAGTTGGAAAGGTATGTTTTAGTGAAGATTGTTTATAAACACACCTCTTGCTGCCAAGATCTTAAAGTCTAATTAATTAGTATCACCCCAGCTTCCCCTTTCCTCTTCTATAACTTGCTTTCATCTTCCTTCATTTATAAACACACGTGAACACACACTCTTTATACTCCTGCTTTCCCTTTTCCTCTTTATCTCAGTCTGCACAAGTTTGCACACAGAATTGGCTTCCCTTCTAGCTGTTTTGTCTCTGCACTCCATCAAAAAATATTTTCTGCATCTCTAATTTCATCAAGATATGCCTGACTGAGAATGTCAAAACCACTGAGCAGAAGTGTTTAATCCAAAGTTGGCTCTGCCAGTGATGATCGGCTGAGGAAATGACCTCGAATTTTTTCTTAATTATTTGTTAGGATGTAAGTTTTCACTTTGTGGGATAGATTCACATCCGGCTTCTCATTCCCTATTCTTTATTGTGCAGAGATAGCCCACTGATTTCCAATAGTTTTCTCTGCACCCAACAAAGACACATAGAGGGGAAAAGGTACCTGGCCATATGTGGGGACACTGCCTTCGGTGAAGGTTTTCCGTAAGAAGAGAGTAATTTCATGTTTTACTGGGCAGTCAGATTCTGGCCGCATTTACGTAACTCCATAAACCAGGGTTTGAGAGTGGAGCCGGTTGTTATCCACAAGCCCCCATGTCATCTAGGCAGCTCACATTGTAGCTACGGCAGAGAATTGCCGTTCCAGTCAGTGCCTAGCATTCTGGTGGCTGTGTGATATCAGGAAAGTCCATTAACTTCTCTGAGCCCTTATGTTGTCACTTGTAAAATGGGGGGAAAACCATTGACCTTTCAAGGTTGCTGCAAGGATTAAAAATAAGTATATGTGAAAATGCTTTATAAATGATAAAGTGCCATGTAAATCTTACTTATTATTATCTGACCTTAGAAATAAGAAACAAAATGGTACATTTTTATTCCAAGAGTTATTTTCCTTCTGATTTAGAGTCTTTAAATGAAGGATGTTTCATGTTTAAAATATTGTATAACTATAAAAATTATGAAAGGAAAGACTTAGAGTATAATTAGCAGAGAAGGAAGCTTACATTTCTCTGGGATGAGAACACCCATGACTTGTTGGCCCAATACGATACATTCATAATCTCATTTCATGATGTTCACCCACATGTTGAGAGCACATCATGCTCAAAGGGCACATTTAGTGAATATTTGAGAATAATGGTGATGAAGAGCATGTGCCAGGAACAGGTCAGGTGGGTGGCACAGACAACCATTCGTTTGTTGGCTATAGTTGGAGTAACTCTTCGGAGATACTGGTAAAACCATAATTCAAACTATAAAATAGGTGGATCTTCTTCCCCTCCATTTCACCTTCTTTGCCAGTCCCCTTTCTGCATACCATCTGTGCAAGGCTCAAGATCTGCAACCCTCTTCCAACTAATATCTGGTGAGGAAGACTGTAGAGCTGCAGCTCACATGTCTCTTTTGGTGGGGCGTAGCTTGCAGGACCCTTTTAAAAGGGAGAAGGCTGAATCTTCATGGGCTGAAGACATTTCTTATTTTTTCGGTTTGGAAGAAAGCTACTATGATCTGCTTTATGTCAATTTGGCTAAGCTATAGCACCCAGCTGTTTAATCAAACACTAACCTAGATGTTGCTGTTAACCACATTTTGTAGATGTGGTTAACATCTACAATCAGCTGACTTTACGTAAATTAGATTACCCTGGATAATGTAGGTCTTCATCCGATCATCAGTTGCAGACCTTAAGAGCAAAAATTGAGGTTTCCTGGAGAAGAAATTCTGCATCAGGACTACATCAATTCCTGTTAAAGTTTCTAGCTCACCAGCTTGCCTTGTAGATTTTGAATTCCTCAAAATGAAGCTATCTAGCTATCTGTCATCTGTCTATCTGTCTATCTATCTTCTATCATCTACTTCTATCTATCATCTATCATCTATCTAGCTAGCTAGCTAGCTATCATCTTCTATCTCATTTTGGTTCTGTTTCTCTAGAGAGCTCTGACTGATATAGCTTCTCTCCATCCAGAGTTTACTTTTTCTTTTGATTCTATTATAACCCAAATCTCAGCAGTCTGGGGTCCAAAATGTTTTGTTTTGTTTCACTAGGGAAACCAACTGTTATGGGAACAATAAACCATGTAAATTAATTCCAAATTTATAATTCAACTCTGATCTTCTTAAAACCTACTAAACTTTGATATAACTGAAGTCCTTTTTTAAAAATCCTTATCAATTTTACCTCATCAAAAGTCAAAAGTTCAAAACAGCTGCATTCTATTTCCATATCTGTTTTGGTTCTTATTAGTATACAGTCTCTAATTATTCTAGATGGTTTCCCCACTTGAACACATGCCAATCAGTAGGGAATCTCAATGTACTGACAAGGTTGCAGTTATCTCACGGTGCTGAGGCAGTAGAACTCAAGTTGTAAGATTTATGTTTCAATGAAGTAGTCTTTCCTTCGACACTAAACTTGAAAGGTGGTGATCTCATAATTCAAGGTTTCACGATCACTCAGGAGTAAAAAATTTGTCCCTGTTTAAATAGTTATTTTTATTTGTAGGGCCAGTCCTAGAATCTTTTACATACATTCTAGTCACTTAAACTCCATGAATCACAAATATTACGAACCTCACTTTGGCCATTCCCAGGCAGACCAGTCAAGGTCTGGGTTCCGTGAGTCATTCATCACAGACTTCAGTCTTAACCAGTTCCCAGTGGGGTTACGTGTGAGCCTTTGCAATTGTCCGTGACTGCATTGTATATACACATATCGATCGCCCTCTCTAATTCCCAGACCTGGTGTTCTGCCCTTCTGTCTGGCTTGGGTGAAGCAGCATGGAGGCACCATGCTGGCCCCTGAGGGGTAGGAAAAGAACTTGGCTCCACTGAGCAGACATCCCTTAATGGTAATCCTCCAGCGAGTCAGTGTCCTCCAAAGAGACCATGAGTGTGGCCTTGTTGATGAGGAATGTAGTCATAGTCACACAAAAAAGTCCCCAGTCTCTGCCATAGGACCCCATGCATGGCCCATTATCCCTGCTTAAAAAAAAAAACAACTAGACGGGATCTCCCCTTAGGAGCCTGTCAGCCCTCGTCAGTAATAAGCCCAGGGGCTACTCAGAATGACTGGAGGCACTCACTCCACCCCCTACCAACTATACTGCCCGCTCTTAGCCCCTGCCACCTGGGGAGCCCCACACCACGCCAGGGCAATCAAGCTTGGCTTCTGCATGGTCGTGCAAAGCTTGCCATCAGCCAAGCTCCTGAAATATTTATATTTATACAGGCAGGGCTCAGACTTTTTTTTCTACCAACAGAAGCCACAGCAGGTAAGGACTGGGTATGGTTTGGGGAGCTTTGTTCATCCCATGATAGCAAACCTATCAGCAATGGTTCACCTGGCAGGGATCTCACTTACCAAAAGAGCCAGAAAGTTGGTCATTGTCACAATCTGTGCATTGGAAGAAATACACATCATAAAATCACATAATTTCCCCCTCCCTTTTATTTAGAGATTTCATTTCATTCATGCACATGGAAAAAAAGCCAAAATGCCCTTCCTCATGGACACCCATCTCAGGGCTCAGTGCCAGCACATTGCAGGGTGGGTGAGCACAATATGTATGTTCATTTTCAAAGATAGCATGATGTAACACCATAGAGCTTTTGTGGCTACCTATTCTGTTTAAAACTGTTAGAAAACTAGATGATTGGTGAGAAAATCTATAGAAGGGAAGGAGGCTGGAAGATCCACATTTTCAGCAAAGTCGGATGGGTGTACTCAAGCCTCAATTGGCAATTGTTCCCAAATATTTCAGCAAACACACCTTAGACAAGGGTTTTCTGAAAGAAAGCAATGATAAAAGCCTGAAGATTAGGTGAATTTTCCCATAATAGTGACAGCTGTCCCCACAGAAGCAGCTGAATTTATCTCAAAACTGAAGGTTTCACTAGCTTGTGCCTCTCATCAAATTGGTTTTGCATAAATGGGAATTATTTTTAAGTAGTCCAAAATGGTATCATTTCCTAGTGGCAAATTATTTGGGTGTATTTTGAAGCTAATTAAAAGGGAAATGCCCTATTTTGTAAAGAGCAGCATTTCTACGTTTTAAAAATCAGATGTTCTCAGTGGGGAGCAGGGTTTTATCTTTGTCAGTGTTGGCTATTGCTAAGTGCATCCCAGATTGAAAATCTAAATGAAATAAATACAAGGAAAGGCATGGGGGAAGTTTATGTTGGAAAGGCAGGAGGGAGACACATACACATATATAATGCATAGATGACTTATCTGTGAATTTAGAAAGCCTTTTCATGTCATGGGTTTTTTTTTTTCCTATCTTGCTAGTTACTTATTATTTCACTGTAAGCACTGCAAACATGGAGGGCTGCAGAGGTGCCAGGCTCCATCATGGTGTCCAAAAATTGGCTTTGTACATATGCTAAATTAGAGATTGGCTGGCAAAATCAGTTCACAGATCCTCGATTGGCAGGGATTTCTCATGGGGCTCACTCCAGCCAGCAGCAATGTAACATGGTCCATTCAACGAGCCAAAACCCATTTTAAAATAAATTCTGAATCTTTATCAGGCATCAGGTCCAGGACAGGTAAAATACTCCCCAAAAGTCGAGTCCCCTTTCCTGTTTCATGAGGAAGGGATTGTATTGAATCATGCACGAGCCAGAGCTTTGAGATTTTTCTCCAGTGATCTGTGTCATTTCACCAAAGGACCCAGGTTATTTCATTTGCCCTGTATTGAATTGGCTTCCCTGGTATTTACAGAGGAAAGTAAGAATTCTACAGACAAAAGCCCTTCTGTTTTTCCCTCCTTGGAAATAAGCAAACTATGTGATGGTTCTGATGCAAGAAGAATTAATGCAATGAAGAAACATATTAGACAGCCAGAGCAGATAGGTCGATTCCAAACGGATTCACCATCTGGGTCTTTTTTGCTCACTGTGTCAACTAGGAGATGCCTCTCTCATTTAGCTAGTTGATGGCTTTACTATTCCTACGAGATATATTTTATTCTATGGACAATAATGTTTTAATCATAATAAACAGTTTTTTTGTTGTGGTTGAACTTTGGGTTCTGCTTAATCTAGATAAGCACTAGGGAAGAAGTGAGGAGAATTATTTTCTAGGCCAGGAGGTACCTTTGACTCAAACGATGACATCTAAAAAGTTAAGGAACAATTCTAAGTGGAGACAGTAACTTCAGTTACTTTACCTTATGTCAAAGGGTATAGTGAAGAATCAAGAGTTGAATTAGGTGACCTTAATACCAATCAACACCTCAGTGAAGGCTGGATCAGAGTCTTGCATCTTTCAGGTACTATAAATTATTCACCCACTTGAGTGAGCACAGAGACCTTATCTGCCCATAGCACATACTCAGTAAATATCACTGAATGTTTCCACTGGGTTTTATCTTAGTCTATTATGGCTTCTATAACAAATACCATAGACTGGGTGGCTTAAAAAACAAACATTTATTTCTCATAATCCTCAAGGGTGGGAAGTCCACAATCAAGGTGCAAGATGGAGTATCTCCTGGTGAGAGAGCCCACTTCTTGGATCATGGATAGACGCCTTCGTGCTGTGCCCTCATATGGTGGAGAGAAAGATCATCTCTCTTGCATCTATTCTTACAAGATCATTTATCTCTTTCATTGGCTCCGCCTTCATGACCTAAGTACCTTCCAAAGTACCTCACCCCCAGAGAGCATCACATTGGGAGTTAGGACTCCAACTTAGGAATTTTGGGGAGACATAAATGTTCAGTCTATAGAAGGTTGATTATCTCATTGGGCAACACCAATGAGGCTAATATCTCAAGATTAATTCATGTAGGAACATCAATATTGTATCATGTGTGATAGAGTGAAAATATGCTTAAATACATATCAGGAGATTTAACTTCTGGTCCTGGCTCTGCCCCCATTATGTTGAGTGACCTTCAGTAATTTGTTGATCTCTGGGATTTTTTTTTTATCTCCTTGTTTCTAAAATAACTAGATAATTGCTGAGCTTCCTTCAGTCCTAAAACTATGTGATTTTATGATACCATATCTTAGCCAACCATCTAAAAATGCATTTTCTGGATTATGGAAGATATCTACTAGGCCTAAATAGAAAGGCCAGCCTTCTTGGTGGAAAGAATTACTCTAAGCGCATGGCCTAAACACAATGATTCAGTAGTACCACCTTCCTCTTCCCCTTAACAGGTGTTCTTCCAGTAGAGGTGAGAGGCAAAAGGGAAAGAATAGGCACTTATGCACAGAACAAATGCAAAGGCTGAATATGGCTCTAAATAGCACTGTAGTCTATAGTATTTAGAGAGGGAAGAATGAAAAAGGGAGAACTCACCTTTAATAACATACTACTTCCTACTGGTTTAAGTTCTTTTAAGGAACCATTCAATCCACTGTTCACGGAATATGCTTCCCATTGTGGATTGAATGGTGGCTTCACAAAAGATATGTGCACATTCTAATCCCTGGAACTTGTAAACACAGCCTTATTTGGGAAAAGGGTCTTTACAGACATGATACTATGTTAAGATGAGATCATCCTGGATCATCCAGGTGGGCCCTAAGTCCAATGACAAGTGTCATGAGGACACACAGAGGAGAAGACCACATGGAGACAGAGTCAGAGATTAGAGTAATGAAGCCACAAAGAATGCCAACAGCCAGCAGACGCTGGCGGAGGCAAGGAAAGATTCTCTAGGGAGGGAGCACAGTCCTGTGGATACCTTGACTTCAAATTTCTGGTCTTTAGAGTGGCGAGAGACTAAACATCTGTTGTTTAAAGCAGCCAAGTTTATGGGCATTGGTCATGGCAGCCTTAGGAAACTAACACACTTCAGATGAGTAGATTCTAAAAGATGCACAGCATTCATCTCTTTTACTATTTAACATCATGGTTGGTCGTACTACTAATAAAAATCAAAGAACCCTGACTTAAAACATAATATTATTATTAAATAGGAATATTAGATCTCTTTTGAAATAAACATTTTTTTGCTCACATAATAGCTGTCTATAAATTCCACCTCCTGAATGAACCACTATTTTCTTAGGATTTTCTGTAGAAGGAAAACACCCCATGATCAGGGAAAAAGGCCTCATTTTTATATTCCTCTACCCCCGCTTTGCTTTGGTAACTTCATTTCTGTACCAGATCTGCACTCTTCATTAACCTCTTCATTTTAGAGTATTTCAGCTTCCTACAGCAATAGTATCAATAATATTCTTCTGTTTTATTATACGTCTACCAAACAGTTGACTATTTGTTCTGTTGGCCAGAATTTGTTGGCCTGTTCTCAGAGCTCTGTCGATACATATTTTAATAACCGTTTTCCAACATGGTCTTCATTTCAAATCTAGAATATGATGTTAATCAATTTACTGGTTCACAATTGAGAGTGAACAGCTTACAATGTTTGTGACAATATTGGAGTTATTTATTTCCAAATGAGTGATTTTTAAATAATAGCACATTGTGTGTTTGCTTATTTTTCACAATCCAGTTTCAATATCTGAGCAACTTTGCCTTGATAGTTGACTTCTACTGGGGAAACTATGAAGCATTGACTTTGTACTGGTCTGGGATCTTCCTGACATTTCCGTGTTTCCATGGTGCCAACCACTGGGTAGTAGCACTTATTTCTCCTTTCACATCTGAAGATTATCACTGGAAAGAAACCATTTTATACTCCACTGTTACCTTACTTCTACTGCTTTTTCTTATTATTCAATTCAATTCAAAAAACATTTATTAAAGACCTAAAACATACTAGCCAGGTAGAAAAAACCAACATACAGACGGTTCATTTCAGTAGATGATGGTAAGGGGCGACTTAGATTAGGTGTGAGCCAGTGTGTTCAGATTTATGTGAAAATTGAGAAATACCCTAGAAGAGAAATTTGTTGTCAGACAGACTTCTCTAGTCCTTAAGTGGACTAGGGATTTCAAGAATTCATCTCTTAAATGGACAGGGCAAGTTGGCTACTTACTAGTCACAATAGGGATTAGGAATGTGGGTTTATAATAACTTTTGGTTTCTGATAGTTATAGAAAGGGAGCAAAACGTCAATAATGACTCTATCTCAACACCAGTGGAAGCCAACTAAATGTGGGAAATGTCAAACCAAATCTGTTAAAGCAAAAAAAAAAAAAAAAAAAAAGGACAAAAAGGAAAGGAGAGAGGGAAATAAAAAAAGGAAAAGATTGCATTATATAACCATTAAATGTTAATGAAAAATTTTCACAGATCTTGAAATATTGGCATATATTATTTCATTAAATAGTTTATATTTCTTTACTCCACCAGTTCTTTTTGTTTAAAGGGAAAGAAGGATTAAATAAGCCCTAAGTGTTACATTATGTTAGAATCTTTGAGCTGCTCCCATAGCTACATAATAGTCAGTCTAACTCCAGAGTTCAGTATTCGAAAGCTAGTATTGCTCTTTCCCTAAATTGTTCTCAACTCAGATGTTTTAATCCTCCCCCTGCTGACTCTTGTCTTATTGTTCAGCTGTTTGAGAATTTCAACAGTCAAGAGGTATTATTTATTAAGGCCCCAAATAAACATATCTAAAACCAAACTAATCATCTACATACATACGCTCCAAAATGCCACCTGTTGTTCCTCCCTCTATTGTTGGAACACTTCCCAACTCCCAACACACACAGAGGAATGGGAAAGGGAATTATTCAGGACCAGTAATAGCATCTCCAGTCAATGTCCAGGGCTCAGAGGCTGGGAAGCAGGACTTGGTAGCAGAGCCTGTCATACTGTTACATTGCCCCAGACAGTCTTCTTGCCCCAGCTGCATGCTCTGTTCTCACCATCACCTCCCCCTTCCATGTGCAGATGATTATTCTCTTCTTTTGTGTTAGTGTACAGGCTCAGCTGCTATAATAAGACCCAAAGCTATAGTGGCTCGAACAAATGAAGTTTATTTTTCTCTCACCAAAGGCAGATGGGTGGTCCAGGTGAGTAGGTAATGCTCCTCCTTGAGGTCATCCAGAGACCCAAGTTGTTTCTACCGTATAGCAATGACAGCCTAATCTGCATGGCTGAAACTGGCCCCACACCTTGTTTGAGTTCCAGCCTGTGGGATATGGGACAAGAGAGTGGAGGACAGTGGCTTCCTTAAGGGATTAAATGTTGCACACACCATTTGTTTCATTCACAGCTGTGAGTGGGGCTGGGACATACAGGCTTTAAGAGTAGACCATGTGCCCTGCTAATACTTGAAGGAAGAGGTGAGAATAGATGCTGGGGTCATTAGTGGTCTTTGCCACACCCCTGTGCAACCACCACGTGATGTCTTCCCTGTTATACATGCATCACCCTGCATTGCAATTTTTTATTGTTTATTGCAAGAAGGGTAAGCCCCACCCAAACCAATCACCTCAAGGAAGCCAAATATCAAGAAGAGCAAAGAAATAAATTGCTAAATAATAAAAAAGTTTCATCATATAGCTTCTTAACTATAATTGAGAAGTAGATCTCATGAATTACAACTAATTTTTCCTTGATATTTCTGATTTGCCCTTCTCTATATCTGGTTTTAAGTTCTCAAATTCCCAGTGCTTTCGTGTCTATTAATGCTTCTTTAATACGGTTTAAAGATGGCAGGCATTATCTGTTCTTTAATTATGCATAATTAATTATTAGATATGTCTATAAAGATTAATAACAAATTTCAGCTAACTTTTAAAAGCTTATTCCATCTAGAATGACAAAGATTAAAAGCTTATATATTTAAAACTAAAATTACTCAAAACATTAGATATTTTGAATTTTCTACCATAAAATATATACTAAGTTGAAATATTAGGCCAGCAGTATATTATTATTTCTACCCAAAAGGAAGTAATAAAGAAGCATATTTCTATTATTTGAAAGAGGGGAAGACAGTTGACCGGAGTAGGGTCATACAGAGAATGTTGAGTGTTAAAGCCAGAAAGAAGCTTAGAGCTCATCTTTTCCAGTTTAGAAACTGAGGTCCCAATAACCTCAGTTTTTTTATTTCAAGAATGCCACCATTTGTGGCATATTTTCCATGGCAGATAAAAATGAGTTGCCAAATATAATTCTGAATATACTTACTGTTGTTTAGCTTTGGAAAAAGGCCAAGACCGACTGTTATGGAATATGGTGATCTTCTCATATTACTGTAAGTTATTAAACATATAACCCTTTTGAAAAACTGAAAAATTGGTATTAAGAATGGCTGGATTTAAGAAGACTGCCATAAAGGCCATATTGCTAAGCATATTGAATGGATGAAGTTAGTCTAACAATCATAATCAACTAAAACTTTTTACTAATGTTTTTAAGAATCAGCTGTGTGGTCGGCAAGCCAGAGACATAATGCCTTCACAGCCTGGGCATCACATCTGGATAAAGGACAGTGGGAGCCCCTGTTTCAAGTTTAGAAAGAGCAACAACAAATTTGGATCTGTCCAGAGGAAAGCAACTCAGAAGCGAGAGGATGATGAATCTGTATCTTAGACTTTCAGAAAAACAATTATTAGAAGTAGGAACGTTGGAAGACAAGACTTAGGAAACATAATAACCATCCTCAGATACTTGAAGGACTGCTCCCTGGTCTACTTAGACAGAAGCAGGATGATCACTTTCCAAGAGAGTAGAAGGGAGCCTTGCCCTGAATAGAGCTTCTGGAGGTAACTTTGAAGACCCCTCCCAACTCTAAGACTCTGATTCTCTGGGATTGTTACTCCAGCACCTAAGTTGCTGATCACATATATGAAATACAAGAAAGAATACACCATACCTAAGGATGGGGAACCTACTTCTTGCTGTAAGAACCTGACAGACTTGGAGAAAACAGTGCTTGTGTGTGTGTGTGTGTTTGTATTCCTTTCGATCAGGCACTGGGGATATGAGCTACGAGATGAGTCTCCTGTCCTCATGTGGTTACAGTCCTAGTGTGAGGATACTGAGATACTGAAAACAGATGAATCCACTATGAGCTAGAACCAACCCCAAGCCCAAGTGATTAGGCACCAGGAAATGGGAGTTTAAATTTGTATGGCCCTTTTTAAAAAAACCAGTTTCAGTATACTCGTTAAAATGAGCATGTATTTCTTTTTAATCTAACATTTATTATCCAATTCCATTACACTGTTATCAATCCTCACCAATCACTGAGTCAGGCACTTTTATTGTCTCCATTTTTCAGATGAGGAAACTGAGGCATAATGAGGTTAAGAGACTGTTTAGTCTCTTACAGAGCCAGCCATTGGGCACAGTCTGGAACTGGTTTAGAGGGAGGCTGTGACAGTTGGAATTTCATAGACAATCCTTTGGAGCCTAAATGAGCATATAATTTGACCTAGCATTTGCAATTCTAGGGTTTACCCTAAGGCAATATTCAGACAAGTGCTCTAACATGAATGTTCTAGGATATTTGTTACAGCTTTGTATATAATATTTTAGGTATCAGGGCAAATGTCACATTCTCAAAGAAGCTGTTTTGCTTCCCCATCCTTCCCACTCACTCTGTCCCTTTATTTCACTCTATTCCCTACTAAATTCTGTTCTCTTACCAATCTTTTCACAGCCTGCAATTGTTTATTGGTTTATTTATTTATTAGTTGTTTTGCTGACTGGAATTTAAGTTCCATGTAGTCAGGGAGCTGTTATCTCCATCACTTAAAATAGTACCTGGCACATAAAGAGTACTCAGTGAATATCTGTTGAATAAAATGAATAAATTAATAACAAAAAGTTGGGGGAAATTAAAATCTTTATTGTTAGGGGATTGATTAGATAAATTATGGCATATCCAAAAAATAGAATATTCTGCAGTCTTTATAAATGGCTATGTAGGTTATCCCCTACATAAAGGTATGTCCTACCTGTTGGTTAAAAAAGAGGTGACATAATACATGTGTAATATGACCCCTGTATTGGTTAGGGCTCCTGGTAGCCAACCATAGAAACTACCAAGTTTAAACAGAAAACAAAATAGTTTATTATAGGCTACTGGGTAACTCACAGACCCTCTAAGATACAAGGAGGGCTTCTGCAGCCAGAACACAAGATTGGGAACCTAACACATGAGTTCTGCCTCAACTTGACTGCTGACTTAGCAATTGAATCTCCAGATAAGTTATCTTGTAACCTCCATGTTCTTCAGGCAAACATGAATGATAATACTTGCCTTATCTACACCTCGGAACTGCTGTGAGGGCAAATGAGATGCAAGACATTTGACAAGTGAAAAAAAAAAAAAGAACAAAAAAGACGTATACATTTACATCATTGTTGTCTAGTGATCTTGAATATGTGAGCACATATACTTCATTCCGAAGCTGTATTACTCGGCATTGAGATGCCACTGGGATGCCATTGGTCCACTCCATTAGCTAACTGTACATTAAATTGTTCATGCCAGGTCTGGACAAAAAGGCTGCTAATTTTGGCAGTTTGCTAAGCTTTTCCTAAAATCATCTTCCATGTGAATTTAGTCACTCTTCCTGTGGGGTGACCTGTCCTTTTCTCTAGGCTCACTGAGCTTGCCATAGGGGGGTGCTGTTCTCACCTCTGGGTCCTACACTGTGCTAGCCTCAAAGCTGTGCTTTTTCTCTGAAAGTCTTCCCTAAGCAGCATCCAAGGGCTATCAACCAAAGCTTCGTGTATGGTTTAGGCAGTTGACTAGGTATATATCAAAGGCTGGATTCAGTGAGTTTTAAAATGTCCTTATACAGTTGACCGTTGAACGACACAGGTTTGAACTGGGCAGGTCCACTTATATATGGATTTTTTTTCAATAAATACTGTAAATGTATTTTCTCTTATGATATTCTTAATATTTTATTTTCTATAACTTAGTGTAAGAATATAATACATATTACAAAGTATGTGTTAATCAATTCTTTGTTATCAGTAAAGTTTCCAGTCAATAGTAGGCTAGTAATAGTTAAGTTTTTGAGGAGTCAAAAGTTATACTTGGATTTTCAATTGCACTGGGGATTGGCATCCCTAATCCCGGCATTTCAAGGGTCAACTGTAATTCCATTTTTTTGCATATCTTTGTATATGTTTTTTAATCTTTGGTTCTCGATGCTTACTTCTCATTAGAGGAAAAGAGCATTGTGATATGACGGGGGATTTTAATGTAGTACTGATATCGTTTAGAAGAACTTTAATGTTCCTGGAACCAGGCATGTGTTGCCAGGTGGGGTGATTTTCCCGTTTTCTATATGTCCAGAGGCCTTTCCTGGCAGAACTTCTAGCCCATGGGACTTTCATCTTCATCTTGCACGAAGGATACAATTTGGTTCTGATGCATGGATTATTGAAGCCGCTGAGCATCCACACAATCTGTTATGCTAAATCACACCTGGTGTCTGAACAGAGAAGGCTCTGGCAAGCATCCTTGCCACTGGGACCGAGGCCTCTGACTCTGACGCCAAAACATGGCAGCGTTGTAGAGAGCATTCCGAGAGCCTGGCTCACCGGCATGGTAAATTAACCTGCTTGTTCTCACGTTAAATGCTTTATGAAAATTTACTGGGTGCAAAAAGAGGGAAGAAAACCCAAGTGGCTCCGCAGTGAGCCTGCCTGGCATCAGTAAAGGAATGAGGCTGCTGAGAAAGTCAATGTGAAAAGCTGGCAAGAGAAAAAGGTGTAAAATGCAATGAAAATCAAGTGTGGTCCCAGCTTTTGCATTGTTTTATTAGCATTTTCTCGAGGAAGGTATTTAATTATAGATCTAGGGTTCGTGAGCTAGGGAGGATGATACCAGGCTCTGCCACTTGCTCCACGGCTCCCATTTTCAGAGGAATTGTGGGATGCTCCAATATACTGCAAAGAGAGACGTCCTCCCACGTGGTGTGGTCCTTGAGAAGGGCCCTTCGCTGTAACCATAGTTATCAAAGGGCAAAATCTGCCTTTTTTAAAAGAAATAAAATGCTCTGGTGGCCACCATCATCCTCCATTATTCAGTTTTCTACCATAATTTTTCTTTTCCTTATTAATTTCAGAATAAAATAAAGAATAGGGAGGAAATTTCTACTTTTTAAAGTACCTATAAATTTTCCACCTAAAAGAAACAAAATCTTTTTAATTACCACTTTCTTTGGGAAATAATTTGGAAGCAAGATAACAACAAACCATGGAAAACAAATGACTAGCTTCTATAACATGAGTGCGTGAATGTATATTTGAGCAACAGAAATGAAAATACGCAAAGGTAAGAACCAACTGGTAATATTGTACGGGGAGTTTAAAAATTCCTTTTTAAGCCTCACCTACCTTCAATGAAGATTGCCATGATAATGATCCAGTTTAGTGCACTGCAAGAAATCTTTCTTTACGTTCTATTTCTGCCATCACAGAGCTTATTCAGTTACCTGATTTCTTTATTCAGGGCTGCCAGGGAGACTAATTAACACTAAGGAATCTAAAGAATCCTGTGTGGGATGCTGCTGGGCCACCCGCCACCGGCCACGGGATAAAGCTTCCTCCCCAGAATGAAAAGTCAGGCCTGGAGTCTGCAGCTGGCCGAAATTCTCCGTTAGCTAGGTTTGTTTAATTGCAAGGCTGTTTGCGCCTTATCATTAGACATTTATACTTCTATCTGTAAGCTTTTACAACTCCCGACTTATGGAGACAAGATTCTTTGTGTCAGCACCTGAGAGAAGTGTTGTTGAAGCAACTGGCGCAGCAGATAGGAATCCCAGGCGGCGCCGACAGAACCTACCTTAGCCTCGCAGACAAGCGGCCCACTTGCCTCCAAAATTTGATGATGGGAAGGAAAGCAAATGTTTTCCTCCACAGACGCGAAGAAGCCTTGGCTTTTTAGAAAAATGGTTCTTGACATTTAAGGGGACAATATGAATCAGTTCTAGCAACGTAGCTCAAGCTGACTTGAGAACTACAGGAAGTCACCAGCCAGAATGCGTTGTGAGCATCACAGTAAAACTGCTCAGGCCAGGACAGGTGACACGTGTGTTATCTGATGCGTATCTGGAACCATGGCAAGGCTGCCTCATTAAGTTATGAACCTATCACTCTTGTTTTTCCGTTAAGAAAAGATTGAAAGGCCCGCGGACCCTGCCCTGCGTGGGTAAGCCGTGACACCTGTGGCAAACGGCAGTGTTTTCATCGCTATAAATGAAGGCAGATAGGTGCAGAGTCCTTTGATGACACTGTTCCCTTTCGCTTGTTTATTTTTATTCCACGCAGACTGCAACCCAGCAGGGAGCTTTTAAACCAAAACAGTTAATTACCTCCTCTAACCCAAAGAAGTTGCAAAACACAAATATAGCGAGTAGAGAGGAAGAGGGCAGCTTTGCTTGGGGCTGTGCTTTGCACCAGGTGAAGGGGCGGGGGGGGGGGGGCCCGCGGAGGAAGACCAATTAGAAGGAGGGAAGTGGGCCGGCCTCCCTACTCCATGTGTACTTCACATTTCTTTTTCTATGTACTGTACTGTGAATCCCCCTGATCAGAGACGCATTTACAAACACCTATTCCAAAGATAAAATTAAGTAGCTTTGGGACTAGAGGCCCTCTCGCGGTGCAAGCGCATGCTTCCCGCCCGGAGGATGGAGAAGTTCCCCCTAGCCAGGGCAAGCTCAAGCAGAGACCTTCTCCACTTAGTGCCCAACGGACTGCGGGTGATTTCCCCCAGTCCAGGCGGGACAGCCAGCAGCTTCTGATACAGAAGGAACTTTCTCAACTGAACAGCGATTCCTGTCCTGCCATCCTCACCACCCTTCCCTCCCCTAGTGTAACAGGACCTCAGCCCTTTGTTTCTAAATCAAAGGCTCACCTTTACTTGCTTTGGAATCCCGTCTTTCTGTCCATCTCCTGACACCAGCATCTTCCCTACCTAACGTCATATGTCCTGACCATCTGCCTTTTTATTCACTCACTCTTCCTTCCTCTCATCTTTACCCATTTCTGGCTCTCTGCTGGGCGCCACCCTCTCCTCTGCACCTATTGAAATCCTAAACTCCTACCCCCTTTCTCAGCCTGAAATGCTCCCTCCTGCCTCTAAGTCCTGTGGTCCTATTGTCTGTTCCACTGACTCAACTGTTATTTTACTTCCTATTCTATGCCCCTTTCATCACCACAGATGATGCATTCCTCTGCTGATTGATATGTCAATATAAAGTGACCTCGATATCTTTCTCTAATCCCCCCCAAACACACACACACACACACACACACACACACACACACACACACACACACTCATCCCCAGTACCCGGCATAGTGGATACCATTTGATTCCTCTCCTACTAGTTGCAAATTTTAAATGCACCAGACCAAGGCATCAGGCAGAATCTGGGGATGGTGTTCAGGAAATTTTCTCTTCAGGAATCACAGATATTCATAAAGAAAGGGAAACATCCTATCAGTTATCTAAATGTTTTCAAGTATCTGGATGTTTGGCCATAAGTACAAAGACCACCTCTGAGTGATGGCGTTGCTCAGTGTTCTTCTGAACCGTTCCCATCGTGTGCACGTGGCTAGTGGCCTCCTCACGACAGGGCCTGCCAAAGCGCCCTGTTCCTTCAGTCACAGATTGTCCTACCTCGAGCGAATCTCATGGTTCCTTGTACCTCTTCCGCCCTGCTGGAAAACAGAAGTTATAACATTGCCTTTCTGAGGCTGTGGAAACAAGCAATGACTCAGAACAAAGAAAATAGTAAGAGTGGGAAAAGCCATGCACTTGCAGACAAATCTGAGCCTGGCGGTTGTTATTGGCATTGAGAAAGGTAACATAAGCCTTTAGTAGGTAAATACTTTGTCCTTTTAAAAAGCTGTGTGTAAAGTGTACCACAAAACCACACTATTAAATCATAAAATTAACAAGAAATGTAAAAGCATGCCCATGAGAGAGCTTTTCTCAGCCCTAGCTCCACATTCCTTTATGAATTTAAGTTTGAGTTCCCTCAGAGGCTCATGGGGATATGTAGCAAGGTCCTCAAAAGAACACAAGGGCTGTCACATGCAACTGAGGAAAATCCATCAGGAGTAGGTGGGAAAAGGCAAAGTAAAAGAGGAGGAGAGTGGGAAAGATGATGGATTGGGCTGTGGCAGCAAGAAAGGCAAACACCAGCCACTTGCCAGTCAGGGGCTGGGGCAAAGCCAAGTGAAGAGGCTGATGGAAGTCAGCCCCTTTTTTCTACTAACGTTTTCTCTTCCCAGGAAATTTTCATTGTATTTCATTGAAAGATAAAGACAGAAAACACAGAACAAAAATATCATAAGCCTCCCAAACTCACACCATATTCAAATATATATCCTTAGAATATATCAAGGGCCTAAATGTTAGAGCTAGAACCATAAAACTCTTAGGAGAAAACATAGGTGTAAATCTTTGTGACCTTGGATTAGTCAATGGTCTCAAAATGGTAACAAGAGCAACTCAAGCAACAAAAGAAAAAATATATTGGGCTTCACAAAATTATAACTTTTGTGCTTCATAGTACACCATCAAGAAAATGAAATGACAACCTACAGAATGGGAGAAGATATTTGCAAATCATATATCTGATACTTAGAATATATAAAGGACACATAACTCAACAAAAAGACAAACAACCCAATTTTTTTAAATGGAGAAAGGGCTATAATAGATCTTTTTCCGAAGAAGGTATACTGATGACCAACAAGCACACGAAAAGATGTTCAACATCATTAGTCATTAGAGAAGTACAAATCAAATATGCAGTGAGACATCATGTCACACCTACTTCGATGGCTATTATCAAAAACAAGCAAATGAAATGAAAAATAAGGATTTAGATAAATTGGAGTTCTGGTACATTGATGATGGAAGGAAAAATGACACAACCATTGTGGAAAACAATTTGTCAGTTCCTCAAACTATAGAATTACTATATGGCCCAGCAATTCTGCTCCTAGGTAGATGCACAAAAGAATTGAAAACAAAGATTCCAAGAGCTACACCAGTGTTCATAGTAGCATTATTCACAGTAACGAAAAGATAGAAACAACCCAAATGTCCATCAACAGATGAATGGATTAAAAAAAAATAGTGGTGGTGATTGCACAACAGTGTAAATATAATTAAGACCACAGAGGGGTACACTTAAGACCACAGAGGGGTACACTTAAAAACAATACAATGGAAAATTTTATATGTATTTTACCACAACTTCTTTAAATGGGCAAAGTATTTGCATAGATTCCTCCAAAGAAGATATAGAAATGACCAATAAGCACATGAAAAGATAATCATTAGTCATCAGGGAAATACAAATCAAAACTACAGTGAGCACCCAATAAATTTAATAGAAATAGACACTCCACACCCAATCGAGGGTGGCTATACTCAAGAAGATAGGTCATAACAAGTGATGGTGAGGATGCAGAGCAGTCGGAACCCTCATACACAGTGTTGCTCATGGGATTGTAAATTAACACATCCGCTTTGGAAACAGTTAACAGTTCCTCAAAAGATTAAAGAGTTACCTACCATATAACCTAGGTCAAGTAGTATTTACTCCAGAAATGAAAACAGATGTCCACACAAAAACTTGTACATAAATGTTAATAGCAGCATTTTTCCTGATAGCAAAAAAAATGGAAACAAGTCAAATGTTCATTAACTGATAATAAATAAGGGAAAAAGTGGTATATACATGCAATGGAATATTATTTGGCAATGAAAAAGGAAGTGCTGATACATGCCTACAACTAGATGAACTTTGAAACATTATACTAGGTGAAAGAAACCAGTCACAAAAGACCACATATTGCATGATTCCATTTCTATGAAATGTCCAAAATAAGCAAATCAATAGAGACACAAGGTGGATTAGTAGTTGTCTAGAGCTGGAGGTAAATGGGAATGACTGCTAAAGAGCATAGGGTTTCCTTTTGGGATGATAAAAATATTCTAAATATTAATTATAACAATGGTTGCACCTCTGTGAATGCACTAACAACCATTGAATTGTACACTTTAAATGCATGCATTATATCTTATTTGAATTTTATTTCAATAAAGCTGTTAGCAAAAAATCACAAGACTAAAAATAATCTTAAAAATTGTTTTCCACAAATAACAAGTAAAATGAAGTTTAAATCATTAACTAGTTTTTGAAATTTTATTGTGGAAATATTCATATATATGCAAATGTAAAGAGAATAATATAAAGAACTCTCATGTACTCATCAATCAGCTCTAAAAGTTATCAACATTTTAGACGTATTTAAAAGTTTTTTTTCCCAAACTGTTACAAAAATTTCAAACAGAAAAGTTGAAAAAGTGTACAGTTAATACCCTTATATATACCCACCTCCTATATTCTCCCATTAGTATTTTACTCTGCCTGCTTCAATCTATGTCTATCCACTATCTGTCCTACTATATATCCATCAATTGATTTACTTTTTAAATTCATTTCCAAGTAAATTGCAGAAGATTGCAGTATATTTCCCCTGCATGCATAACATTGATTAGAGTTCAGTATTTGTTTACCATTCTCTTAGAGATAAAATTTATATACAATGAAATGCACTATTTTTAAGTGTATATTCCATGAATTTTGACAAAATTTAGGCCTGTCTGATTCAAGTTAAAGCCATTGAGTTAATATTTTTTTAAAATATTTTTAAATTTTTTGAAGCTCAGAGACCTTCAAAATAAATTATTTTCATAAATTAATTATATTTTACTTTTTTTTTTTTTTTTTTTTAGGATTTTCTCTTTCCATTAAATCTCTGAGGGGGGCAGAAATTCCAGTTACATATCATGAGCTACCCATGCATACACATCCTGAGCCTTCTTAGTTTTTTTAATGAAAGCTGATTTGGCATTTTACTATAAACCTGTGTAGTAATGTATCTTTCATAATTAACACACCAGAAACTTTGCCCTAGCAAAATCTACATTTTTCAGAGTAAACATATAATATTACATGCAATGTAATAATTTGTGGGATGAATCAATAAATGAAATTTTTTTACTTTTTTTATTGTGGTAAAATACATATAAAATTTACCCTCTCGACCATTTTTAAGTGTACCGTTCAGCGGTTATTAAGTGTACACTGATTGATGTTGTTGTGTAGCCATCAACAACATTCATCCCCATAACACTTTCCATCTTATAAAACTGAAACTGAAACTCTACACCCATTAAACAATAAATCCCCATTCTCCTCTCCCCTCAGCCCCTGGCAACCACCATGCTATTCTGTCTTGACCTCACATAAGTGGAATCATACAGTATTTGCCTTTTTGTGACTGGCTTAATGAAAGTCTTTCATATTTCACTTACCATAATGTTGTAACGAGTGTCAGAATTTCCTTCCTTTTTAAAGTTGGGTAATATTCCATTGTATGTATGTAACACATTTTGCTTATCCATTCTTCTATCAATGGACACTTGGGTTGCTTCCACGTTTTAGCTATTGTGAATAATGCTGCTGTGCACATGGGTGTACAAATAATCTCTTTGAGACACTGCTTTCAATTCCTTTGGGTATATACCCAGAAGTGAAATTTCTGGATTATATGGTAACTCTACTTTTAATTTTTTGAGGAACTGCCATACTATTTTCTGTTGCATCTATACCATTTTACATTCCTACTAACAGTGCACAAGAGTTCCAATTTCTCCACATCCTCACCAACACTTAGTCATTTTCTGTTTTTTGTTTTTTATTCTTAATAGTAACCATCCTAATAGGTGTGAAGTGGTATCTCATTGTGGTTACCTAGTGATCAGTGGTATAAAACATCTTTTCATGTGTATATCTTCTTTGGAGAAATGTCTATTCCAGTCCTTCCCTCTTTTTTGAACTATGTTCGGGGTTTTTTTGTTTTTGTTTTTTTTGTTTGTTTGTTTTGTTTTGTTTTGTTTTGCTGTAGAGGTTTAGGAATGTATATATTAAATATTAATCCTTTATCAGATATGTGATTTGCAAATATTTTCTCCCATTCTGTGGGTTACCTTTTAAAATTTTTTAAATTTTCATGAAGTCCAATTTGCCTATATTTTTCTTTTGTTACCTGTGCCTTTAAAGTTACTAATGAACGAAATTTTAAACCAGTTAACTCATGGTATATTCAACATGGTTGTAGATTTTCTGTTTTCAAAAACAGGTAAACCAAGATTTCTTTTTCACGTGGAAAACACAATGGGATAAAAAAAACTCAACGCTATCACCTTGCCTAAAGAAACACTACCAGGTTGTAATAATCGATGAGAATTTATTTGTCTTCTTTTCCAATGCAGTCACTACAACAGTCTCTGTGGTTATAATAAATTTTCTATAAGAAAAATGCAAAAATGTAATTTACTAGTGATGGCCTGTTTTATATCACAAGCACTTCTGATTTTTTAATATAAAAAGGAGTTATATGTAAAAGGAGACCTTAAATGGAACAATTCACTCAGAGTTTATTTTAAACCAAATATTGTCAAATTTTTCAGAAACAAAAATCATATAAATGCTGATGTCAAGGACTTCTGCCCAAAATTTGTTCCACTCCATGCCTGTGACATCATTTTACAAATTAGATAAAATGGAAATGAGATAAAATGGACAAATTCAGAAAAGATAGAATTCACTAGTGTTTTTGAATATGTGGCATGGCAATTTGCCTTTTGCGGGATGAAAATATTAATTACACATTTTTAAAAATCGTGAGTGTTTTGCATTTCCCTGGAGTCCAGAAAGTCTTTCATATTTCTTAATTACTAAATATCTGTTCAGCCGCACAGCTTTCTTTCTCATTGCTTCTGTTTCATCCAGGGTCATCTTCGCGATTTCCTCTGAAGAAGACTATACATTAACATACAAGGTTTAGGGGGTGGGAGAAGAAGAGAAAAGTGTTAATTCAGATGTTATGAAACTGTGATAATGCTATTATTTAAGGCACTTATTTGGGTCTGTTTATACTTTGTAGTTTTATAAATAAGCCCAAGGGGCTCCTCCTGGTTGTCACAATCCTCCTTGAATCTCGTATCCTGTCTGTCTCTTCCTATCCGACAGTAGAATTGATGCCGCTCTAATCCCTGGAAGTTTGGAACTAATGAACTGACTGCTGAGCTGCCGCCACGGAGCTTGGTCCCAAACTATACTGTACTTCACACTCGATTTATTCTCCAGATGGCGAGACTGTGCCGCCCTGCCGCGAGGGACCACCTCTTCCACTGGAGTGTAAAAGTGGACGGATGTTGTTTTCTTTGCAGATTTGATCATTCTGAGCTAGAAACTTGCGAAGATGATTAGTTATTAGCTTTAATGGGTGCCAATTGAACCAACTGCACGCATATTTTCTCCTTTGATTTCGGAGTCTGCAGGTCTTGGTGATGGTTGATTTATCCGCTTTCTTACGTCACCGGAGCGTGTCTCTTCCCCAGGTGATAAGAACCCGGTCTCTGAAATCATAGCACGCCTTGGTTCCTGGCCCAGACAGAGTCACGTAATATGGTGGCTTATGTATAAGGACAAGTTTATTAGCCACCGGTCCACTGCACTGAGCAGCCCATGGCACGAAATATTGATCAAACGTGGGAACTTTGGTACCTCTTAGAACATGGGTCTGTGAAGATTCTGATCTGGGCCAACTTTCTCTGTGACCTTTGCTGAGCCCACCTCTGGAATCAAACCCACTACAGAACACACTACCGTAATTAGTCTCTGCAAAGATCTAATGTAACTTGATAAAGGCTTTACTTCCATTATTCCATCTTTTCTAGGTTGTCAGATCTTAGGGGAACAAGTTCATTCTATGTGAGGAACACTAACCGAGGCCGTTCTGCAGCGTTCACACATTTAGAATGTGGTTCCTTCTAAATCTCGTTTTGAAAACTCTGTTTTGCTGCCAGAATGTAAGACACCCTACACTCACACACACAAAAAAAGTCTTTTTTTGAATGGCCCCTTTTTGCTTTTGTTTTCTTCTCCCTCCTTTTCCAGGGAGCGCTTACTTATCAATAATCTCAGCAGATCACCCAGATAGCCTTCTGAGAAGATGGTGTCTGCCAGGCTGTGTCTTACAAATCCCTCTAACAAGATGGAAATTAAAGGACGGTCAGGGCCAAACAGGAGCCAAAGAAAAAGAGAAAAAGGGAATGAAAGTATAAAAGGGAGTGAGGTGATGGAGATGAGAGAAATGTTAGCAAGAAGTAAGGTGTGTGTTAGAGCGAGGGGAGGGACAGAGAACAGAATTTCTTTTCACAACTGGGTGGACTGTGGCTCTCTTTAGCTGAACATCCAGAACTAAACTTAATTATTCTTAGAAACTGCCTTGCTCTCACCCAACAGATGGCATGGGTGTGTTTGCTAGCACAGTAACATATTTCACCATTAAAATACCAAAAAGAAAAAAATCAACATGCTTGTTGGTTGGTGTAAATTCAGTGAAGTTGTTGGATATTTTAGGATACATAGCAAAGGGATATACACTTAGTTTATGTAAATTGCAACAAGCAACAGCCTGTTAATAAGGGTGTTATGTGACAATATACCTACAAAGCTGTCTTTTTTTTTTTTTTTTTTTTTTTTGTAAAGTTACAGAATCATGAAGTGGAAAGAGCTTGGTTTTAATTGTGAGCCAGAAGGAGGAAAAAACATCTAATAAAATACTGAGTATTCACTGTTCATTATTATAACATGAAAAGTACTAATCAGATTATACCTACAGTTGGAATTAGGTACTTCATTTGCAGCCAATTTCACAAGGGTCGAATTTTACTAAGTAAACCAGAATGTGCTGAAACCATGGCAATCTGACTTTAGATAAAAATCGCAGGCAGGTTTAGAACATGAGCTTTGAACAAACAGTCCCCTTCAAATCCAAGTGAAACAACAAAACAGCTTAGAGGTCACATTGTGTTTGACACCAACATTAACAATTTAGGAAGTCGATATTGCCAGTGATCTTGCATCTTTGAGCACAACATGCAGTTTAGAGAAGGGAGATGATTCAAATAACTCTCGCTTTAATATGCATGTCAGCCCAAACGATCTAGTTAGTTCCCTTCCATTTTCCATTCACTCTCTGTCCCAACAGGCCCTTCACAAGCCCGACCTACATTGAAAGAAATCCTGGAAGTTCAAATGGTTACAAGCTGCAGCAATCCTAAATTTGTAGCTGTGCAGGCTACATGGAGCATAACACATTTTAGGTTCTCTGAGGCCATTGATCTAAATACACACACTGCCAACAAGCTGGAAGCATTTCTCTCAACAGCTCTCAACAACCTTAGAACCGTGATATGGAGCTAACTTCTGCTTTTCACCTTCAGGATTTTTTGTATTTAGTGGATGTAACAAGAGGGGATGGTAGTGCAGTGGATGAGTTTTACGGCTGTGGAACGGCCAACGGCATGCTGTGGTGCCAAGCCACTGTTGGCTGCACCATCCCTCACTTTAACTAGTGTGAGCACTCTCTTGCTTTTATCTAAGCTTGGCCTAATTATTGGCAGTCCGAGCCCTGTAAATCAGGATTCCACAGAGCTGTCTTAAACTAGTCTGATGTACTCTGTTTCCATCTGATCTGACAACTCTAAGCTACTGTTTCCTCACACTGTTTAACTCAGACCACATTTGGAAGCCCTCCCTGCTTCCACCAGGTCGTAGACCCCACATCCGTCTGGTTTAAATCTACTGTCCTGGCTTGTCTTGTTGATTAGACTTAGACTCAATATTGGTTCAAATCATTCTTTTTTGTGTCTGTTTTGTTTTGCTGTTTTCCTAGATAAGTATTGCTGTTCAAATGGCTGTATATTGTTAACTTTTTTTTTTTAAAACCACAATCATCAGCAGTGAGAAGCTTTAAAGTTTTATTAGTATCATAAAAACCCTTCCTAAATGAAACTACTTTTGATACGTATTCATTGTGACAATGAGAATTTGTTGAGGGCTGTTGAAAAAGTGGAGGAATTTGTTTTTGAAACTGAAATTGGCAGGAAGTAATGACCCCAAAGTACCTTTTTTCTCCCAGCCCTTCAGTTTACTCCTTTCTCTCCCCAATCCCTCACCTTCATCACCCCCAACTCAAAGCCAATAGATAACATATTTGGTTTCATATAATTTTTCTGGAGACAATTCAAGTAACTAAAGCAGACATTCAACCTTTCAGCCTTTCTTAACTGGAGCAAAGACTATCTAATCAAAGAAAAAAGTTGTATTTGTCTACCACTTTACGAAGGCGTTTCTCGTGGTATTTTTGCTTTCCATCTGAGTAAGTTGGAGGTTTTTTATAGTATGGAGTGTCATTTTCCGGAGCACCTTTTAATTGAATGTCAAGATTCGTGTCACTTACAAAAAAATAAATATTTTCAAAAAGTGAGTAAAAGACACAAAGCATGTGGAAAAACAAAATAAATTCTTATTTTTTCCCTAATGTTAATATGTTGGCAAATAATTATCTATATATTATCTAGTTTCTTATATTTATTAAATGAAAAGTAGCTGGCAGAGGACTTAGAACCATGCCTAGTACTTCGTAAATGGTCAATAAATGTTACCTATTAATTATTTTATTTTTACGTTTGGAAAGTAATGCTAATGAGCAAGGTAACACCGCTGTTTAGAAGCATACCGGTATGCGTTACAGTGGCCATCATCCCTGTTATTTTAAGTGAAGTCTGGAAATCAGTACTTACCTATCAGCTTGGATGACTTATTTCAAATACCATTTATTTGGTGGAGAGGAAATTTGTGGATATAGTAATGGTGCTCAAACTCTGAATCCACAAAACAGTTTCACAGGATGGTTCGACTGTGTTTCCTTTCAATGATGAATAAACTCAGGAGATACATTTTACCTCTACTTACAGAATGAAGCTCGATTAAGAATAGTAAAAACTCTCGAAGATTTTGACCTGGGCCCAACTGAGAAGTGTGTGAGAGTCAACTCGGTGTCCAGCGGTCTGGCTGAAGAAGACCTGGCCATCCTCCTGCAGTCCCGGGTGCTCCCTTCCAGCCTTATGCTCCCAAAGGTGGAAGGCCCTGAGGAAATCCAGTGGGTGAGTAGCTAATGCTTTGCTTTAATTAAAGACTCGGACGGCTAAGAAGGAGTAGCAGAAAGGAAGGATTTGGGTACTGCTGGTTGTGAAAATGCATACACAGAGCAGAAAGGGAATTTAGAAAAAGGATTGAGCCCAAAAGACCATATTCTTCACACAAGGAGAACCTAGTTTGCCCAAAGTCTTCTATGGAACAATTCTACTCCTGAAATGATACTTCTGCTCTGAAACCAGATTCATGGTTTGGACAGAACAGCCTCCTCAATAAGACTTGCAGAGCAGTCCTTGGAAACTAGCTTGTGTTGGATCATATCTTACACCCCTGCCAGGCCCTAACTCTCCACCCAGGAGAGCAGTGATGTAAATAGCTCTTGCCCAGATTCATTGAAGGACATCATAGACAACGAAAGCACATTAGCCACAAATGAAAAAATGAACCTAGAGGACGAGAGGTAAAGGTCACTCCTTGGGGCAAATGGAGGAATAAACAGGAAGCTTTTAACTAGTGGTTTTAATTAGCACAGATATTATTTCCTGAACAGTTCTCTAGTTCGTTCTTTTTAAATTGCTGACAGGTGTGTTTGTGTTTCACGACAGACTTTTCAGCCAGTAAAAACTTGGCATGTCAAATTACTCACGAAAACTTTGAAATGGGCCTAATTATACTATGATTGTTTTCATTGTTAAAGTGGGGGGAGGTGAGATTTTATTTAGGGGTTGCTCTGATTCTGCAGGTCTCTGCTGAATAAAATAACATTCCATTGTGCCACTGTAGGGCAGAAAGCCTGTGACACTAAGTGTTGGCAGTGTGGTAAGGGCGTGTGGACAGTGGTGATTTTGATGCCACATCTAGGATTATCTCTAAGACTGTGGCTGCAGCTGTAGCAATATGCTGAGTAGTTATAGCACCTGAGGGCACCGCTCTCCTTTCTAATGCACGTAGAGACACTGGGCCTGTGCTTTCCAGTGCCGTGGCTGCCTGCCACATGAGGCTACTGAGCACTTGAAATGTGCTGGAAGTGTAAAATACACGTGGGATTTTGAAGACTTCATAGCACCCCCCCAAAAAAAAAGAACGTAAATTATCTCATTAATTTTTATACCAATTACATGTCGAAATGGTAATATATTGGGTTGAATAAACATTGAGGTCAAATTCACCTGTTTCATTTTAATCTTTTATTGTGGCTACTGGAAAATTCAGAATTACATACGTAGCTGCCATTATTTTTCTATTGGACAGCTCCCTCCTGGCTCCTTCTTGAAGCCTGTGTTCAAGGATCCACATTTACTTTCTAAACTGGAGCTCTCCTTGGAGGTCATCCCTCAGAGGCTAGGAGATACTGGTTTTGCTAGGTTAATGTCTTCGAGTGCTCCTACCCCTTTCAAATGTGTCTTAAGTTGATTGAAATGAAATCCAAAGTCACTGTTCCCTTTTGGTTTCATAGTTAATGCCTATTTATCACCGTTATTACCCTCATTTGGGAGGACCCACCCCAGCCTTGAGCTATGGCTGCTGTTTTAAATCCCTAGATGTGAGTAACATACCGAAATCTAAATAGGATTTCTAGTTAACAGAAGTCTTTTGGGCTGTTTATTTTTTCCTCTCCGTTTGTATTTATGTGAAGCATAAAACCCAGAGCCTGATGCACAACTGAAAGATGGGCTTCCTTGTTTTCTTTTGTGTGAGAATCTCTTGCTGGCCTTTTGTCGCTAGTGTGGGTTCTTGTTTGACTGGCACGGCTTATTGGACTATAACAAGCATGACTCTGCCTCCTTTGTCGTGGGACAATTCTCCCACAAATCCCGAACAGTGTGCATTCTTCCAACACACTATTGGGTGTGCACTGGAATTGAAAGAATCGCTGAGCCCTGCTACTTCATCTCCTCCCCAATCTCTTTGTGATTTTTTCCCCTTCTTTTCCTCCCTCTAACCCCCCAGTCCCCTCCACCTCGCTGAAATGAACACTTTACCAGGCCGGAAACATTTAATCGTCTCCTTTTGAAAAAATTAATTGAAACTTCTCCACTAGTTACCTTTTGTGTTAGTACTTAATGCAATTTTTTAAGAAAGAAGGGGAGGAGGAGAAGGAGGATGGGCTAGAATATTTAATTTTTAAATGCCTCCATGGCTTAAAAACAAAAGGTGTTAGAAAATTTTCTAAGAACAAGGAATATATCATAAAGTGTTTACCTAGTTTTAAACTTTATGATTTTTTTGTTGTTATAACTATTATCACAAAGAATGGGGCAAGTAACGTTGCAAGTTTTTTTAATGAGGAAAAAAAATTCCTCTGCTGCATATGTACCACCAAAACCACTGACATTTCACTACCTACTTTCTAGCTTAAATGTGACATAAATTATGTTTTATTTTCATTTACATGGAATAGTATACATTTTGTCCCCTTAAATTGTAGCCTTCTTTCTTGCTATTTTGGTTGAGTTATTCCTTCCCTTGCAAAGTTACTAAGGAGGTGATGTTGATGGTGTCGGAGGAAGGGAGGGGGCAGTGGGAGCAACTGGGAATAATTCTTCATTACTGAAAGCTGTGATTTATTTTAGCCTAATTGTAAAGTTACTGCAAATTGCTCAAAAGCTTTTTAAAGATCCCGGTGATTAGATTTTTTAGGGGGGGTGCTACACAGGCAAGGAGGGGGCAGCTAAAAGGGGAAATAACACCTCTAATCCTGCTTCTGGTAAATAGGCTGCTAGCTTTTAAAATGAGTTTCCTTTCTATTAGTCAGAATATTATGCTAAGCCTTAAGCATTAGTTTTTTTATGTTGCCATAGCAGCCCTATTCCTGCAGGGTGGTGACCTGCGATGATTACAGTACAAAGCTTATAGGGTCTTGAAACCCCCTTTGAAGATGAAAAGTCTTTGATGGTTTATATTTATGCAAATCTCTTAGATATGATTTACCCAACTGAGACTGAATGGAGAGATGATTAAAATTCCCTTTTCCTTTGATATCCATTAATGGCTGAATATTCCTTAAATTTAAAATGGATATATATGTTTTCATCTTTATTTACAAAAATATCTTTGTCATACCTGTGTTTTTTTTTTTCTCTTTTTTTAATCTCCCTACATCTTATTAGATCTAGATAGACATAATAGATTTACAATTTAGAGTATGGTGGGTTTTTTTCCTTTTGAAAAGGGGGGGGGAGGATCTGTGCAAGAGCTTTTGTATGTTTCCAGATGATAGATTTTGGAATTTGGGCTACCCCACTGGCAGCCCAGAGCTAGCTGTGAACTGGTCTCATGGAAAAAATTGGTGAGCTTTGGTCTTCAAAGAATTAAACTTCCTTTTTAAGGTCTTCCTAGGTAAGCTAAAAAATTATGAAGAAAACCCTTCTGAACAAAGGGTAATGGTGCTATAATGAATAATATGGATTCCATGTAGAAGGCTGCTGAAAATACACTGATGTCAGTGCTGGGTATGAAACAAAAACAGAATGGCAGGTAGGGCAAGACTGCATTGTTTTAGGGGCCTACCACTTGCATTTTAAGACGTGAGGGTGAGAGGTCTTAAGTAAATACATTTTCAAGGAAAGCATTTAAACTACAAGAATCTCTCCTTCCAGTTCTAACTCCTAGGCCTCAAATTGCTCCTTTGGGGCGGGGGAAAAAAAACAACTTATAATGCTTGGGATTTTACTATTTAGTTTGGCGGAAACTTGGTTACCTTTTTTCTTTGGTCTTTTCTTTCTTTCTTTTTTTTTTTTTTTAAATTCTTTTGTGTGGACGAAAGAGACTGTGTGATATTACTTCCTCAGGTCAAAGACTTAAATACGACTTCTACGTCTGCATTTGAGTGATTGTACATTTTTCCTCCACTAATCACCTATGACACTTTTGATTTTAGTTTTCAGACAAATTTTCATTCTACTTAAAAGGCCGAAAACTTGAACAACCTATGAATTTAATCCCTTTTGTGGAAACTGCAATGGGTTTGCTCAATTTTAAGGTAAGAAAACCATAATATGGCTGAGAAGTTAGTATTCATTTCTAAAGAGAACTTTTGTTTTCAATTTTAACATCTACTTAAAATATTTTTCTAGAAAGATTTATAAGCATAGTAAACCTTGGGCACAATTTATTATCTGTAATTATCCAAAACCAAGTTGTGAGCATCTTAGAAAACAAAGAAATTGGCTAAATAGCAGGGAAAAACTTCCCAGTCCTAAATATTTAAATGAAATATTTATAGATTCCTAGCAATAATTTTAATTAAATAATCACTATGTAAATATATGCTTTTAATTATTACATTTATAGATTAAATGCATGAAAATTTATTTTGTCACTCTTATGAATTAACTTTCAATTATTCTTTTGTAACAATTGCCTTTTATTGGGAAATTTTCTGGCCTCTTTGTAGCAACATTACCCATAATGTCTAGTTGATAAGATTACTTTTTGTTAGTATATACCAATAATTTGAAGTATATTTCAATTTACCACATGAGAACATAAAATATTTCCTAATATACATTCAGGAAGATTAGCTGAGCTAAGTGTTTTCCAGCATTGCATGACTGCATTGAACAGTTTGCCTTAATGAATTCATAGCTAGCTTGTAAAAAATCCCTTTATCAGTGGTCATTTAAATTGTTTTCCAAAACATGCCTCACATTCCACCTGACTTGTGAATGTTAATGTAGCACCCCATCTCAGAGGGCAGGAGAGAAGAAATCTCTAAAAGCAAAACGAAACAAAAAGACAGTTGAATTGTACTGGAGAGGTAATACTTCAGCAAACGCTGGAGAGGAAACTTTGAGACCCATTGGATCACTCGGGAGGGGCAGAGTGCAAATGTTTGGGAAGCTGCTTCAAGCTCAGTGATAAAGGTTGTTTACACCAGTAACCACAAATTCTTCCAGCCCGCTCCAAAATTCTGGGAATATAATCAAAATATATCCCTTCGGTGCAGCTAGAATCATATACTGATTCAATATTTAGCATCGTTTCACCATTTCATTCCATAATGTACTTAGAAGCACTTACAACCCCTGAGATTAATCAGCAGTATCCTCGCCCATTTCTCATGCCCCCCCACACACACACATTAGCATGCTGTATCTCCACCTTTATGGATGCAGCTATGTTTACGATGAATGTTGTTCATCTTTACTTCACACAGAAATATCCAAGTTGCTTATTAGTACATCTTGGATGACTTGTTGCATTTTTGTTTTCCCCTCTGGCATTGTAGATTTTTGTATTATATGTCTTGAATCCTAAAACCATTTACTGAGAAATTTTGATCCTAATGCAAATAATCTAATTAGTTCTATTTAAAAATTCTTTCCTTCTCTCCTGTGACTTTATGTTTACTGTTTGAGAGTCTCTTAAAGCCAAAAAAAAATTTGGAAAAATACAAATAATTTATAGTACAATCAGAATGAGTTAACTCAAAGTTTTTCTCTAGGAATTGGATGACCTACAATTTGAACATTATAACTACATTAATATATGTTAACAACTATATTAATATATTCCATTAAGCAAAGCAAATATATACAACATACTTATCTTGGACAATATTAAATACCTTTCAAGAGGGGTAAATTTGGGCTGCATTTTTAGAACTGCTTTCAGCAAACTGTTAAGAGTTGGATCTTTCTGTTACCGAAATATACCATGCTGTTTCTAATTCATGCATTTCTGTGAGATTTGGTTCTTTTTTGCTCTTTTACAGGCAGTGTGTGAAGAAGCAGTAAAGACAGGTCCTCAAGTGGGTCTTTTTCTAGATGCAGTTGTTTTCGGAGGAGAAGACTTTCGAGCCAGCATAGGTGTCAAAGACTCTTTCTCTTCCCCTCCCTCTCCTCTCTCATTTCTTTCTGTGTATATGCGTACATATTTTTTCTTTGCCCCTTCTTGAGCGGGCATTTACATGACAACAATTATTTGCCAACAATGACAGTGGTGTTTCAGGTGAATGGACAACACTTCCTGATAAGTTAGGACACCTGGTAGTTGTCCTGCTTCCAGAACACGACATTACTACTTCTGTTCATTATAAAGTAATTAATAAAAAGCCTGTTGCAGCCTCAGATGTGTTCGGGAATATATGGCATCTACTTTGTCCATAATAAGTATATTATGCAAACACCCCCTCTGTTGCTTAAATATTTTGTTTTTACTCCAGTCTGAAGGCTATCTAGGCTTCTAACACAAATTTAAAGCAATTCCACATTTGCTTTAAGGAATAATTTTCTACATTAAATGTAGTATATAAATATTATTTAAAATAGATCTTAAATTCCTCCTAAAATATATTTCAGAACTTTTCTTATTACAAAATATTTATCGAGATAGTATGCTTGTTCTCACTGGTTTTGCCCACCCTGTGGGCACAATCCCTCCAGTCTGGGTGCATGTACGACTAGAGACTTTGGGTGACTAGAGACTATGGGTGCATCTAAAAAAGAGGCCCAGACCATGCGTGTTTCAGAACCACAGTCCCAGTGACCTGAAGACAGGAACTTTCTCTGGGCTAATATAAACAGACACTCCCCAACCCCCGAGGTGAAAAAAAGGAACTTATTTTAATACCAGTCTTTCCAGGAGACTTTTGTGTCTCCGACAGCTTAGTGGACACTTTCTGCCTCTCTCAAAACGAGTGCCCTTTTGTTTCCCCAAGTTCTCCATCCAAACCCTGAAGCTGCAGCATTTGGCTCAGCATCTCAGTTATAACAGGGCATTGCAACCACAGCACATAAAATTCTGTGCTCAGTGAGAGAAGTTACCCACTTTCTTGCACAGCTGCTTGGCCACCTTTTGTGATGCTACCTTTGGACTGACACTTTCCAAGTGCTGACAAGAAGGAAAAACGTACCAGAAGTTATTTGCGACCTATCAAGTCATGGGCGATTCTATCTCCTGACAGGGAGAGGGGCCTTTTCTTAACGCGGCACAAGTAATTATACTGAAAGATGCCTTGCAAGTGACACATATGAGCTTTAACTCTGCCTGCACATATCCCTCTCTTCATTTATATTTGAATCATCATTTCGGGTGAATGGGGAACACTTCCTGTTTTATATATAAATTGCTGGGGAGCTATTCTCAGGAAGACATAGAAATCTCTACAGACTGAGTTTTTATAATAGACGTGTGAGTTCAGTTTCCGAAGTTAACGTCTCCTTTTTCTGTCAATATCCCATCTTCAGGTGCAACAAGTAGTAAAGAAACCCAAGATATTTTCTACGCCCGGCAAAAGATTGTTGTCGTAGCGAAGGCCTTTGGTCTGCAGGCCATAGATCTGGTGTACATCGACTTTCGAGATGGAGAGGGGCTTCTCAGGCAGTCGAGAGAAGGAGCTGCGATGGGATTTACTGGTATGATTTTTGATGACACCTTAGAAAGCAGTGTCTAGATTTGCAAACATTCCAGAAAAATAGAAATTTAACCAGAAATTAATGTTCCTAATGTAGCCAGGTAGCTCGTATACTTATTCCATTATTTAAAACATGAAAAATATCCATCCAGAGCAAGAACCTACCAAGCAAATTGTCAGGTTTTTCTTTGGCTCTGCAAGACAACAAACTAAGCACTCATTTTATTTTCTCTTTATATTAGTGACCATTTTTTTCTGTCCTCGTAAGTGTTTTGTTGCAGTTTTTGCTGACACGAGGAGAGGGATGAGGGTATTACTGAAGTGTTTTTGAGTGAACTGCCATAAGCATTTGGGCTGATGGGTAGAAGAAACATTTCCTCAAATAGTCAAAATATTAATTCATTTCTTAAAAAAATTTTGGTGGTATCTTTTTTGACTTTTTTTTCACTCATACCTAGATTTTTATTCTTCAGCCACTGCAAGCCCCTCCTTTCTCTCCCACCTCCCAGTAAGTGTCTCTGCACCTGGCGACACCTACGGGCATTGGCTGGCACTAAGATCAGCGGGTCCCTCGTAATCCGGTCCTGGAGCGAGAGCGGATATCTGTTGATTGGTGTGCCCGATCACTCAGGTCCCCAGGAGCCCTGGGAGCAACTGAAAATTGTGTTTTTGCAACAGAAATCTATTTTTGAGAAACCACAATAGGATTCTATACCCAAACACGTGTCTGCAATTGCATGCACACACATTCACACACACGCAACCATGGATTAAAAAAACACTGTACTTTTATTATTTGTTCTTCTGCTGCAAGTTCTAAGAATATCCTGATCAGAAATGTACCCAAATAATAAGGAAAAGAGACCAGCATCCATGCTATATCCCTTTTGTATATATATTTGAAATGTGTCCAGTTAGGGGTTACCAAAAGTAACATTTTATAAGGTGCCTGACTTTAAATGTAAAAGGTATCTTAATGGATGATAATTTAACCCAAAATAAAATTAAAAGGCTTAAGAAACAGTTTCAAATATTATATTAGAATTAAATAAAGCTCTGACATTTTATTTTGTGTTTTAACATAGAGTTAAAACGTGGCCCCACAAATTTGTTTTATATATAAATAAGTACATAAATGTGATTTCTTACAGGGAAATATTTTTTAATTGATTTGAAATAACTTGTTTTCTGTGATTGAATTAGGGACCAATTGAACTATTAATAAATGAATCTTCCCTACACTTAATAGTGACTGAGAAAGAAAGAGTCCCTCTACCCAAGCCCTGGGGTTGTCCTCGTCCCCGTGACCTGTTAAACCTGCCTGTTTCCAACGACTGGTTAGGACACAGACCAAATAGAAAAGTTGGAGAAAAACTCCATGAAATCTATCTAATAGACCCCGATGCTGTTGGTCTAAAATGTGTGGCATTGGTTGCCAAGCAGCCAGATGTTGTTCTGAAATGGGCACTAATGTAATAAAAATAGAAAACAATAAATTGATGTGGGCCTCTGTCGCCATCGCTCAGAAGAACCTGGATGTCCTCAGCTTCCTCTGGGGTAAATGTTTGCTCCAGAACTTATAAAGGAGTTTGAGAATTTCTCCAAGATTCAGGGCCGAATTAAATTGGTCCCTAATTCAATCGCAGAAGACAAGTTATTTCAAATCAGATTTAAATTTCGAGACTGTGCCCAACTCAGCATGAGGAGCTTATGGGCTTGGCACTATTGTTTCTCAACAACAGGGAGTACTAAATCACACACACACAAAAAAAAATGGAAGAGGGGAATGGGGAGGCACAGAGGGTACAGTGCCCATTATATATTCAAGAGAACAAGTCAGTAAAGTAAGGGCTATACTTTATAGCCATTTTCCAATTTTTAGAAAGAAGGTCTTTTGTTGTCCCAATTATATTTCTACATGTCAATAAAAGGTAATTTGTCTGATAAGATATGAGATTATTTGTATTATTTTTAAACAATAAATGATTTAAGGAGTATGTTAGGCCACTCATGATCTGTCCTAATTATTTGTCATTTAATTGCCATACCTTGGGCTTTGCACAAGAAGAAAGGAGAGGAAGGAAGGAAAGAAGGAAGGAAGGAAGGAAGGAAGGAAGGAAGGAAGGAAGGAAGGAAGGAAGGAAGGAAGGAAGGAAGGAAGGAAGGAAGGAAACGGAAAGGAAGAAGAGATACACATCCTATCTGAAGCAGGTAGTTGAAAGGCTTAAAATCCAATGAAAGTATTGTGTAATCCATAACACTGATAAGAAACAATCTATGTTATGAGGATTTTCTATACTTTTAAAAATTATATATATATTTTTTAATGAGTTGTAGTTTTTTAAAAGTTAGCTATGCATCAAACAATGGGTTATAGTTTCTTTTCTGCAGTCATTGTTTCACAGAGCCACAATCCATGTAGATAAAATTTAAATCAATTTGTTAGCTATATAAATGGCTATTAACTTTAGGAATTATTTTTATAAAAAGAAACCAGAAATAAGTCTTGGAATAAAGCTTTAACAGCTGACTTGGTCATCACAGTTACTCCAGTACTACATGCTGAGAAGAAAGATTATAAATATGAAGCACTATAGGTTTTCTTCTTTTTTTGCAGTCTTTTGTAGAAGACAAAAATGACACCATCATACAGTTACCTAAAAGACTTGACAGGTATTGATTTAAAGCACGATATATCAAGTGGTACTGTAAAAAGGATTTCATGGTCATAAATTTTAATGTCTTCCAATTTTGCACCCTCTCAGTAACTTGTCAATAACAACTCTTCTGTATAAAATATTTGCTTCACTTCCACATGGCATTAAAGTCTGATGTGCAGTCATTGGGATATATAAGATTTAACAAAAGATAACTTCACATATGTACGTTCATAAATTTCTAAAACCTAACACATATCTTAAAATTACCCAAATGTGGGTACTTGCAAGCCATCAGTAGTTTCACAGTATTTTAAATAGTTTGTTTTGCTCCTCAAATCATAGTGTCTGTACCAAGAAGTTCACATGAAACCTGGCTTTTTACTTGTCAGTGTAAATTATGTACATAAATTATAAAATTCAGGACTAACAATTAGTACAAAATGACTACCAGAACTGACATCCTTTATTAATAATATTGTAACAACTATTGGATTACTTAAATATAATTTCAATACCTACTATTGAAAACAGTTCTCATTTGTCATCGCTGATGTTATTTGTTCCCAGAAATTACTCCTCAAATTTAAAGCATCTTATTTATACAGGGTTTTAGTGTTTTATTAGTATGCTGACAGATAAGAATGGAATAGCCATGTGAGGGTGTTTTAATTATGCCACCATAAGAAAAGATATTACTATATTTTTTTCACTTAAACTCATTTTCATGAAATACTAAAAAAATTGTTTTACATTATTCTTTTTTATTTGATAGAATAATAACAGTAAAAGCAACTCAGCTTTTCTCAAAACATCAAGAATATTATTTGTGCAGGCTAAATGTTAAAACAACTATTTCAAAAGCAAAGCAAATTGGAATACCAACAAATATATTTAGCAGAATAAATTATCATTTAGCGTGCATTCATTTTTAAAGAACCAAATATGTCCATAATAATGACATCATTATTATAACATTACGTTTCATTTCATTAATGATCTGATTAGATTCCACTCTTCCTTGATTTTAAACTGTTTTTTTAATGACTGCATGATTTAATAGAATCCTGTGTCCCCTATCTTTGTATAATGTTTTTATTTAAGATTCTTAAACTTCAGAAAGAAGCATAAAGCTTTATTAAAGCTATTACTACAAAGAGGAGATTTCATCTGGGATGATAATTAGCTATATAAAAGGGATTTTCTTTATTTCATAAGAAAAAAGGGGAAATCTGGTTATGTTTTAGGACAGAGAAACTTTCTGTAATTTTTTTTTAAACATTTTTAAATGGAGTAATTTAGGGACCACAGTGTTCAAATCTGCCTTATATTTTACTGTACCAAATAAAATTTTTAATTGAAATCAAATTTTCTATTAGTGATTAGATATGACATACTATATTTACCTAAAAGAAAATGAAATATATTATTATAAGACACTATTTGTAATTAATATGGTTACGCTGTCTGTTCCTGTGAGCTTTTTGAAAACTAATAGACTACTTCTAAAATAAATTATAGAAGGTGAGATAATGGTACAAAATAAGCCAAAGGTAACATAAAATTTGAAAGAATTAACATACAATTTTTCTTTGCTTTGCCTCAAAATAATCACTCTAATTTGCAGACAATATCCTTTAAAGTAGAGCCAAAACAGTTTATTCAACGAGCTGCCTAGTCAATCCACCTGTAACTAAAAATGAGAGATTATCTGCACCAAGGTGGTATTTCTATAGGATCGGAAATACAATCACTTCCATTGTTGTATTTGTCCTTATGTGGCATTCTGGAAAAGCCTGCCCGATTGCCATTATTTTCTTTTTAAAATGTTCTAAAATAAACATAAAGTCTGTAAGGCATTAAGGAGCCTTGAGTGGCTGAGGCATTTTGTTTGAACATCTGTTTGTTGTTTTGTGTTTCTGGTGTTATTAATCTTCTTGTAGGTAAGCAGGTGATACACCCTAACCAAATTGCAGTCGTCCAGGAGCAGTTTTCTCCTTCCCCTGAAAAAATTAAGTGGGCTGAAGAACTGATTGCTGCCTTTAAAGAACATCAACAATTAGGAAAGGTAAATGTTTTGTTAATGCCTTGGATGAAACTGGTGTTTCAAATACTATGGGGAGCAATGAAAAAAATTATCGTTTGAATGATTTTTTTAAAAAGCTCCTATTTTTGTGAGGAGGGTTTGTATTGGGGGGACAATATTCATCAGTGAGAAATTCGCTTAAGGTAAATTTGCCCTCCCATATTCCTAAATATTTCACCAACTGGCTCTCAAGTCTCTCATTTTATTCTTTTCATAAACTATATTGGCAGCCTATGAGAAAATAGAAGTCTATTTCGTTTTTCTCTATAGACTCTGATGTAGCATTCATATGAAAATAATTTTAGATCAAAGTGAGAGCAAGTTGTAATGAAATAAACACAGTTTGATCAAATGGTTCTTGTGGAGAGAAGAAATAAATCTCAAGTTATTTTAATTTGGGGGGAGTACAAAAATCTTCAGTTTAGTCATTTAAGAGTGGGAGGTTGAATATGTGTTTGTACCAATTTCTGGACCTGAGATTTGGATAGAATGGAAAGCAAATTAACAGTGGAGTACGGTTGTTCCTAATTTAGTGCATCATTGAGCCTCGCGTTTCCTGCTCTGTGGGTTTCTGCTATGTAAATATTGCAGTGGTGATGCGCAATCTGTCTCCACTTTGTGCCAGTAACACTTAAATTAGGTGTCGCCTGAAGGAAGATTTTATGCTAGTTGCAGCATTGTCAGTTAATTATCTTAAAGGTTATTTGCAATAATACCGTGTGCCTCTTTTCAAGAGGATGGGGGTAAACTTGCATTTATAAATCCATCCTAGAGGTAATATCTAAACTCGGTCTTGTTACTTACATAAGGAGTGAGGTTTTGATACCTACAATGCAGACCTACTTAGGGGAGAAAGAATGTTGAAAAATTATTAAGGTTCTAAAGGTTAAATAGTACCCCTTACAAAAAAAAAAGTCAAAACTGGTTTTCAGGGTGATCTGGTGATATAATGGCAGTGAAAACACCTGAAAATCCCAGGACTTCACTCCCTTCTCACTATGGATAGCTGCCTTCAATTCTGACCATGCTCACTCTCGCACGCACGCCTGCTCATCTTGGCACAAACTTGCACTTAAAATCAAAAGGCAGAATATGTGATATTGGAAACATCCCATTTGCACTTATACCACTTTCAGGATAAATAGCATCCTTTCGTTTCAAATCAATATTGGCCATCGGAAAAACATTGTGGTTCATAGAAAAATATGTTTAAGTTGACATTGTGTTTTATGTCTACTTCTGTATCTTGACCCAAAAATCCAGATCCTCAAACACAGATGCTTACCTAGAGAGAAGAGCCATGTACTTTTTCATTCACATATGCAAATAACTCCATCTACTCTACTCTCTTGCATGCTTGCCTCTGCACATACTCACTAAATGTCCAACACCTCTGTGTGTACCTTACGCCAGCTGAAGACTTGACTTGCCTGCAATAAATACTTCCTACCGAAATAATAAACTGAAGCAGGATATGGACCATCAAAATGGCAGACCAAGCTGAGTCCCAGTCCGGGCCAACACTGGCTCCATTAACTGTCTACAGTGGGTTTCACACTGGATAACATCAAAGGATGCCACTTGATGTTGTAAGCAGCTAGGGATATGGGAGAGGTTACCCTAAATTTCACTAGCCAGCAAATAAGATTCAAACTAGAAACACGCTCTTTTACTGGCACTTAAGGTCTTGAATGAAGAAAAAGAGAAACACAAACAAACAAACAAACAAAATGCCTTTTCATTGTATCTTGTTGTTCCCAGGGAAAATCGTCTCAAAGTGTCCTTGCTTTTTGATGATAGCAACTTAAATGTTAAATTCTGAGCTTTTTTTTTTTTTTTTTTTTTTTTTTTAGGTAAGAAATGCCCTCTCGTTGGGGCATAAGCTTTCACAATGGTGTGGCAGCTTTTCTTACACAGAACTGCAGAAATTAGAGCAGAAGGGGGACTAACTATTAGCTCATTTCTTCCCTGCCCCATTCGTGTAGGTTTGTTTCCTACAGCAAATTCTCCTGGTGCTTTGTCCAGCAAGGTTTAAATGATTCAAGTAATGGGGCTTCCAGTGGGGACATATGGTTATTTTATCCAGTTTGCATTTTTCTTTTACTCTGCCTATAAATTGGCTGGTCACAAAAATTGGGTCTGCAGGTAGGCAACTCTGGGTCTTGAGGGGTCTTAGGGTTTAAATAATATGAGTTCTGTTTGTAAAGATTTAGTATAAATAGGTTGCTCAGTTGTATAAAGTATTGCTTCCAACAAACATCTAATCTGTTTTATTTCAAATGTGAATCACTGATGAAAACATACACCCTCAGATACTTTCTTTGTCCAAAGCACAGGTGATTCTGTCAACGATGGGAAACTGATGGTTTGTGTCCTAGTGAGACAGTTATAAATTTCTAAAAGACATCCCCCCATGAAAATTTCATTCAAGTTTATAAGTAGAAATGACCCAAGAAGGCAAAATTATATATTTTTGCTTTTCTCTACTTACAGCTCCTATCTTAAATTACATTCTGCCCTAACACTAAAGGTATAGCTGGAGTTCATAGTTAATGCTGGATAATTGTGTCTTCAATAGTAATAATATTTATTATTGTTATATAGTTATAATAATTGTTATTCAAAAAAAAAAGTTCTACCTTTTCTTCCTGTCTTCTCCAAATAATGAAATTCAGGGGAATACTTAGATCATGAGTAAATAAATGATTGGGGTTCTGTCTTTGGTATCACATGAAATTTTTTGTTTGTTTTATTTTAATTGGAAATTCTAAGAAAATAAAGTTTGATGCCCTTAGTCTAATGTCAGGTGAAAATACTTTACGTTAAAAAATAAAAATGTGCTCATATAATCTGTCACTGTTTGACAGATAATGATACTTGTGACTGCTTTGATTCAGGAAACTAAAGATATTTACAGGCCAAAGAATTCTGCCTGGTATAACAGTTCCCAATAATAAGAATTAGGCTATAAATTGACATTAGGGACTGAAGTCAACTTCTCCTATTAAAATCTGTTGGAAAATGTTTAAACATTCCACATACGCTATGTTCCTATTTTAATTCCCATAAGCTAAAAGATTTCTAATTTAGCTGACATCAGTTGTGGGTTATATGTCCACAATATTAATCAAACTTGATTCTTTCTTCCATCCTTCCAGAAAAAGATATTTTGAGATGCAAGCTGTATGTCATTAATTATTTTAGCTTTGAATTATTTGATAAGATACTTTAGCCAGGATAAATCACTTCCATGTGATTTATTTTAAATTTGTAGAGGATTTTCTTAAAAGTTAATTTCATTTTTATGTCACTTTTTCATAATGTTGATTCCAATAACATCTGAAAATTCTCTATCAACTGATTTTAAAATTGCTCATTAAAAATATTTTTAACAGGCTTACAATCAATACATTTCTTATCGACTAAGAATTGTATGTAATATAAAAATTAGATCATTGAAATGGAAACATCTCAAGCAAATAATTAGTTAAAATTAGTTGATATCAGTAGAAACTGTAATTTGTTTATAAATACATAACATACATATTTATACTATGTATACATTTATGTATGTATGATACTATAAATTTTTTTATTTCTATATTATAAACTCAATGTTAAATTTTTTCTCTTTCCATATTCATCACTTCTTGGGCAAAAATGACAGCTAAAGGAAATAGTTTTTTTTTTTTTAATGATTTATAAGTCCAAGAAATCTTAATATAACAATTTAGCATTTCTTCCCAAATAGAAGCTGTAACAGAAAAATGTGAAAGAATAGCAAAATGAATTATTAAATGTGATCAATTTTTAAAGGTACGCTGTTAGAATATTCCTTTCTCTGCAGTATCAGGCTACAAATATAGTTTTGCTTCATTTTCAGTTTTCCAAAGACTCTGTTTTATTCATATCATTGCCATAAGTGCTTTATTTGGTTTTGCAAGGATTTTGTTTAACTTTTTCAAGATTTTTCGTTTGTTACAGCTTCACAAGCTGGCTAAAAACCAAGAAAGGAGAAGTGTTATCTTTAAAAGCTAGGTTCAGTTAACCATTATGAAGGTCAAAAACAAGGTCACTACCTGACATAACAACTGTAAACAACACATATAAAAGAAACATTCTCATTTCACTGGAACAAGCAATAATGCAAATTAATAAGTTTATATTTGTAAACAAATCCTCTACTGGAATATAAATTAGGAGTGTATCTTAATAAAGAAAAAAAGTAAGAGTTCTTTTTCCTCATGTAAGTCTTTTCATCCAGCAAACTGCAAAGAATAAAACCCCGCACACCAGCTTTGAAAGCCAATTATTTTCATAGGTATCTGATTGGGGCTCACACACCTTTCATTTGTGTTTCCAAATGCAAGGCTTTACAAAAGAAACACTCTTTGGTCCAGATGGCCTTCTAGAAGGCTCCCTGAGAGAACTCAGAAGTCTCTCTAGCCAAAAATCTTGTTTCCGCTTATTCAAGTGCCAGAAATCCCACTGCCGCTCTTTCACGCAGATCAAATAACCCATCTACAGATTTGGTCGTTGTCTTTGTCAACTGAAAGGGTTGATTCCACTAATAGACAACAATGTGCCCTCCCACACCCAGGCTTCCTCCCACCCACAGCCTTCCCCCCTTCATTTCTAAGCAGGAATACTAAAACCAGAACCAAGTGATTTCTAGAGAAAATGAAAGTTGAAGGGACATAACTCTACTTTTGAGATTCTTACTCATTGCATTTCTCCCTTTATTCCCATGTTTATTTAATATTTTTAGAGCTATATGCCATAATTTTGACTTTAAAAAGTCAAATTCTTAAAAAAACTGAGGAACTGCCAATGACGACTTTAAGGTTAATTCGATTAACAACAAATTGCAGATTTCGAAACATTTAAAGTCAGGCAAGACAATTTTAGTGCCAATCATATTCTATTTCATATAGTTTTAGTGGCAATGGCTGGTCTAGAATTAGAGGATAAGAAATTTTGTATATAGCTTAAATCTGATAATCTAAAGTTGTTTGCTTCATCCTTAATTTATAACACATTCTTAAGGATATTTTAATCAAAATATTTTTATTCTGGTTTATATTTTTCAGGAATATTTTTTGCTCAGTTTCCATTAATTAGGGAAATTCTTTAACTGGATGAAATCTCAGAAATTTTCTAGTCAAATCTCTTCAGTTTACAGCTTAATACATCAAGACCAACAAGGGTTTGGAAGTTGCCCGGGGTCACTCACAGCCAAGGTGATGATGGAGTCCCAACCAGAATTCTGGACTCACTTAGTAAATAAAGATATGAACATATAGCATAAATGTAGTTTCACTTGGATCACAGTGAATCCCCACATTAATAACCAAAGCTATAGATAGAGCCTTAAAACTATTCGGTCACAAGCAACTGTAAATTTGATTAGTTCAGATTAGTATCTTTTTGTTAGTCATACACTTTTTTTTTTCCAGCACGAGCAGAAACTGATGAGGAAGAACACAGGGTATCTGTGTGCCTTCCCAGCCATTATTCCCCACATCACTCCCTCATTCACAATTCTGTCCTGTGCTTGTCCACCCACCTGGCCCCAGAAAGTCTTCTTGGCTCTGATCACTGCAAACTACACCCTGTTTCATTAGCCATCATTCGTTCACTCTCCCGAGGTAGACTGGAAACTCTCAGAGCAAGACTGGGAGCCTTTGGCAAAGAGGCCAAATCTAGCCCTGACCTCGGCTTCATCTCACTCAAAGGACAGGTCCCCAAGATCACATTCTTAGTTACCCCTGTGGTCACACAAACACAATATGGCTTTCAATGTCTTTAATAGCAAGATCCAAATAAGGGCCATGAAAGAATGGTTTTCCTCCTTAGACATCTTTCTTTCCTTTTTACAGTATTTCTCCTCCTTAGTACCCATGGCTCTGTATGTGTGTTTCTATGTATCTTTCCTGTTCCTCCCTCATTTTCCTTTTTTTTCTTTATATCTCTCTTTTTTTCCTCACCATATCATCTCTACATCCCACCACCATCTCTTGCCTTCTCTCCTTTAACTGATTACAATAGAGAAATTCAGAGCATTCTTTTAATTTTTGTTGTATTAAAAAGTTTTGTAATTCTTTTTTGTATTAAAAGCAGGTAAATGAGATTTTATTTTATTAAAACACAGAAATCAAGATTTTCTATAATACTCCTCTTTTTTTTTTTTTCCATTTTAGGTTAGTGGAGCTTAATGAAAAAAAGGGGGTGGGGATTTCTAACCACTACCCTACAGAATAAAGAATTCTCTCTTTTGCATCACTTATCTCCCTGCAGCATCTTGGACAGAAATAGGTATATACAATACACATTTAGTAAATACTATTTAGCTAACTGGTTTCTAAATTTCTGACAGTGCTAAAAAGAAATTGTTTGTTCTACTTTTAACAGTATAGGTGATACTGACCTTTTGTTTCCTTCCAGAAAAATTGAATGAAAAAATCTCACTAATTATTCCATCAGTTAATGTTATCAGTTAGTTGTGTATTAGTAAATTCTTTAAAGTTCAAAGTGCCTGCCAGTTAATATTTTTTCATTTAGATGTGTTTCAAAGAAAGAATAAGCCTACAGTATATAAAATAGAAGTTTAACATTATTGGTATTAGCTGCAAGCTGCTATAAAATGTCCTTCATTCTCTGCTTTTCTCCTAAGCAATACCAGCTTAAATGCAACTTATAATATTCTAAATTAAATAAAAATATTTGCACATTTATCTCAGTGTTAAAAATATTTTCAAACAAGATTTCTAGTTTCAAAAAAAATCTGGGAGGAAGGTGATAGTGGCAGAACTCTCATTACTAAAAATCAATGAATTAATATATTTAACAATGGGTTAATTTTATGGTATGCAAATTATACCTCAATAAAGCTATGAAAAAAAATGAGGAAATTAAGCACAATGTCTAATTTGCTAGCAAATGTGGAAACTCCTTTAGATTTTGCAATATGCTTATAAATCCAATTGTTTCACCTTTGTAGGTAGCCTTCCACATGGCTTGCTTGGCTTGATTTTTCCAGATTTCCTTATCAGAAGATATCTTTTTAAAAACCCTATCTATTTCTGTCTGATCATTCTGCCTGAAATTTTTTAAAGATAAATCTGCTGCCTACTTTTCATGAGCTCTAAGAATTTTAAAAATAGAAGGTGGCTTTGGTCTCCCCTATCCATTTGTGAAGTAAGGATAGCTCTGGTCCACTGAGACCCTCCATCTGGGCAATAGACAATTCTGGACTGGTCACATATTAAGATAATTGACCCAAACATTCACCTCAGTTCTCCTCCCTACCATTCAGCCACCTCCACCTTCCCTGCCAAATTAATTTCCCAAACCTTCTACTGCTTCTTTTTTTTACCCTCCGACTTCCCAAAACTATTGGTAAAGTCCCAAATTAATTTTATGAATGTACAATACTGTTTCTATTTTCAATGTAGAGCTAAAATTAAATCATTCCCTTTTTAAAAAGCAAAATGTTAATGATGTCTGTTCATTTTACATCTACTCAATATCCACATACCAAGGATTTCCTCCTTTTCAAACCCGTCTGGCCTTTTGTCTTGGCAAGGATGCTTCCTCGTCCTGCTCACCCTCTGCCGAAAGCTGTCCTTCCTTTCACTACCTCCTCCAACGTAAGCAGTACTCCCAATTTCAGGTCACCTGCATTTGATTAGTGTCTTCTCCAGCTGATAGTCTGTTTTTAAGTTCTTTTAAATATATTTGTTTTTAAATACTGATGCTGTGTCAAATATATTGCACCCCTGAGTCGTTTTTTAAAGGGACGATTCAGTCTGTGATTTATAAGAGTTTAAGGGGGACAGGAAGCTTTAGGCAAGAGTTGGCCTCTCCTCATTGCATCTTCAATAATGTTGGTCTCTCAGAACCCTTAAAGCTAGTCTGAAATCACAAAATCCTGTTATAATTCAAATTCTCTGCCTCTCACTGGGCCTTTCTGCGGTAAATGGAGTTAAATCATCTCTGGCTAACAATAGCAGTAGCAGTAGCAGCAGTGGTGGTGGCAGTGATCATGGTGGCGGTAACCACAATGAGGGAGAGGTGATAGCACTGGTAACAGCAGCAGCAGCAATCTCAGCAGGGACATGGTTCTGCACGGTGACAGTAATGGTAGGGGTGGTAGCAGCTGCAGCTCCCTTGTACTAAAAGCCTGTTACACGACAGGCCATTACATGCATTATTTTATTTACTTCTCACAATAATTCGACAAAGGAGGTATTATCCCCATTTTACAGATGAAGAAACTGAGGCTTGTAAGTTACTTGCTATGGATCCCACATAGCTAGGAAAAGGAAGAGCCTGGCTTCAAATCCAGGTGTAGCTGACCCAAAAGCCCATATTCCTAAGCTCTGCCCAAGGGGCCTCAAGTTGGAGAACCCAGAGAAGCAAGGCCCTTTCTCCTTGTGTGTCTTTGTATACTTTTTGTTCCAGCTGCAGCTACTAAATACCACCTTGGAATGTGCCCATCCTGGAGAGTTACCTATTTCTGTTTGGTAGAAAGTCAGAGAGGGACTGCTTGGACAGGTGATCGCTGGTGTCCTTTCAGGCCTGATAGGTGGACCTGTGCTAGGGAACATACAGGGCCCTTCATTCCATTCTCCATCAATAATCCTGGGTGCTTTTTAATAGCCAGAGAGCTACAGGAGAAAGGATGGAAGGGATGAGGAGGAAGCTTCTCCAGGTTTTTCCACCTTTCGGAACTTGTAAAATAAATCCTATAGGCTGCAGGATGCAGGATTCCCCCAAACCCCTTTTGAGGCCATGCTCTGAAACAGGGCTTAAAGGACCTTCCCAAGCAGTTTGAGAGGCCTGGATCGTCACTGCATTCCCCAATCAGGTACAAAACTACCCGCTTCAGACATTCCAACTATTTCATCCTTATCAATCATTTAAAAGGCTTTCCCATCCTATACCACGGAATGTCATCTGTCAGAATTTCAGTGCTAGTAGCAACAATAGATTAGCCCAATGTGAGTTGTTGTCCACATAAAATTTAAAATTTCTCACATGGAGATACATTAGCATCTATAAATTCTCTGGCCATAAGGGAGTAAATGGCTATTGAATTTTAATTCAAAATATTAAAATACTTATCAAATTATCACTACATTTTAAGGTGTTGAAAAAAAGAAAATCATGTTCTCTATTTCCCAAGTCTTCAGATACTCTTTTACTATCTTAAATGATGTTTATCCATAAAGTAAAGGGTTACTGATATTCAGAAGCATATACAAGGATCAAATGTCACCTTTAATCCTTCTTACAAATGCTTTGGGTTTTGGAGGATTTAAAATGTCATTCACATATTTATTATTGAATATTTTTCTCACAAAGGATTTCTCACAAAATCCTTTGGTAATTTTGATATTAAAACAATTATAGTAAGAACTTTCAAGTAGAAATTCAGGACAAAACATGTTATATTTCAGTAGTTCTCAAATTCATTTATTAAAATTGCATTTTTACATATTTGCTTATCTGTACCTTACCTATATAGCATTATTTTTTTCAGCCTCATCCTCATAGTATCTCTGAAATAACTTTAGATATGCTACTTATTTTTTTATAAATGACATCAAAATAAAAATTTAAAGTATAAAACATTTAAAATTTAAAGTATAAAACATTTAAAATTTTTTATATTAAATTTTTTTTTTCTATAATCGTCACAGGTACCATAGTTAACAGCCATACTTTGGGATATACTGATTAGTGGGAAGAGTTTGAGATTTGGGAAGAAAAGCCTTATATTGTCATCCTATCCTTCTTATAAATTCCTTTTAAAAGATTAATATTGAACCAGTTTTTGCATCTATAAATAAGAAATAAACATGCCTTCCTTACTACAAATGAGAAAAATGTCTTTGAAAATATTTTGTAGAAGTGTAAAACACCATGAGATGAAAACTCCTTTTTTGATCATGGATCTTCCTAATAAGAATGCACTCTTCCTATTTTTAGTTTGGAAATGAACATTCTAGGGCTTACTGAGGGCTGTAATTACCTAGAGTATAGATCACAGTTGCTGAGAAAATTGTCATATTTCCTTCTCAAGGTAGAATGAACATCCCTCAACCACCTCCGGCCCCCTTTCTTGGTATCCAAAGAGCCATCAGCAGATGGAGGGTCAATCCATTGAAGATGGTCCCACTCAGAAGCAAGGCAGAGTCAGGCCGGACCAGCCCTTAACTTTCCCATTGCTGGGTCCCCGGACTACCCCTGGACAGAGGGAAGGTGCCCAGAATAAAGACAAGGAAAGAAGTGGTTCAACTTCCTCCATTTGGGGTTCAGGAAGAAGCAAGTCTAGGGCCAACCAGGGTAGGCAGCATGAACATAGGGATTCCATTGGGTTCCAATCCTGCTTCACCAAGCTGAGACTGAGCCTTAGGTACTTCGTCTTGAGGAAAGTCAAGCAGCTAATGAGTAGCGGAACTATTTTTAAATGTTGTCTGTCTTCCAGATTGCTTTAACTCGGACTGGATTAGGCTCCCTTTCCTCGGACCCTAGAGAAACCCCTTCATCTATAGACAGATCCGGTATCTCATACTGTAGTCCTTCATTTTGCTTGATCCATTGAGTCACTGGTGGCCAGAGGCATGAGTGCCCCCACTCTCGGTCTCGATGTGCTACTCCCAGTTCCTCCCACCTCTCTTGACCATTGTTTGGCATCCCTGATCTTCTAAACCTGACTTTAAAAGTACCTATTCCTCAAAGCCCTTCCCTAGCCAAACCACTCCCATTTTGATGGCTCTTTCTGTCTGTGGCTCCTCTGTCTGCTCTTGCACCATGAATGTAACATACGTGCTTGCATTTAAACTGTTATATCATTTGTATGAGTTAACCTGACCCCAACCCAGAATCACATTCTTCGAGGTCAGTCACTATGACCTCCTGGAGGCTCAGCAAGTGTAAGCCAACTGACCAGTGAATAGTACAAGACCAGGGAAAGATCAAATGGTGCAGAAAGATGCTTGCAGATAAAGAAAAGGAGAAAGGTAAGATGGATTTTCCCATATCATTCTTTCTCAGGCACCCAGCTCAGGCCCCACAAAAGAGCCAAGTTCCTCTCTCTGAACCATGGTTTTTGGGTACTGGGTTCGAGGGATTCAAAGATATATGAGACATGGCCCCTGCCCTCAAGGGCTTCACAGCATAGTGAGAGAGACAACAATGTAAACAAATAATTGCAACAGAGCATGACAAAGGTGATATGGGGAGGCTGTGTAAGAAAAGGAAGGAGATTAGCCCTACGGGGAAGTCTAGAAATGCTTCACAGGTGTGATGTCTCCTGCACCTTGAAGCACAAGGAGGAGTTTGCCAGAAAGACAGAGAAAGGGTCTTCAGACAGAGAACAGCATGTGGGAGAGGAACCAAGGTGCGTGTGTGTGTGTGTGGAGGGGTGTGGAGGGGGGGTGGTGGGACTGGCAGGAGACAAGGCTGAGAGCAGAGGCAGGGCCTGGTCTTGTCAGGGGAGCCTAAGTGTTCCTTCTAAGAAGATTGCATTTGATTCTATAAGTCCAAAGGGAGCCAAGGCAAGATTTAAGCAAATGGATGATCCTACCCCATGTTTTAGAAAAATAACAGCACAATCCCAATGAGGAAGATCCAACCCCCCCGGAAGTGTCTCAGTACTCTCTCAGTGAGACCTCCGCTATCTGGCCTGGGAGCCAGGCAGCTTCCCACTGAGCTTTGGGTGACAGGCAACCAAACTTATATCCTTAAAAGGCATGTCATAACCAAATTGTCGGGATCAAGGCCATACTAGAGCTTGTCCAAAGACTCTCCAAGGGTGATAAGTTGAAAAATTGGAAATAAAAAAGAATGAAACAGTATTTGTCAGAGCATTATCTTCCCCCATTTTGAGGAGTATCAAGGAGCAGTTGACTTTGTAAGGAAGAGCTATCACAGGAGCTCGTGGCTGGGCCTGAGAGATTTTAGCAAGCAGACACACAACCAAGATCTTGAAGAGAATCTGATAATGGCCAGCACTAACCGAAGGTTTTAGGAATTCACTGGGAACTGTTGTGAGGTAAATTAATTCATTGGGTGTAAGACAGCATTGCAGAGAAGAGTATCACCCTAAAAAAGGACTGTAACAGCTGTGCTCAAATACTGTCATTAATGCTGATAGAGAAATCCTTCTCATAGGGAATCACAGCAACACCATTACTGGAAGCTGCCAGAGAGAACTCCCTGAATGCCCAAAGAAGTTAGTTGAAAATAAAGTGAGTAAGGAAAGTATTAGATCAATTTATGGTTTCTAGAAAATTACTCTGAATACTCTAGAAAAAACAGTTCTTAAGAACTAAGTGCCAGAAATGCAAAATACATATTTTTTATTGATGTGATTACCATTGTCATCAACACCACCACCACCATCATCAGTACTTTTGCCATCAAATTGTAAGTCAGATCCCCCTCCCCCAAGGAAGAACTTCAGGGCCTATAAAGTTCACGTTATTTCAATGCCTGTCTTACCACCAGGCAATGACCAGGGTGTTAGAAAAACTGTGGCCCAATAGTAATTGTTTTCCTTCCTATGCAGATGACACCCATATGAAGGTGATATTACCCTTCACTTCTAGGAGACTGAAACCATTGACACGTGTATAGTAAGATGTGCCAAAGTGATTGACCAGTCACTTTTTTTCTCCAACAAATAACTCAATAGGTAATTGTTGAATAAAAGTCTGTTGCACCAGGAGCTCCATGGCAGCTCTAGCGGGGAATGCACGGCATGCTGTAGGTACACAATATCATATCTAAGTGAGCAGAGCAAGCTGGCAAAAATGATCCTGATTGAAAAGGGCAGCCATTTCAAACCCTCTGATTGCTCTGTACTCATCGCACTGGCTTCTCCTCTAAATCTTCTTGCATTTTATGGCACCGGCTTCTTTCTTCCCAGTCTCCTACAGCAAACTGAAAGCTCCTTGAGGGCAGGAATAGAATTGTACCCATATCGAAGTCAGCCTGACCATTTCTACCCAGGGGAGCTAAAACACAGAATTTCTCAAACTTCAATATGTATTAGAATCATCAGAGAATTCCCCGCCAACCTACAGGCATTCTATATTGTAAAATCCAGCCCAAGAGTCTACATTGTAACAAGCTGTTCTCTCACTCAAATGATTCTGATTCAGGTGGTCAGGGAACCCACTCAGAGAACACTTCAATCAGTAAGTCCAGGATATAAGCCTGCAGCACACACTTTGGATCAGATAGATCCAGATTTTGTCTCAGTTCTATACTTACTAGCTACAGGGCAGCCTTATACATGTTTCTTAAGCTCTTTGTGCCTCTGTTTCCACACATAAGAGGATAGATACAAACTCATAGAAAGAGAAGGCAGAATGGTGGTTGCCAGGGAGTGGGGGAGGGGAGATGACGAGAAGTTGTTTATTGGGTGCCGAGTTTCACTTTTGCAAAATGAAAAAGTTCTGGAGATCTGTTGCACAACACGGTGAATATATTTAACACTACCGAACTGTATACTTAAAAATGATTAAAATGGTGAATTTTATGCGTTTCTTACCACAATTCAAAAGAAATAGAAAAAATATTGTAAATGGGAAGAGTAACAGCATCGCAGTGCTGTTATGAGCATTACACGAAATAAAGCATGTCCAGTGACAGGCATAGTCGCTGGGCTAGCAACTGCTCAAAAAATTATAGCAATTATTATTGTTGTGGTCATGGTTAAGGTTTTTAACCATGAATAGGTTACTATTTAAAGGCTTTTTAAACCAAATTAGTCTGAATCTTCAAGCTGATGGAAGTTCCCTCTACTTTTTGAAATAGTATGTGCATCAATTTCTCAGGGATGCATTGGGCTGTGAAACTGAAACTGATCTATAACCATTTATTAAGGAATGTTTCAAACCCTCCCCACAAATCCAAGTGGCTTTTGACAAACCACGTTTTTCTAAATCCTGACCAATGGATCATTCACATATAGATCCATATGCTTAAAAAAAAAACCATATTATAGGTCAATATGTGAAAGCAGAGGGATATTTGTATTAGGCTGTCTGATTCTTAACACTAAAATCATCAATTTGCAGAGATGAAGGAAACAAAGAACAAAAATGTTGAATTTTGTTTTCCAGTTTAAGCTTCTTAAAGAAAGTCAAGCGAAATCTGCCACCATAGGAGAAATGATCTCTCTCTCTTGAAACACTACATGAAATATTCTGCATCTTTGATGTGCATGCGGAATCCAAAGCAGATTCGGGAACATGGCACAGACCCAAAGCCGTCATTTCGATTCTCTGTGCATCGTTTTGATTTCATGTGCATCTATGCTAATTTTGTCTCCCCAGCTTATTATTTAAGCCTTAGCAGGACAGATGTGCTGTCTTACAGGGCCGTAATCCACTTGGTGGGCGGATAACCAGGAGGTCTTTGGTCGTCATCATTTACTCCAATAAGGAAAGTAGACTATTGCCTTGTAAAACAGCATGAGTCCCACACCCTGATTTCATGTGTCATGTTAACCCACGAAACGTCCTTGGAGCTTCTAACCAAATTTATAAAATTTATCATGGTCACAGAGATAACCAAAATTAGTTCTAGGCTGAATGATATTAGGCAAAGGCCAACCTGAGAGTATAAACAGTAAAAATAAGAGGGTTGGAAATACTTACAGAATGGGATTATTGGCCACACAGGTGTCCATATGAATCAGATCTATCATTCTAAAGCTGAGGTTAAGCAATACAGTCATGTGTCGCTTAATGATAGGGATACTTTCTGAGAAATGCATTGTTAGGCAATTTCATCATTGTGCTAGCTATCATAGAGTGCACTTACACAAACCTAGGTGGTGTGACCTACTACTCACCTAGGCTATATGGTATAGCCTATTTCTCCTACGCTGCAAACCTACACATCATGTTACTATACTGGATACTGTAGACAGTTGTAATGCGTTGCACTGCGACATTACAATGGCTATGACATTGCTAGGTGATAGGAATTTTTCAGCTGCATCTTATGGAACCGCCATCACATCTGTCATTGACCGAAACATCATTTGTGGTGCATGATTATATACTGGTGAAAATTCTAATCTTAGTGACTTTTATTTTATTATTATTATTTTTTTTTATGGTGACATTAGTTAATGAAATCCAGTAAGTTTCAGGCATACAATTCAACAGTGAGGCATATATATACATTGCATTGTGTCCTATTGACTTTTAAATCTCTTTCTTGATTGAAAAATAAATTCTGAAGTCATTGCTAAGGATTCCCTGCCAATTTTTTTAAACCTCCATCCTACGTATAACTCTGTTACTGTGGGAATTGGGAGTTTTCAGAGCCCCAATTAATGCTGATGACAGCATTAACTATTGACAGGTAGTGCTTGTGAAATCCAGAAGTAGATGGCAATATATGCAAATAGACTATCAGCTAGAATTATGATTGCTCCAATCCACCTCCAGGTCTCAAAAGACCACCCGCTTTCCACTCACACCAGCATCCTTGCCAACAGGTAAAAGGAAGAAGAATTAAGACGGAGAGCTGTGGTTATGAAAAAACAAAAAGAAGTGATTAAAAGAACATGAATCACCATATATTAACTTCAGATGTTGGGCATGTGCTGCCTTCTGTCCATTCTGATGCACTGAAGGAGCTACCTTGTTATCTCAATGTGGGGGCCTGTGATGAAGGCTTGCAGTTCCTCACCTAGAACAGGAACTAGGTCACATGACACATTCAAGAAGTATTTGCAGAAGGTTAAACAAAAACGAATCTGTAAAATGGAGGTAAACCAAGATGCCTCGAGATTCCTTCCAATCTTACCATTCAACAGACTTATGATTTTTATGTTACAGGCTCATGTCTCTTGTCATTCTAATCCACTTCTGCAAGTCTGTACCAACAGAGGAACCTCTTTTTACTCAGTACAATCCTGCCTTACATTTTCTCATCACACAATAGTGTTACCCCTTAATTATGTTATAGCAATTAGGAACCATTCTGCCATTAACCTGATCATACATTTATTTTTTCAAACAATAATCAGTTGCCAGAGCATCTTACTATTTTTAAATTTCTATGCAATACTTTAAAACAAAGGAAATATTTACGTTTTCCTTACACAGTTTTCTGCTTGATTTCAAGAGTTAAATGAACAGTTTCCAATATCTTGTCTCTGATGTTTTTCCACTCCATTAAAATGCTAAAGGTTTTTTCCCCTCTCTTTAGAAGAGAAAAAAGTCCCCTGTAATTTACTTTGGCTTCTCAAAAGTTGGGTAGGAAAGTCAGTATAATTCAGGTGGAATCTAAAATGTTCTTGTACAAGGTTATGCCGAGAGGAAGCCTATAATTTCCAAGCATTCTTTCATGAAGTTTGAATTCTCTGTTTTCCAGGGAGCCTTTACTTTCCAAGGGAGTATGATCGACATGCCATTACTGAAGCAAGCCCAGAACATTGTCACGCTTGCCACATCTATCAAGGAAAAATGATCTGTTAAATGAAGCTCTCATCAGGTGGGCCGAACATATACAGTGGGTTTCTTAAAGACAAACAATAATACTCAAGGCAACTTGTTAGTATGCCAGATTGGAACCTTTCTCCATTTACAGATCATGTTAATCATAATTTTTTGTTGTCATTATCTTACAGGCCAGTTATTCCTCTAAAAATGAACTTTCTTCTTTTTGGTTCCAAGCTTATGATTTTATTGCTCATTAATGTGTTATAGATATGTACTTATGATTTCACAGGAAGATAAAATAGTGGAGAAAGATGGGCTGGGAGGGGAAGTTAGGTCTTTAATGGAACGGGTCTTTCCCAAATACGTGTACTCCCTTCACCCTTCTCATGCTAAATGTTTCCCACGTTGTTCATTTTAAGAAAGGCCAGGCTTTTTAAAAATAATAACTAAATGAAGAGGTTGTGTGAATTGCACTAGAAATCTGATAAAATGATAGAAATGACATTGAAAAGTTGATTAAGTTGTCATATTGATTTACGTAGATATCTCTAAAAATAAATCTTCAAAACTGATTACTGTTAACCTCCACCCCCCAAAAATGAAACATCCACAATCCTTGGACAGCTAGATGATGACTACGAAAGCCCTCATCATGAGCGAATGCTCTGAGTCAACTGTTACTAGCAATTAAAAAATAAATGTGCAGAAATAAGACCATCCACTTTCCCCCTTTATTTCCATTTAACTGTTTGCCATTGAGGTCATTTCCCTGGTAAATGTATGGCCAGGACAGGGCCCCCTCAGCAATAAACTTGTAGCCTCTAAGAAGACACAATGCAGCAGATCTGGTGCATATGGTCCCCTGCGAGATTTGCATCACATTAGAGATGCTGCTACAGGTCATATGGGTGGTGTGGTTAACGGGCTTAGTAAAGCTGTTTTGAAGAGGTTAACCCAGCTTGTAGGAAGGGTAAATAAACATAACAACCAGCCATTCTTCCCTATTCAGCATGTGCTCTTATATTGAAGGCTAAAGGGTATTGAAGCTGCGAAGGATCAACTTGTGTTTGCCAGAGGACGCCAATGAAATTTGAAACACCAACAATCAGAGATTTTGTTTCTGCTCCTCATTAAATCATGAGCTTTTGTGTTGAGACTCTGGATGACTGTTCTTTAAGAAATTAACAGAATGGGAAGTTTTAAACTCTACACCAACCTTTTCATGACCTACACAGCAGCAAGGCTGCTACTCTTAGACAAACACCGCGGGGAAGGCTGTTCTGTTTATTTAAATTTGTAAATAGAAAACAGTTGTTTTTTATTTTCATTTTTCGGCTCCTCCTATGCCCTTTTTGTTTATTTCCTATGTGGCCCCTACTGTTTGCTCCAGCCAGGGGTCTACTTGTCCCTTACCTCTTGCATTCCTACAGGAAGCCCAAGAGGGGAGTAGAAATGAAGGTTATAAATAAGGAAAGGCACTATGGAACCAAAGAAAAGTGGGAGAGGCATCATGCAACACCCACCCACCCATCTCACTGCAGGAAGGGGGCAATCCAGTTCTGACAGGCACATCATGGGAACCTGACACATTCTTGAGACACCAACTAATATTCCCAAACATGGAATGTGAGGAGGCAGCTCTTAAACTGAGAAAGGACATGCCATGCTGGGGTCCTGGCCTGCCTTGGACAGCGCATGTCCCACCCTTGTTGTACTCCCTCCAACCACTCTTGAGACCACTGTCAGCCTTCACCTTAATCACCCTGTGCTGCCTCAGAATTAGCTGGAAAGGAAGGTGGGAGCCAGCCCATCCTCATGTGGAGGGGCTAGGAGGAGAAGGATGGCATTTCAACCAATTTTTGAGATGACTGGCCTCCAGCCAAACTGGGCTTCAGGACTGTGGACAGGGACAGTGGGCAGCAATAGCCCCCACCTCCCCCCACTGTTTGAGTTTGCCTAGGCTAGGAGCCAGGTGTGCATGAGGGTATTCCAGGACCATAGATGTCCACATAGTCAGACCCTTCTGCTTAGAACACAGAGACACAGGAGGACTGCTCAGAAGGCAAAGGCCTCCTCTCATTCTGATCTGTCATATACATACACACACACGCATCCTTTCAGGGTCCTGGAAAAGTAGGCAGGACCCATCTTAGGCAAAAAAGAAAAAAGAAAAGAAAAAAACTTTCGTTTGTACTTCCCCACAGGCAACCCCTTCAACCCAGATGCCTTTCCCATCCTCTCTGTTGGTACAGAGAACCCCTCCAGGCTTTGACAAGGTGAAAGAGTGGACGTTCTAGTCTCCACCTGGGTTATGCAGACAACCCCCAAACCCTCAGATGCACCTCTTCAAGCCAGGAGCTCACTGAGAGCCAAACCCTTCCTCTGAGGAAACAGATGCAGAGGTAAAGGCATTTGGACCTTGGGAAAAGCGGTCCCCCCAGCAAGGTGTCTGGATGGTGCTGAGAGCCTGGACCTGACTAGATCTCCCCAGCCCCGTCACCACAGGCCTCTGGGTTCCTAGGTCCCCAATCATGTTGGACTAATGACCATGCTCATTATCTCAAACTGCACTTAGTTCAAACAAGATCACCTTACTGTTTAAGTCTCCCTAAGTGTCAGATTTATCATCTTCCTCATAACCTCATGGTCCTGATTATAATAGTATCATGAGACTGGGTCCCACTAGAGCCAAAAATTTAGACCAAGTTTCCACTCTGAGCAGAAACCCTAATGAGGGCCCCACAGGAGAGTTTAGTGAGAGTCAGAGACCCTTGTGCCTCATTTCTTGAAGAACAAAACTCCAGGACAGGAGATGTTGGGAGACCAGAGATGTCACCACCTGCATTTCTTTGGAGCCATGAGTAGGTGTGGGTATCACAAGAAGGATGGGATGGAGAGAGGGCTGGGTGAGCTGATCCCACTTCCATAATGGCAATGCCCAGCCTGGAGAATTCCTCCGAGCTAGGAGTGGACCACAAGAAGAGAACTTTGCAGTAATCTGATTAATTAAAAACCATACCTGTTTAAATTTTGTGTAGCTCATCACAAGCCACTGTGCCATATCACCCCCCTGTTATTAATTCTTGGGGGCTAAATTATAGGCAACACTATTAAAACATTATCAGAACTAATGAGAAACAATTACTTAGAAAATGAGCCAGGACAAGATTGAGTTGAGAACATCAGTGGTGATCACTGTAGATTAGTTTAATAAATCATCAGGTGCAAAGCAAGACTGACTATATGTATGCAAAGCTCTGTCACGGGAAAATGAAATTGAGACCTTTTTTTGCATAATTTTTTCATTAATCTCAATAGGACCCGTGTGGTGTAGATTGTTTTATTCCCCTAATACCTTGCCTAAGGGGGGGGTGCCCAATAATGTCTTCATTGTTTTACTGAGGTCTTAATGACAATCTGTGACAACCTCATTTTAATGTATAGAGGATTATATCAATACAGTCATGTTTTATTGAAATGATGAGGAAAACTCCGATGGAGTCAAGCACTGTCTGGGAGCATAAGTTGGGAAGTTCCGGGGCATCTGGGAGCCTGTCCCTTCAGATTTCCAAGTGTTGAACCCATGGCTGCCCTTCCGTCCTCTCCTCCAGGGACCAGCTGGGAAAAGAAAGTGTCCTCAAGAACGAAGGCTTTACTGCCTCCGATTTGAATTTGAAAGTAACTCATTGCCTGGCATATTTTGCTGCTTAAATAGAACAGACCATATAAAATTGTCCGTTTCCCCCCCCCTAAAATATACGTGCTATTATTATCATCGTTAACACCTTTGCCCCCAATAATTTTGACTTTCATTGGAGACCTTGAATTCCTAACGATGTCTTAAGGGGTGAAAAAAATACATTTTTATTTGAAGAACATTCTGCTTTTGCGGTTTCCGTTTATCTTGGAAAGCTAAATGTCTTCCGTTTTTATTTTTATGTTTACGTCTAATACTTGGAAGGCAGTCGATAGATCAATACAATTATGAGGTTACCAGCAGGATCTTGTGCATATTAATGCCGACGAGGGTCACCGAGCCTGTTCCGTAACCGCAGAGCTTGGTCCTCCAGGCTCAGGGACACTGTCCTGCCAGCCCAGAGACCTCCCCCCATCTCCCCCAGAGGTTTTCACATGCGGCTTAGGGGAAAGTAATTAGCCGATCTCAACATTTAAATGTTAAAACCGTAGTCTTTCGGAGCTTTATTTTAAATCGGGCTGGGCGTGGGGGACTAAGGAGAGCCAACGAAATGGGAAATAAATTACTTTCAAATACCTAACTTAGTACCTGAAAACTTGCGCAGTGGGACCGGGCAGACTTTTGCTGTTCTGTGACGGGTGGTTTTGTTGTGTTGGAAGTTCGTTTACATTCCAGCAATTATTTGGCAGCATATTTCCTTCCGAATCAATGAGAATTGCCAAGGACACGAAAAAAAGGGATGTATAGGAAGGAACCGAAATCACGTTAGCGTCTTTTGTGATCGTCGTTTTTCTGCCGTATCGAACCCAGTTTCAGCTCAACGGGCTGAAGCCTGCAGAATTTCTTTTTTCTAACTTTACAAAATCTTTTGCAATTTGTCGCTCGCGCCCTTCCTTGTTTAATTTCAGGTTTTTTCCCACTGTAGGTGACCGGCTCGGTTCTGCTCGCTGCTTCGGACGGGAAGGGCCCGGCGAGCGGGGTGGGGCGGCGGCTGCAGCGGCGGACCCGGTGCGGCGGCCGTCGGGGCGGCGGGCGGGGCGGGGACGCGGCGCGGGAGCCGGCGGCCGGCAGTGCGGCCCCGCTCGCCCGCCCGCCGCGGCCCGCCCGCAGCTTTCGAGCCCGTCGCGCAGCCCCGCTGTAATGGTGGCAGATCAAAGGCTGCCCCGTGTCCCCGTGGAGCCCGGGACAATCCCGCGCCTTTGTGCGCTGTTGCTAGGAGCCCGAGAAACTAAGAGAAAGTGTCAGGAGCATGTTAATCAGACTCGTTACAGTGTAACAATAACGTCTCTCTCGGGTCTCCCAGGCCCCGAGCACCCCAGCGCACCCCACTCACAGGCCCGACACCTGCACGGGCCCCTCGCGCCGGCCCTGGGGACCTGCGGCCCCCGTGTCCCTCCAGCCCCGAAGCGGGCGCCTGCGTCAGGCGCAAGGACGAGGACCTAGGGGCCGTGTAAACAACAGGAGCATCTCCCCGGTCCTGGTCTCCCTGACAAGAGCCCAGCGCCTTTACCCTGTCTGGCTTAGGGCAGGATCCATGGGATCCATGCCGGGAGGCACTTGCGAAGGATCGGGGTTCCCTTGCTTTTCATTCATTGAGTTGAATTGTCCGCGTTATTCAAACACGGTATTGGAATCAAGAGAAAAATTATTTATTCCATTCCAGATAGCTTTTAGTTGAGTTTCTTTAAAACAAAACAAAACAAACAAAAAACTCTAAAATTAACTTTGCTGATTTTCCTTTACAATCCATAGAGATACTTTAAGTGATGATCCCTGGGGTGGGGAGGGGGGGAAATCTTGCAGAAAGTAAAGATTTCTCTGAACTTTTTGAAGAAAATCACTTCATTCATTCATTTACTCAGTCAACAAACATCTGTTGAGCCCAACTGGGTGCCAGGCAACTAGTATGGAATTGTAGGACTGGTTCCGGATACACTTTTAGAATTAAGATACCCTTGTGTGAAGTCTAAGGAGGAGCAAAGGCGTAAAATGTCAGATGCCAAAACCAAAAGAAGTGCCATTGGCTACAGTACTGATAACAACAAGAGGTGCGAATTAAGAATTTAACACATTTGATAAACTACATACCATATGCTTTGAAAACCAGCCACTTTTTTCACCTATTTCCTCGTCTTCTCCGCTAGTCTTCTGGTCCATAGGAGCCCTGCCAGGCTGCAGTCTTGAAGCCAGAGTCCTGCCTGAGGTCTGAGGAGTGAAGTCAGCCCTTCTGTATGTTTGTAAACAGCCTGTCAGCTTTGCTAAGGGAACAAACACTCTCTCCGGTCCTGGCAGGTTCTCTCCTTGGCCTTACAAAGGAAACTACAAAGCTGTGCTTGGGCTTAAGGCAGAATTTGGCCAATGCGAGGTGCTTTTCTCCAATATGAGCTCTCGTTCGGGAATCAACCCATTTAGGAAGGGCAGAGGACACCACACTTCCAGAGTACAACTGCTGAACCATAAGTCAAAGACAAAGCTTTCTATTACCAGGAAGAGTAGAAAACTCACTCTCAAGTCACCTGTCTAACCATACACAGAGGGAAAATCCTGCTAGACATCTCCATTGGTCAAAATCAATTTCTCTCATATTGTGTGTGCAACATGTAAAAATGTAGAAATCTGGACATGGCCCCAGAGATTAGTCTAAGTCCTGAAAGGAACTTTAGAGATTCCCTTCATTACATATATAAAAGAGTTGATATACTGAAAACAAGATCTTATGAAAAACAGGAGAGACCAAACACTGATTATCAAGTGATGTTAAAATGTCTAACTAAAGGGGAGAAATTCAATGAAAAGGAACAAGATTTTTTTGTTCCACATAATGCCAAATAGCTGGTTTTGTTGGGTTTTGTTTTGCTTTTAAATAATGAATCAAAATTGCCTTAGTTATTCAGACACACTAAAAGAATCCAGAGAAAAAGGAACATTCCATTTCAGATAAATTCGTGGTAGAAAGTTCCTTCAGAAGACTATACACTCGAGACATCTGGCTTAATTTTTTTTTTTTTAATGGGCTCTTTTTGAGTTTCTTGGAAGGAAGAATATAAAAATCAACATGAACTCTGGCTTAGATTCTCTGGGAAAACTTGTTAATAACATAAACTCCCAAAAGAGGGAATTAGGATATCCATTCCCTCCATCGATTTCCAGGGACTGGAATTCCTGTAGCACCTTCCAGGGGAGCTCTATGATGCTTCTTCCAGTCTGGCTTGAGGGAGCTCTGGCCACCAGGAGCCCCACTGGCATCTTCACACCAATGACACTTTTCCTCTCTCAAGGTGCCCCAGCCACCATGAAGCCAGACTATGCCTGGCTGCCGCGCCTGACAGTCCTTTGCAAAGCCTTTGCACAAGCTGTATACGCTCCCTCTTCATCATACCCAGCAAATTCCCAAACATTCTTCAAGATACAACTTGAAGGCCATTGCTGTGAGTTCTCCCTAACTTCCCAGACACAATTTGCTGGCTTTCGCCTAGTCTTTCCATTGCGTTGGATCAGATTTCTGTTTTAGTACTTTTTGTGTGTGTGTTCCCGAAATAGTGTGGATGCTTGAATATTGGGAATTGCCATATATCTCTAGATCCTTTTCGTGCTCATCTCTCACCCCCAGCAAGAGCTCGCTAAAAGTGTGTTCATTAAAATTAGGAACTGAGTCTTTATCGTGCTTTATGATTAATGGGTTGTGTCACATTCAGGCAAGTCATTTATTCTCTCTGAGCATCAGTTTCTTCAACTATAAGAATATTACCTAACAGAGTTGCTATGAGGAGGCAGGAGGCACAGAAATTTACCACCCAAGTCCCCCTTTGAGAGTCCTCCCTTGCCCTCTGGGGCCCTGCATCCGCTCCAGCTGCAGACAGCTGCCTCGCCCAAGGTCTCACCCTTCCCAGGGCAGCCTGCATCCGGTGAATTTTATGTTATGTATATTTTACCACAATTTAAAAACAATCTTTGAAAAAGAATGAATATCAAATAAAGATAAATAAAAACGATAACTAAATATAGCACTTTTTTTTTTAAAGCACCTAGCATCATGCTTGGTGCATAGCAAGGATTCAGTAAAGTTCGAATTATTTGCATCCAGATGTTAAACCTGTGCTGCAGTCCGGGATGAGAATCCTACTGCAGCAAAGCTGGCTGAAGAGTGAATTTCTATTACACGAACCCCCTTTTCTCATTTACTTTTACTGTTAAATAAAGGAATGTTCTCACAGGAAAACACATATTTGAGGCTGCACACTCCAACAGCCATGTGCATTCCAGGGGAGCTTTGTGGCTCTCTTGTTTGGAATCCTCTACGCCCATTCGTGGACTATGGAAATTTCTCTCAGTATGAAGCTGTTGTGACTAGACATTCATGTTGTTATTTTGTCCACCCCCCTGATTTTGTAGATGAAGACACTGAAGCTCTGGAGGATTATGCAAGTACCAAATGCTGGCTGAAGGGGGCTCCATTCACATAGAAAAAATACAGTGAGTGTGCCTTCCCGAGTACTGCGAATATTGGCCCTTTTAGTGGACTTGCTCAAGGTCACACAGCTGGCAAAACCAGGACTACAACTTAAGTCTCAAAATTAAACCACCAAACCACACAGCTCCACTCTGAGTATGCCTCAGATTTATGGTTTTATATTAAGTTCCCCATTAAGGAAGCTCTTAGTGAGTTTTTGAAAAAACAAGAAAATAGCTGAACATCTTTTCAACAGCTGCCTCCCTCAGAGACAGTGCCTGACCCCCCCCCCCCCCCCCCCCCCCCGCCGCCCCCGGCAAAGATATTTGAGCTCATCACAATTCAAACTAGTCATCAGCCAGGAAGTTCTGCCGCCAGGTAAATACCACCTCACAGTAGGCCTTCGTGGCCCCCTGGGCCCAGTAGACCCCATCCCCTCCCAGACTGAACAGTCCCTCACACGTTCTGCAGGATGGTCCACTGGGGACTGGTCTAAATGGCTGGAGAATGTCTTGGGTGGTCTAATGAAAGGAGTCTCAGTGGAGAGATGAAGGAGCAGGACGTAGATCTCAGAGACAGAGGGTGCACTCACCAAGTTGTGTTCACTCTCTGGGCCTCTTCTTGCCTCCGGTCTCACTCCTGTGGGCCGATCCTCTATGGCCCTCATCATTCTGTGTGTCATCGCTCATTCTGTCTCCTCCCTCTGTCCTACTGCTGTCTGCTACCCTTTTTCTGCTTCTTATTTTATTTTTCTTCCTCTTCTCACAATTCCAAAAGCAAAATTAACAAATGTCGGAAATAAAATACATTTTTTTCCTTAAATTCTGTAGTTTTTTCTGTAAAAAAATAAATGTTTTCTAATTCTGTGTCCATGTTTTGGAAGTAAATCTGCTGTCTTCAGTGGTGAGCTGCTTGCAGGATGCTCCACAGTCCCTCGTTTACTGTGAACTTGGCACAGGAAGTTTATTAGCCCATTTTACCACAAAGAGCCTGAGTGCAGAGGACCGCTCATATTGTACTTTGGGAATCAAAGTGGAAATGTCAGTGAGGCTGCTAATTATTCAGTAAATTAAATATTGCTGCCAAAGCTGCTATTCCTAATGTCCTACATTTGATCATGCTGTCTTAACACAGAGCCAACAGTTAGATTCTGTTTAAGCGATAAAGATGAGGATCTGGCGAACTGGTATTGGTTCTTCAAGTTTTAGTAGAAATTATTTGCGTATACAGCCTGAAATTCACATGGGGGGCCCAGAATGATGCTTATAAATAGTGAAGTTTAAGGATATAACATTTCATTTCTATCCCGTTCTTAACCTTATTCCTTTTGGGAGGTAGGCAGTGTACATTACCAGAAAGATAACAACGAGTGGTTATTTATAAAAACAGATATTTTCAAATCATGATAAATATTCCATTTTAGATTACTGAGGCTGTAACTGCAAAAAACAAACAAACAAACACAAAAAAACATTTTTTACAAACTTGCTTCATAAAAAACTTTTTTAAAAAACCAATGTGTCATCTAAGGAATTTTAAATTGTGAAAATATTTATAAGCATATTTAAAGTAAATATTTTCAAAATTAGTAGCAAAATTTGCATGCACTACCTCTGAAAATGAGCACATTTAAAATGGTTTGTTCAAATGGCGCCATTGGCCCTTTTCCTTCTTTCTCAAAGAGCATATGTGTTAGATTACTACTCAGAAAAGAGTGTGTTTTCATAGCCTCCGGTGCTGCGTTTATAAAAATCGTGATGATTTTAGGACTGCACCTTCATTTTTTGAATTTTCAAACCTTGTCCCCTTTTACTCTTTTATTTTCTTTCAACAAAACAAAGACTAAGAACCGCTTTAAGAAATTTTATACATTCCCACAGAGTCTCAGTTTGTTGACCTTCAGGCCACAGAGTAAAACCTTTCTTTTAAGTCAAGCATTCCCCATTGGGAAGCGCTCCAGCTTTTTCTTTTTATGAGGAATTTTAACTGCTGGACTTAATTTAATTATTGTATTTTGTACATACTTCAAGAAGCCCCAGGGCATGCGCTTGACTTTTTTTAAAACTTTCAAATGAATATCTTTAGAAATGCACATTTCTGATGGTAATATTACTTCTTTCGCTTGTATTTCTAATCTAAATACCAAACATAAATGTTTCTATTCCCTGACTTATTTACAGAGAGTTTACAACCTCAGCATCTCTTTGTCACAGATATTGTTCTTCAGTAGAAACAGGATGTAGTCATTTCAGTGTGGACACCTACGCTTCATAACAAGAAAATAAAAACCATCTCCAGTTGAACTACTTTTTAAAAACTTGATGGTTCTGAGGACATAGTCTTCAAGAAATGGTCCTAGGTGGACATTGCCTTGAAATCAGTAGCACGCTGGCCCCATGGCTGCCTGCAGTCTGCCACCTTCTGTCCCTATAGTTTCTATGAGGTCCTCCCTGCAACATCAATTGCTCCTCCTGGACCCCAGCAGAGGCTCATGTGTACACACACACACACACACACACACACACACACACGGAGTTGTCATCCCAAGCTAATAGCAAAGATTCGATATCTTCATTTCTCATCCGTCTATACATAAACATTTTCATTTGATCCTTTTGATTTCTACCTAGAAATCAAAATCTTTGACCACATTTTTGACTCTCAAAAGTGAAAAAAAAAATTTTTTTTTTTTTTTTTTTTTTTGGTAATTGACGTAGAACTTGTTTAGGAATATTGAAATGTGGGCAAACATAAATTTTCCAAATTCATAAGATTGGTCCAAAATACTTTGTAGGGTTTGGGTCACTTGTGAAGTAAGTTTTATTTTAGGATTCTGAAACCTCTGAATTTAGGAAGATGTTTTTAAACAGAATTCTCTGTAAGGTGAATCTGATTTTCTTATTTACTTTGATTTAAAATTTTAAAATATAGAAATCACAGCATTTTGGTGCCAAAGAACTTTAGAGATCATCTAGGCCAATGGTTCTGGATCCTGGCTACATATTAGAATTACCTGTGCGATAAGTAAATACCAAAGCCTAGGCCCCATTGAGACACATTAAATCAGACTCCAGTCTGAACTGTCATTTCACAGATTAAAAAGTGAAACAACCAAATAAAACTCTGAGAGAGTAAATGTGGCTTTTACATTAAAAGTTTAAGATACGAAACTATAACATGATTTGGGAACTCCTGGTTGTGCTTTATACTTTAGAAAGCAAACTTACTTAAAACAAGTTTCCATAATTATGTTTTGGGCACCTGAATTGTATTAATAGTTGATTGATTCCTCCCACATGACATGCTTTCTAATTTTATACACGTTCACATTCCTGACTGATCACAAAAGAGGTTGGAATAGCCATAGCTCTGAAATGTTTTGCATTTAATTTTTAAAATAAGGTATATTTTGTATGAGTAGTTGCCCTCCTATAAATTTTACTTGAAAGTTTGACCTCTTAAGTGGCAGCATCATGCTTCATGACTAATATTCGGCTAATTTATTTTTCTTACATATATTTAAAATATATAGGCAAAAAGCAATATTTGTCCCAGTGTCATCTGAAGATCTCAAACACTTGAACCATAGAGCTTTATTGTATAGTTTTATAAAAATGGAGGCAATGGGATGTAAAATAACTCATCTGAGTGAGTCCCACGGTCCCACAAAGGCAGGAGTGAGCTTAGACATCATCTCTGATGGCTTCAAGAGAGCAAGAGAAGCCATACTGAATAAGGGCTTTTTCTAGTCAGGAGCCTCAGCTGGGGGCTCAGGGGGCTTTGAACCACCTTTGTAAACACTTGCTCTCGCCCTGTCTCCCCCCAAAACAGCACTTCTCTCACCTTTCTTGCTGCTCCTAATCTGCCTCCTTCTCCCTTTTCCCCATCAGGGATTGCATGCTTACAGGTCACAGAGGGAAAGGGAGTCCTCCAGTCCTTCTGACTTCAGGGCCTGGTCCTTTCAGGCCGGTACCTCCCCTGAGAGATCCAAGAAGCTTTGATCTCAATTATTTGCCTTGGGCTAAAAGACCTCTGGTTGGCCACTCCTCTAGGACCCTAATAAAGCCAGGACCTGGGATCACAGATGCAAACCTTTTTTTTTTTTTTTTTTTTTTTTTTAAACCAAGGGACAGAGATGCAATGATTAAAGCTATAGAGTTACTATCAGATAGTAGGTTAGCATATGGCAGACCTCTATAAAATATATTCATTCGTTCATCACTCCAGCAGATATTTATTTGAGTTTCTATTACGTGCCCATAGTAAGTGACATCACTGTGTTAGTGGCAGGCTAAGAGGGTAATCCTGGAGGTGGCCATAAGGCCCCTATAGTTCAGGAGTTCCACCAGAAGTGAAAGCAGGTGGGCAGTTGAAGTCTTTCTTATCCTTATTCTCCCCCAAATTCCCAACCCACCCCAGCAATTCTGTTCTAATTCTTCTTCATTAACCTTAACAAAAAACATGCAAATTAACCAAGACCCTAGCTCCAGGTCTGAGACCAAAAAAAAGAATAATAAAGGAAGAAATCTTAAGTATCTTAGAGGTAGATTCTTATACAGCCATAAAAATGAATGTTTGTTAAATGATTTATAATTTGTAATGGCAAGAAGACCTGCTGAAAACAATAATAAGTTTTTTTTGCTTATCAAATTTACTAATCATCTTTTGAATGATAACCTCACAGGGCTGATGGCAATGTAACCAGATATAATCCTTTTAGAAAATACTTGGCAATGTGTATCAACAGACTTAATGTCATTTTCTTGTACCTTTTAAATCTATATCTAGGAATTTATCTCAAGGCAATTCTGTGATCCGAATATAAAAAGAACCTAATTAATAAATAGTACTTAATCTGTAGTCGTATCATTTAAATCACAGAGGTATGGTTAAGTAAACTATGGGACATTTATTTGATGGACTATTGGGCAAATCACTAAAGCTGGTGTTTCTGAAGAAAATAAGAAAAGTTAAGTTCAAAAACAGATAGCAAGCTGCATTGCAGAGTCTGGAGCTGGACTGTCTGGCTCTACCACTTAGCTGAGTAACCTTGATAGAGGTACTAGACTCCCTGAGCATCAGTTTTATTATCTGTAATGTGGAGGTACAATTAACTACCTCATAAGATTTTTGAGACCTAAATGAGTTAATACATATAAAGAATATTACTTGACACATGGCAGGCCCTCGACAAATGTTAGCTGCTATTATTATTACAATGTGAGTACAACCATGTTAAAAAGAAATCACAAGATCAGAAGAAAATACACCAAAATGTTAGCAATTACCATGTTTAGATGATGAGAATACAGGTGATTTTTATTTTTTCTTCCTTTCACATTTTTGAATTCCCAACTTTTTCATTACATATATATCAAATTTTAAAAATCAGGTTGGAACTAATTACAACTAAAAATCTGTTGAAACACTACTTTTGATCATTATATGATTACATCAGAAGACCCTGAATACAGAGGCCCCACCAGGTAGTTTTAAAACGAGCTGAAACATTCTGCTGCCAGGACCCTGGGCACTGGCTGCCGGGGGGCTCCTTCTGACTTGGGCACCACGACTGCTTCTCCCCACCTGGAGGACAGGCTCGGCTGGGCTGGCTAGTGGAAAGTGCACAAGATTCACAAGAAAAGTGAGTGAGTTGAGTTCTAGTACCCATTCTGCCACCCACTCCTTGTGAGTTCTTGGAAAGAGCCTTTTCCTTCTCTGTGGAGGGATCTCTGATGTAATTAGCAGCCTCAGAGAATTAAAAAAGCAGTCAACAGAATTTTTGAGATACTGCTTCAGTGGTAGAAAAACAGATTCTGAAAATTTAGTGCTCCACTTCAGCTCTCTAGTCTCTGAATGCCTTCTTCCGGGGTGGAGGATCCATCTGCTCTGTTTACACACCTGGACCTTGTGTGAAGGGCGGCCCAGAGGAGGCTGCCTTCCTGACCATTCATGGAATCTCTCCTGCTTCCAAGCAACATGCAGCAAGCAAGCTTTCAAAGAAATACCAGAAGCCAAGTGTACTATCTGTCATCACTTAATAATGCCTGAAGCTTTCCACATAACAAAAGGGGATGGAACAGCCCTACCCTCGCATTGTGGGAGCCCAATAATTCTTCCACTGACTATATCAAAAGGACTTTCTCTTAACTTTAAAAATTAGATCTGGCTAATATGGGCAACCAATACCCTAGGTAAGGAAAATAGAGATAAAATAACTGCTTGCAACTTTATTTCTCACCCAGTATGGTAAGGAGGGAACTGATAAGTTGAGATGACAAATCTAGTTTTTTTTTGTTTTTTTTTTTTTGTAAAATAGACATGTCAAATTTAAAGATTGTCAATGTCATTTTTCTATATTCTTGTGAGGTTGGAATTAAACCACAGAGACAGAAAGTTTCTCTACTTTGTTCATTACTGACATCTAGCATGGTGCTTGCCCTTAATAAATTTTCCTTGAATGAATCAGTTAATGAATTAATGAACAAGAGATGTTCTCTTCTACATTGTGTTAGATGCTAGAAATACAGAAATATCTAACTCGGAGTCCCATCCCTGGAAGCTCACTCTTGTGGAACAGCCAGATATGCAAAGAGACAAATGACTCAAATACAAACATGATTCATTCCTAAAATCATACCACTAATAGTATTCATGTTTCAGCCCCTCCTATGTGTCATAGTAAAATATAATCCCTTCCTTCAAAGTTCACAGTCTAGCCTGGAAAAAAACAAACAAAAAGCATAGAAAACACAATACCACATGAAAAGCAAAATAAAAATATGTACACGATGGAGAGGCAGCTCACTGCAATTTAATCATGTAGACTCTGGCATCAGACTGCTTGAGTTCACAGAGCTGTGTGACCTTGGACAAGATGTCTAGCCTCTCTGGGTCTCATTGCCTCATTTGTAAAAATAAGTATAATACTAAGACCTATCTCATAGGGTTGTTACAAAGAGTAAATGAATTAATAGCTTATAAAACACTCAGGATAGTGCTAAACTTGTACTGAGCAACAAATATAAATAAAGAAATCTTTCTTTGATTCTCTTTGTATATGCCTGATTATTCTTCCTTGTTAGGACTCCTGACCAAATGCAACTCCAAAGCTGTGGACTCAGGTTAATAAGTGATGGAAAGGTTAGATTCCTATCTGTGGAAAATAATGAGCACCTGACCAGAAAAAAAAATTCTCAAAGCCAAGAGACACCTAAACCAGGATTGCAAATTCTAAACCAGGATTGCAAATTCATTCTAAAAACCACTACTTCCACACCCTGGTCCAGGACAGACATTACTAATCAACCACAGTGTCCTTTAAGAGTCTAAATCCAGGCTCAATTGCTTTCTAAACAGGGCCTATTGGTGTCTCTGGACTAAACCTTACCTCCTGGGACTCAGGGTTGTTTTTCCCAGCCGCTGTCTATGGGAGCCACTCGGGCAACTGCCCTTCTCTCATGACTGAAGCCCAGCTCCCAAAATGCCTTGCCAGCCCCCAATCCTGAGAGAACACAATGGAGCTGGTTCTCCTTTGCTCTCCCTTAGTCCACTAGCTAACTCTGTGACCTCAACTATGCAAGTTACTTAACATTCTCTGAGCCTCTGATTCCTCCTGGGTAAATAAGACCTGCCTCTCGAATTGTTGCAAGGATTAAATGCAACGTGTAACTGAACCCAGCTAGTGTAGGTTCTCAATAAATGGTGCATGTCATTACTGCTAAGCCCAACTTCGGTCTTCCCCCCAGCCAGGCATAGTGGCTTCATGACTTCACTTCTAGGGTCCTGGCATAACATAAAACAAGGCTGGGATGCTCCTATTTAAGCCACTATTGCCCCCCCCCCCACTCAACATTAGCTGTTGATGGACTCAGGTCACATGGCTCAGATACCTGGGAAGAGGTGAAGGCCAGCAGTGGTGGAGCGGTGAGGGATGGGGAGTGATGCTGAAATTCCATCACAGTCCCTATTAGGAACCGATGGGAGGGGGCACTGGAAGTGGCGTTTTACTCCCATGAGAAGAGAGGGGCCTTCAGGCATGGACCAGAGGTGAGACCCCAGGTAAACAGGACCCTCTCTTGTCTGCCTTCTCCAGATCCTCTTAATCAAGGGCTAACTTACCTCTATTTTGGAGCCACTCTCATTACCATCTCCCAACAGGACCCCAAGAGGGTTGTTCCCTGAGAAGCTTAGCCTTGGCCCTCTCCCTCTGCCTCAGCCTCTCCCCTCTGACTCTCCAACGCTGACTCTGCCTTCCTCCTCTGACTCTATCTTCTCTCAGCCTACTCCTAGCTGACTATCTCCTGCCTTCCCCACCTCTGCCTCACCCCTCTGACTCTGTCTTGGTCTATTCTTACTAAGTATGTATGTGACTCCCCGCTACCGTAATACAGAGGAGCAGGTCCTGCTTCCCCCACTCAGAGAAAGTGGACTTACACCCTTTGGACCCAGCCGATGCTCAAGTACAGCAAATTAGTCAAGGGCTGGCATCTCTGTTATCCACGGCACAGCCTGTGACTCTCCTCTCCTCCCCACACCCGCCACTCTTTCTGGGCCCAGCCTGCGAGTCAACCCCTCCAAACCCAGGGCCCTTCATGTAAAGACTCTGTCAACATTTCCACGGTAGGCTTCTCTTCCGGGAGTTTACAAGTCAACTGGGAAACAAAATGAGTCCAGGCGGAAAGTTGCTTTACAAGAGAGCAAATCCTGCCAGGGAGAACACAGAGCAGCGGTGCTCGGGGGGAGACTCAGCATTGAAATCTTGGCCAATTTAATGTCTACATTAAAAACGGATTTGTGTGGAATGCAGCCGCTTCCTTTAATTGCTCCAAATAAATATCCTGTGTAATTTTAAGCCATATATTACCAGGAAGTGCTTAGGGGTATTGTTTGCTGAGAAAGGCGTTACATAAATTGAAACCCCTTTTGCTCAGAGCTGAGTCCTGAAAGTTCATGCAGTGAGAAACATTTCTCACTGTGCACAACTGTGAATTGTATATAAAATTAAATTTTCTGATTAAAATCTGCATTGTTGGACCTCCTACTGGTTGCCACCATTTTGCTGAAATAAGATACTATTTGTGGTAATGGCAGTGAGGGAAACCTGTTATCACTGATCGTAAACTGGCTTTGCTCCTATGGCTTAAAAATCTGGAGAGCTTTATTGTGCAAACATTGCATTTTCTGAACAAATATTACAGAGTAAAGCTTTACTAGTGATTCATCAGCCAGGGTGCAAGCAGGTTTACAATGCGACCCCAACGGCCCTAAATCTCCTGTACACCCAGCACTGGGCTGCAGTTAGGGCTCGGCAAGGTGGATGACGCCAGCAGGAGAATGAAGCAAGCATATATAATCGTCTGCTGTTTTTTAATTTAAAAATATTTTTCTTCACAAAGGCATTATTATTTGAGAGAGGAAAGAAGATAAAGGAAAAGATGAGGCCTAGGAAGAGTTCGAATTTCAGAGCCCACCTGCTGCCCCCCCCCACTTCTGCCCCAGGAAACCGGCAGCGTGGCCTTTAAAGGATTTACACCACCAATCCCAGCCCCTCTCCCCACTGCCAATCTCCAAGCTCCAGTTCTGAGAATCAGCCTTATGAAAATCGCCTACAACTCTGCATAGTACAACTGATAGAAGGGTCTGAGTTAATAACTTTGGTTCCCAAATGCAGAATCTGAAACAACAAAAAAAAAGATTTATTTTTTCCTAAGATGTGCACTCAGAATTAGAACCACAAAGGCTGGCTTTTCATTTTTCATTTTCCCCAGCTTTCAGTTTATAAGTGAATGTTCTCCAAAAGTCAACATCAGCCAGGCGCACGTAAATATTTTTTATTGCCTACTAACCATTAGAATAGATTGTCCCTCTCTTTCATTTTGTAAATCATTTTGTTGCTTGGGTAATACAAAAAAAAAACAAGCTTAGACTTACAAAGGAAGATAGAGTAGGGGGCAGGGAGGAGAAAGATTTAGCAAAATAATATTTTGACAAATAAAAATGAAGCCAAAATGAACCTATTTCTTAAGGAACAACCAAGTCTGAATACACTGAATCTCACCAAATCTTTTTCCAGAAAAGAGCACTAAGGTTACAGACAAAGCCAATGCTAAGAGTAGAATAAACTCAGCCACTTCCTCTGAAGAAGCAAATGCAAGGGAGGTGGGTTGAGGTGGATGGGTACTAAAAGACTTGAATTTCAAAGGCATAGACCACCTGGAAGGCACCTAGGTAATATGGTTGGGATCTCACACACACCAAGTAGGGCTCAGGGTGTCCTTTTGCAGCTTCTTTGTTCAAAATGCCAATCCTAGGTATTCATATGCATTAACCTCAGCTGGTCTCACCTGTGGAGGAAATACCTGGGAGTAGAAACAGGAAGTACCTGGTGGGGTTCCTGACTTAATCCCCAAATGTATGGCCTTGCTTATAGAATAGAGTTTGAAGGAACAACTGTTATTATGCCTGCTTTTGTTTTAATTGCATAATTATTAAATAAATTAAAATAATTTAGAATTCTATGAATTAGCTATCTTTGAAAATTATTCTACTGCCTGTCTTTTCTCTCTCTAAACTTCTCTTATATTTTCCAGTCTTTCTAGATAGTTTCCACAAATCTAACTGGCTCTAACTTGAACTTCTTACATGGTAGTAGAGTGGGGGAAAACAAAGATATTCTGTCCTCTCCTTTTTTTATTACTTAACATCCATCTACATGCCCTCTATTTGAAAACCAATAACAATATAAGTTGCAATATTTCATTCATGCATGCAATAATATGTCTTGAATTTACTGGGTGCTACGAGCTAAGCTATTAGTCCTTTGACTCAAGAGTTCTGCCAGCCTGGGGAAACATCAGAAGTCTCAGCTTTATTATCTTTTGAATAAAGATTTAAAGATTCCAAAAAAATCTACAAAAAGAACTTGCACCTGATGGGGCCTCCTTCTACCAACTTCACTTCCCTCTTTTGTCTCACTTCTTGCCTCTTTTCCAGGTTACCAAGCATCTCTGTTCCCCATTGGGCTCTGCTCCCCAAAGGATTCCTTTCCATGGCTCCATTAGCTCCTCTAGACTTGACCAAAGATGGAATGTTTGTCCTTTTTATGCCTCTGCCCAAACTTTGCCCACATTTTTGCTCTCAGCTTCCATTGATTTCTTTAAATAGTCATCAACTATTTGTTTCTATAAGAAAAGTTATCTACAGTACTTCACTGACTTTCCACAGTTTGCAGCAAGAAGACATAATGCCTGTGCCTCTATAGGACATAAAAAGCCAATGGCAGGACAGATACATCTAAAAATGACTCAAGATTTAATAGGCTACTTGTGTGCCCTGACAAGCACAGCCAGAAAGTGGTCAAAGCCTGACAATGAAGCAGGAGGGGAAGAGCTGGGGTAAAGAGGAGCTCCAGGGACCAGTGGTACTGTTAGCATTTGTGTCCGGGTATATACTAAAGAGCTAAACAGTGAGGCCGTGCCCCCATTTGGGGATATTGGTGGATACCCCTAAAAGGGATGGAAATCTCATTCTCCTTCTCAAAGAAGACATGGGTCCTCAGATACAAACCCACAATTCTGATAGTTTGCCATCACTCAATTCTTTTCCCAGCTGGTTCCCCAAAGAGAAAGGCCAAGCCCCATCTCTCCATGAACCTACTCTTCTCCATTACATATCACAGAGGCTCCAAGTTCATCAAGCAAATACCCTGGTGGTATCACTCTCCTCCTCAGCCAGATGGGGAGTTGAAATCCCATTGGTGAGTAGAAGATCTAATTGGTATAGCATGGAAGCTCATCTCCCTTCTTCCTTCTCCCTCTCTCCATCTTTCTCCTCATACGGGCTATCTTCTTTCTACTTCCTTCTACTTCTTATCCCTGAATTCTAGCTCTTTCTTTTGGGTTGGCTGACACCAGAGGGCAACATAATCTCACCTACTCGTCAGTTCTTTCCTTACACCAGTAGAGGGAAGAGTTTGAGAGAACCTACAAGAACGAGGAGGTATGTGGAAATTATTTTGAAATATGGAATTAGCTAGTGCAACAAAACAGCTCTCTCAAAGACATTCCTTGCCAAGGCATTCTGTTCCTGTTGGTAAATAATCTGTTATAAAACTGTTTAAATGCATATTAACTCACCAGAGCACGACACTGGCAAAATTTCCCTCCAGGCTGTATTTTGCAAAGACACAACTTTCACATGATGTGAGACCTGAGATTAAACTAACAGAAGTCATACATTATTCAAGGTAACACTGATGCTCCATCCCTTACTCACCATTTAGTCTTTTCAGATCTGGTTTTTATTTCATTTCAGAAAATTGGTAAGGAATTTAGCCTTGAATGTCTTGTTTTGAGTACCTGTCATCATAGCACTCTAGGTGCTTTGAGAGTACATATGGGCTTCTTTGGGCAAATGAAGCTGAGTCAATCAGAACAAATGACTATGAACCAAGTAGCAGAGCCCTGGGGGCAAAAAGTACCCAAACAGCCCATCAAACTTGGAAGCTCATGCCAGCACATCCTTCACCACACCCTCCCCATTCCGCCATGCATACTGAGGAAATTAAAGAAGGTTCTGTTTGGAAGAAGAGGATTCAGAAATTAAAATTGTGCCACTGGACTGACCATTTACAAAATAATCAAATCACCCTGACAAAATTAACATCAATACCTTTAAAAAGCAGACAATGTGGAGCTAGGCAATCTGCTCAACCATTGCAATGTGCTCAATTGTTTGGATCTAATTACCTGGTCTGGATATTTTCTGCTTGGTGTCCCCAGCCTTTGAACCATTTCAAAAGCCAGAGCTTTATAGAAAGGTCTTTTAAAACTCTAAGATTTTTATCCTTCTTTAGATGGACTTTTTATCTGATTTGCTGAATTTATCCATATGACTTTCTTTGCTTTCATTTCTTTATCAGAACCTTTTCCTTGACTAATTATCAAAAGAAAGAGTTCTTATCCAGAGGTCCAGAAGTATACTTGAGCATTTCCATGAACCCCTTGAAATTGTAAGCAAAATTTTATGTGTATGTACACGATGGTCTTTCTGGGGAGCAAGGCTCATAACTTTCATCAGATTCTAAAAGGACTCCATGATCTCCATCTTGTCACTCTGTATTCATGATGTTCACTAGACCAGAGTTTCCCGATCCATATTAAAGAATGAGTTACAGGTATGTGCCTGAGCCTCTGATTGCCTTAGCTCTTGGGTGACTAAACAGAGCTAGGAATGACTAGAGCTTCCAAGCTGGTCATCTCTTGCCAAGAGCTGCTTAGTTGCTACAAAAATATTATTTTCTCTGTGCGCCACAATGGATAAAATGTTGGGAAGCACTGCAGTAAGCTTTTCACTGTTACCCCATCCACTGTCTTTGTTCTCGACATCTCATTCCTCATCTCTATGCCCTTAATTCTCCAGAGAGAAGCCTGGCATTGATTTGCCCACCTATGGTATAATATGTACTTTATATACTTTGCCAGGGAAGAAAGTGGTGTGGTTGTCTCCACTTCCTATAAAACACTCCTCGGCACCACATTTGTGGAGTTTGCTTTGTTGGCCACATACTGCTGAGACCAGCTCATGTCCCCATTTCTGAGCTATTCCTTTTGCTAATCCCATACATTTGCCCCCTTTCCTTCAGTAACTCTCTCTTGTCCATGTGTCTAAAAGAATCTCTATGCTAGTTCCCTAAATGGTTTCCAGCTTCACGTAAATATTCCTCAAATGCACTTATATGCAAAGACTTTTCCAACCAAGAAGAACATTAAAATCTTACACAGAACCCACATATAACCATTCAAACTCAGACATAACAAACAGAGCAGGCAAATTCCCATGACTCCTGGCTTACATGGAGCGACCAAAAATACTGTGACCTTCCGGACCCTTCCCTGTCCGATTCTCAAAACACACAGTCCACAGTCAGTCTCATTACCTATTGCTCACAACACATCATTTTACTATCAACAATTTCATAATTTTGATAAACTAAGAAGTATACCATTCACTTAGAATTAATTTATGATTCAGATTTTTATATGAATGACTTCAACAAAATGTTGACAACTGTCTGCTGCATTTCAACTGTCTGATTGAAAGTCTTGATCACCTAATTCCTAAATATTCTTCTAGCCCACATCACATTTTTATTAGAATATGAAACTAACATTCTTCATCTTAGCAGTTAGCCAAGCTGACAGTCCAAAATGTCAACAAGGGTTTCTAACATCTTCGAAACTTCCTTCCTTCCTACCTGAATCACGTGATCCTAGACATACCCCTGACCCACAATGTTCTAGTCGATACGTCATTTCAAAAACATATTACTTTGGAGAGAAAAGAAATTGCTGCTAACCCATAAGGAATGATAAGTACATGTTTCTTAAATATGTGAGTATAGTGTTACTAATCAGGAGGTTATCTGGAATAAAATAAGGAATGTGAGGTGGAGAATGTGGGTGTTGCTGTTCTCTTGGGGAACAATGGAAGGGTCTGCTGACTAAACCTGACACTATCACAGAGTCCTGAGGTTTATGGATTTCGCTTTGCTACCCAAGAAAAGTCACAAGCCCACAAAGAAGTCTTTGTTTAAAAAAAACCTACCACCACTAACTCTAGAATAAATGAATTAATCTTAGAATATTTCCAGCAGTGGTCAGAAAGCTTTCCCTATCTGAGTGCTCCTCCCAGGCACCACTGTCAGCGTGATAGAGGGTTGTCGAAGAACGTTTATCCCAAGATGAGCTCCTTCCTTCTTAATGAAACTGACAGCCAGACTGAGTTCAGGATCACTTTACTTGAAGGATATAATCCCTGGAAAATCCTTAAGAAAGCAGGCATATCACTTTTCTATGTCGTTTAGAAATAGTAGAAAATATTTGAATAAATGCCCCAAAGTCACTAGCAGTCACTTTTAAGCCTATTTCTTTAGCCAATATCTAGAGTTCCAAAAAACTTATGTGATGGGATGCACCCCCCAAAAAACATATAGAAAAAAATTACATTTTCTTTGTATCATAAAATAACGTGTAGATTTACAACTTGCAAACACATTTAAACCTTGTGTTTAAAACATTTGCTGAGTTGACAGAATGAAATGCTGCACTCCTATGGGCAGCCATTATAAAAGCAGATTTACTAATTATTCATTAACTTTAAGTGTTTATCAACTTTTGAAGGGGGAGATGAATACATTTTGGGGGAAATACATACAGTTGAGATTTGCAGGATGATTATAAATAAATGAAACACCAAGCACACCTCTCAACCAATCTCTTACTCAAATCAAACACAATGGAGGCCATTAACTTGATTTTACTTGATTTGGATATCTGGATCCCAGTTCTCAAGTGCCTGAAAAGTTCTAATTCTAATGATTAAAAATATTTCTTGTTTTGCCAATGGGAGCCACTTGAATTCAGTTCATGGCAACGTTTGTTTCCATTTTCTATTTATTTTAATGGCTAAAGTTTGAAATGCTTCTCTCTCCTTTCGTATTTTTTGTTTACTCATGAATTTGAAAGTATAACGTTTTAACATCTTTTCATTTTCCTTTTGATCAACCTAATAGCTAAGCTTCTTTGAGATATACTTCCATTGTTTGACCATCTCTAAGTAAATAAGAAATGCTTTCTACTTGATACTAACCTAATATTTTTTTTCACACAGGATTTTCAAAGCATGAGCATCAATTTGCAAATCAACCAATAGCTTTGTGAGGAAGAAGCCTTACGGAAACGTGTAAAGCAACCGCTATAGCACGATATCCAGTATAATGAAGGTCTGCCTGGAACCCCAGCTGATAGTCTTTCGTTTTCCAATATATAGTCTCTCTTAAAACATAAATGCACAATAGGAAAACTGAGTAGAGAAATAATTCAATATATAGAATAGCACGGTGGGATCCTGAATTCTGGCAGTTTCCAAAACCCAATTATGTCATGCCGTACACACCTGAGTTGAGTGAGCTGCGTGTTACTTTCTCTTTGAATCCTTTCCTGGCGCACCCACCCCTGACTGTTCCTTAATGCTGCCACTGGTTCCCAGTATGACCTTCATTACAGTACTGATCACTCTTAAACTGTCCACATCATTCGCTTCTACATTTGCATCCCTGGCCACACAGCAGACTCCTCCAGAGTGGGAGTGAGTGTCTCTCACCTGTATCCCCATCAACTGCCATGGCCCCTTTGACAAGAATGTGCTCACAAATGAGGAAAGAACGAATACCTGGGTTCTCCATATCCTTGTTTTATTCTCTAAATTCCATTTAGCACATTTAGCCTGAAGCTACTTGCCATCTAGAGCAAGAAGGAATCAAGCCTTTTAGATTTTCTAGTGAAGACCCGGGTTATGAGAAATACAAGTACTAATTAATGCCCAAAGAAGTGGGAGAAAGCTAGGAAGTCGAGACTTTGCATAGGGTACATTCAGGACAGGACAGAAAGAAGGTGAATGGGAGACAGAGACTCCAAAGAGGCCATGGAGTGAATGGGAATCATGCAAAGGTGTGGAGAAGCCACACAGGAATTCTGACACAAGTGGGGACATTTCCCCTGTTGCAGCCAATGACCCAGGAACAGAAATGCTGGCTCTAAACAATCCACCACCCTGGGCTGTGTGAAGCTGTGCCTTCCATCCCAGGCTGCCTAAACAAGGTCTCCAGCTTCAGATCTTCTTCCTGCCTTTCCCAACACGCATGCCCCGGACTGCCTTCCCAGGACTCTGTGCCAGGCGACAGCCAGCCACTGCGCTCACACTGACATGTTGTGCTGCTCCTCCCAGCAGCTCGGTTCCATGTTAACAGGGAACTTACCTTCCTGCTGGGGGTGTCAGGCACCATGCCAACCTGGTAAAGAAGGCCTCTGGGGCCAGACGGACATCTTGGTGTCCATAAAAATTTCACTATTAAGGTTGCCACCTGTCTCCAAATATGGCCTATCCCAGAGAAGCTAGGAATCTAGTGAGTTGAAACCACTTGGACCTACACATTCAAATTGCTAGTTCCTTAAAGGAGAGAAAGGTATTAAACATTCAGCATATGCCAGGCCTTTTGTTTAGAGACTTAATGATGCTTCTAAAATCAATCCCCCTCAATGAGTTACCACTTCTCACCCATTAGGATGGCAGTTATCAATAAACATTTTTTTAACAACCCTGAAAATAAGCATCAGTGGGGTACAGAGAAATTGGAAAACTTATGCACTATTGGTGGGAATGTAAAATGGTGCAGCCACTATGGAAAATAGTATGATGGTTTTTCCAAATATTAAACATAAAATTACCACATGATAGAGCAATTCCACTTCTGGGGACATCAAATAATTAAAAGCAAGCACTCAAACTTAACACCAATATTTCCAGCAGCAATATTCACAATAGTCAAAAGATGGAAACAACCGAAATATCTATCATCAAATGAATGGATAAATAAAATGTGGTGTATCCATACGATAGACTATTATTCGGCCTTGAAAAAGAAGAAAATTCTGACACGGGCTACAACATGGACGAATTTAAGCTAAGTGAAATAAGCCAGTCACAAAAGGACAAACATTGTACGATTCTACTTACGTGGGTTTCCTAGAGCAGTCAAATTCAGAGTCAGAAAATAGAACAGCGGTTACCAGGGGCCAGGAGAGGAGGGAGGGGGTTCATTGTTTAGTGAGTACAGAGTTTCAGTTTGGGAACATTAAAAATTACTGGAGATGAATGGTGGTGATGGTTATACAACAATGTGAATGTTCTTAATGATCTGAACTGCACTCTTAAACGTGGTTAAAATGGTAAATTTTATGTTATGTATATTTTACTACGCTATTTTCTTTGAAAAATCAACCTCATTTCTGCTATTCCTAAAACCCAATGTTACTCATCCACGTACCCCAAGAAGTAATCGCCTGGGACCCTAATCCCACCCACACACTAACTTGTCCCTGGCCTGCTTCATTTGGACATAGTCCTTCTCTGGCAGCAAGCAGAACTCTCGCTGAGCCTGAGGTTGGTGCCTCCTCTCCCTATCATCAGCACTCTTGGCTTTTACCCACTGACTTCACAAAGGCTTGGCCTTCTGCCTCTCTGTGGCCTGTGTTCGTGTTCAAATTCCAGACCCCCAAAAACCCAAGAGCAAATCTTACTCTCCTCTAAGAGAGAAAAGTGGACAAAAAGAAACATCAAAAAACAGTTTCCATCTTCACCTTTAGACGATACTCTAGTTATGTATTAAGTACTTAAACGTACCAAGTACTATGCTAAGCATTTTGTTAATCAGCTCATTTAAATTCACACAACAAGCTCACAAGTTAGTTCTCATTACCATTATCCACACTTTTTAGATGAAAAAGCTGAGTTGAGGTCCCAAGCCGAAGGTCCCAAGGCCAGAGAGGCATGGGCTCAGGATATGAAGCCAGTACTCAGTTACAGCCCGTGTTCAGCTACGATGCCCGATGACATTATTTTAATTCTTTTCCTCACTGATGTTAAAGTTAATATTTAGGGGAAAGGATAATGTTTGCTGCAATCTGACTGGTGCTCATCTCTGAAAAAGGAGTCACAAAAGGCCAGATGGAAGCTAAAGTTCCCACTGTGTGTAAAAACCATAAAAAAAATCTCCATGTAACTGGATCATAATAGCCCACTTCAGAAAATTCAGAGGCCAGAGGTTCAAAGCAGACTATTTCCTGAGCTCCCTTGGTTAGTTAGCTTTAAACCCAGCATCTAATTCGTGATGTTGGGAAAGCCTGTTAGGAGGGTTTCCACAAAAACAAGTGCAGTCAAATTCTGGTCTTTCCCAAACACAGATCTGTATGACCAGACTGCCTCTCCAGCACACCAGCAGTACCTAGGTGTTTAATTTGGAATTTGATAGCTGCCTAAATTTCGAGATCTCCCGTAGGTGCTGCACACAAAGAATCCTCGGTGGCCACTGGCAGAAATTCTTAGAAAAACAATCCTCCAGGTTGTTGAAATCACAACTACCACTTTCACTCCCCGCCCCCCTATCACTGAAGAGGCTGTTTTGACTTGAATTACAGGGGCCCATGTGGACTACCTGCAGTCCAAATGTGTATGTGACAATGGACACTCCTTTGCTGGCTGTCCGGTGTTATTTCAGACACTGTTGGACAGATGGGCTCTGTTCCGAGTGGGGAAGATCCATGCCTCAGAGAGAAAATTTTTATAGCGTTGTCTCTTCCCCATACACAAAATGTTCTCATCACTTTGCCAGTGTGGGGGCTGAATGGGGAACAGATCACTTCCGAATATTGGAATGACAGTTTCTCCCCCAGCATTCTTTCTCCTGTCTCAGGGCCTGGACATAATTGCGGGGATCATGGTTGCTTGCTCTCCGCACCACTCCCCCCCCACTCCCACCACCACCCGCCCAGCTACTGTTTCTGCCATGTGTGGGGCATGTGCTTAGAGCTCAGCAGCTGTTTGAACACAGTAAATCCATTCACATACTGACATAGCCCAATGACTAATATGGGCTTAGGAAGGAAACAGAAGCATTTGACAAGCAGAAACAACTGAATTACTTTGGGAGGGGTGAGGAAATGACACCCCCAATAGGCTTGATCTCACCATTTGGTGTGGACTGGAGAGTTCACTGTGGGAGACCACCAGCATGTCACCCAGTCAACCACCATCATTCATTCTGAGCAGAAGAGAAGCTGGGCCTGTGTTTGGGCAACAGGAGTAAAAGGTATAAAAAGATGGCTGTTTGGAGACATGCTGGACATGAAAAAAATAAATCAGCTGAATCCAAATACTTGAAGTAGAGGCAGACTTGTCTGCAGTTTGGAGTGTGGGCTTTGAAACCAGACAGAACTGAGTTCAAATCTTACCTCTGCCATTTAGTCTATGACCAAGCCCTGCAACTTCCAAGCCTCTGTTTCCTCATTTATAAAATGAGGGAAATAATGGGATTCCTACCTAATGGGGCTGTTTCAGGAATGAATGAGACTACTGCATAAAGCACTTAGCAGGTGTGTATAAAGCCTGCTATACAGTAAGGATTTATGATAGGTATTAATCACAATGGCGTTTTAAGTAGAAGACAAAGAACTTTGTATTTGAAAACAAAATGCAGTTTGACACTCAACTGCTTCAAAACACACTTTCTCGCCAAGACCCCCACTATCACCTGCTTCAGAACCTCCGCCATGAGGTGAGTTGAAGAACCATCTAGGCTTGAAGATGTCATGGCCCCATGAAACTTTGTGTTCTGAATCAGACCTCCAGAAACACACTCCTGCCTAACATGGAACACCATCAAGAACATGTCCTCACATCATTCCTATAAACTATAGGATAGCAATAGGCATGGATTGTCAACCATGGTGTTTGGGACGTTTCATCCCGCAGAATCCACTGGAGTGGATATTAACAAGGATATAAATAAAGCATTATATGTTACATGAATCAAGTGCACACAATTTTATTCCCTTTAATAGCAATTACCATAATCTCCACTTATGAAGGATAGTTACTGATGATGTTCCATTCCTTTTGCACATTGCCAGTCTACCTATCAGAATTCCCCCAGAACTCCTCTTCAAGCCAGTAGAGTAGGGGAGAATGGCTTATGCACACCTGCTACCTAACCCGGGAAGTCAGCTAAGGAGGCCATGGCTTTGGCATGCTATAACCAATGCTGATCAAATGAAAACATGAATTACCCATGACTAACAACTAGTAATAAGCAGGACAGAATATGACAAGGAGAGAAACACGAATCTGATAATGCAAAAGGGTGAAAGGAGACTTTAGAAGAATTCGACTTCCTTCATGGATGACTTTCTCTTGTGGCTTTCTCCCGCTGGCCACACCAGGGCAGGGCTGTGCCCAGCTGCCCACAGTTTCTCCCACCCTCTTGCAGCCCTAGCTAACTGTCCTCATCTTCTCCTGGCCTTCCCTTGGGCCTGTGGTCAGTACATAAATGTTGCTTTGGTCCTTCCTGTGAAGTTCATCACTAAAGAAGTTTCTCGCTTTCTGTGCCATTTGCAGCCCATATTTTTTTAGTGACAAAAAATATGAAAACTGATGTACTTCAGGGTCCCCTCTATGCCATAGGATCCCAGCAAATACTCAATGACTGCTCTTTTTGCTGGGCCCTTGTCTCCACCTTCTCATCCTCCACCACTGACATTCTTTATTTGTTGTGGCAGCTATATACCCAGGGAGCATTCAAGTCTTGCACTGAACCAGGGTAACTAAGAGTATACTGGATCTAGCATCTCCAGATTTCCTTTAAGTCTTCCCCCTTCCATTAGTTCTAATCCCATTGACTATTTATAGACACCAACCAACATCAAACTGTTTGAAGATACAAGACAGAAGAAATTCTGAGGGCTGCCACTTCCTTACACCTCCCTGAGAGCTGTCTCCAAGAATTTAAAGCAAGAGAATTATTGAAACACTTTTCACTGATTTATTATTAATTGCCCCCATGGGCGGGCACAGAAAGTACCAAGCAGAGGAAGGGATGCATGACTTGTGGTCACTGAAAAACTTTCAAGTATCTGCCCAAGTCCTCAATTTATGTCACAAACAGGGCAACTAAAATAAGAAAATAAAAGTTCTGGAGGTTAGAGAGACGAGGTGAAGGAGAAGAGTAGAGTAGGAAAGAGGTATGTGAGCAGGAGCTTGATGAGGAATGGGAGCAGAAACTGGGAAGCCGAGGAGCTGAGAGAGGGGAGGAAGAGGAGGCTTTCTTGGGAAAGGAGCCAAAGTTTACTGCTAGGGTGTGGGATCCAGAAAAATCTCACTGGTCAACATGAAAAGAGCCCACCAGCAGAAAGACAAACACTGTTTCTGTCCCAAGAAACAGAGGCATGGATGGCCAAGGAAAGCAGATTCTTATCTTCTGGGTAAGGGCCCAGCAACACCAATTCTAAAACAGGTTACCAAGAAAGAGACATTGGGGCAGCCAGAACACTGTTTCTACAGCAAGGCATCTTAGAACCCACCCTCTGTGGAAAAAAAACAAGACATTTGGGGATGGGAAATCAGCACACATCTCAGCACACACACACACACACACACACACACACACACACACACACACACACACACGCATGCACGCACGCACCCATGAGAAAATAAAAATGGCACCTTGCTGCCTGACAATGTCTGAAGAAAGCAGAGATGGTGACTACCCCCACCAGTTGTGCAAGACCACTTCCCTGCCCAGTTGTTGTGGGCTGATTTCTATTTCCTGGTACAACTTATTTAGGAAAATGAGCCTTCCATTGTTGATATTCTCTGAATTGGACAGAACCACACAGACAATAATGAACAATATAAAGCTGATTTTACAGATCTAAAAAACACCCCTTAGCTGTTACTCATCAATATTTTCCTTTCTGCTCACCCAGAGTCATTCTATCTTTTCTTGATTAACATGCATGAGCCCCTTCTTCAGACAAGGGACTAAATCCAAGAGATATTATGTCGTTTTGATTTTCCAGGGATTTTATAGGTAGATTTGGAAGGTGTCAGTCTCTCCATGGTGTACTGAGAAGGGGAATGTAATTGTTTTCTCAATGGCAGAAGATAGTCCAGAGGCTCACGATCTTCTACAAATTCTCACACTTTGATCATGAACTGGTTATTTCCTCATACTTTACCTGATCTTTGTATCAAAGTAAGTAATATACCTTTTAGGGAAATTGTAAAACTTAGGGTACTTTCAGACCAGTGGATGAACATAAGATAAATCAATTATTAGGGAACAAAAAAGATTTGGATGTTATGTGAACTGTATGTGTCTTCAAGTAGTAGCACCAATCTTCATCTCTTCTGAATACTAATTTTTTAAAAAAGACACAGTAATTCTGATAAGCCTCTAGCACAGGAGTATTTAACCTAGTCACAATTCCAAAAGTAACTTGCTAGGCTAGCAGGGCAGAATGTTCTTCTTATTAGGAAACTGAATTGTCTTCTGAAAAATTAAATGATGAAGGTGGTTGCCAGGGTTGGGAGGAGGGGGAGAGGGGAGTTGCTCTCCAATAGGTACAGTTTCATATCTGCAGGATAAAAAAGTTCTGGAGATCTGTTCCACAACAATATAAATATACTTAACACTAGTGAAATAAATGTACACTTAAAAATGATTAAGATGGTAAATGTTATGTTCTATATTTTTTTTTTACCACAACAAAATAAATGTAAAATTGAAAAAAAATAAATAAATGAAGATGACTTCATGAAAACAAGTGTGGAAAAAAATGAAAACAGTTATAGTACAGTTTGGCTTTTTTTTTTTTTCATAGACAGTTTTGACACCTATGAACTTCTGCCAACAAGATTCAGGAGTACTTTCATAAGAAAGGAGTTCTAAATAAAGGGTGATGTCACTAGCAATGTCTCCATAAATAAAGATAAGTGGCTTTGCTGATAGATGGCTATTGCCTGGCTCTCCCCAAACTAGTATGGCATCCTACAGTATGGCATCACTGTGGTTCACAATCAGAAATATCCAGAGTAGAGAGAGGAGAGGAAAGAGACTTGCATTTATTGAGGGGCAGTGTCAGCTGCTTTACATAAACTCGTGCATTTAATACAACAAATCAATTCAGTGCCTATTTATTATATGTTTTATTGATAAACAAACTGAGGCTCAGAGGCTTTGCTCAAGGACACATGACAAAGACCAAATTTACTTGTCTCCAAAACCCATGCTTTTTCTACATTTTGCCCCTTGATCTATAAAATCACAAAACTGAGAGCCAACTATCTATAGCCCTAAAGTAAATGGGATTTTTTTCCTGTACCCCATTTAAGAGCATAATCATAATATGACCAGAATTTGGTTGGAAAAGTGACCTCAAGCATAATCCCTAGAGCTGAGATCCATGTGCCACTCTGGGTGCTACAAAAATGGGTCACAAATATGTCAAGACCCTGAGTATGCCCTCAGCTGTCAGGGAGACCAAGGTATAGCCTATGACATAGGAGTCCCTGACCCAGGGCCCTTCAGACTGTGAGCAGCTTTATAATTTACAAAGCATCACTTCCTGTGAGTGCCAAATGTGACAAAATTTGGGAAGCACTCTGCCTAGGGTTCTGAAGGTGAATTGCCTGGAGTAAATCCTAATTCCACCTTTCTGTGCCTCAGTTTCCTTGTCCATAAAATGGGGCTGGAAACAGAACTCACCTCATGGGGAATTTGTGAGAATTAAGTAAGATAAAATACACAGAGCTCTCAGAATACCTTGTAGAAGCAACAACCATTAGCTGACCCAATGAGTACAATCAAACAGGCTGTGTGTGCCACAACCCCAGGGCACCGTTCACTTTGGCTATGCGGTGAATAGCGCCCCCTGGAGTAGTGCAACTATTCATCCCTGAACATTAGCTTTGCATTTTAATCTATGAATGTCCTTCACAGTCCAGCTCTAACTTCCTTCCTCTGCCTCATTACCTGCCCCTAACCCTTAACCCCCATTCCCACTGACTACTTTGTCCTGCACTCGAACACAACAGTCCCATTCACAGCCCCTCTGATTTCCATAGGCACTCCTTTAGCCCAGAATGTTCTCCCTACTCTTGCCTGTTTCTATTCTCATTCATCCCTTAAGCCCAGCCTAAAAGTCACCTCCCTGCTGAAGCTTCCTCTGATGTCCCAGCAGAGTTGCCCCAACTCCAATGTCCCCACAGCACTTTGCAAATACTCAATTCAAGAACCAACATGCTGTCATGTGGTTCACACAGTTCATCCGCATTCAAGCCTGCTTGCTGCACTTGGAGTTCCTTGTGATCAGACTCTTTTTCTTGTTAGCACGGACTTGAGCTATCCCCCCTGCTCTTGTGTCTGCATCTACCTCTACCTCACACGTGCAGAAGATAAGTCTGAGTAGGGCTCAATGTTGTCAAAGAAAGTTTGGAATACCAGGCACACAGACCAACTTCAAGATAAAAAAAAAAAATGCCCTTGACCCTGGCTGAGTGAGGCTAAATTCCCCTGACATAGTACTAAACACGCCAAAAGATACAGGGCCCTCCAAAGGACTCCTGGGAGAATGGAGACAGCAGCCCAGCAGCAGTTACTAAGTTGGGCTTCGTTTGATATGAGAGGGTAAAAACCAGAAAACGTGGCCCAGTTTCTCTTTTGCAGTCCCTCCCTTCACTATATTCGAATCTCAAGTCTCTATGATTTGTTTCAAACTAAAAATCTAAAACCTCTCGTTTCTGTTATTTTCCTGACAGTTCTTCTATGTATTGCTTTAAAAGCTCTCCGAGGACAAAAAAATACACTTCCAAATAATATTTAGGAGCTTGCCACCCCTCACCTGTCTTCATTTCTGAATATCATGATGCTTCATATAACAAAGAAGAAAAGTACCAAAATGTGCTGCTGCCCCTGTGCTAAATACTTAGGCAGGGTTCCTCTGTCTTAGAGAGAAAACAGTAGAGACCCAGATGTTCTGTAATAGTCTTGTAATTCATACCTAATGCTGACAGACCGCCAAACGTACAAACTCTGTCACACACAGTACCTGTAACCTCCATGCACAGTAATCAAACTGTCAAAATGCCCTCTCCATATTTGCGCACCCCACCAAATTGGGTAACTACAGGACTGAAATTAACAGTGTTTCCCTTTGCTCCACTGTGTGTTATGTAAACTCAGGAGTAGGTCTGTCTGTTATTCAAGTGTAAACTTTCATTCATTTTTCTTGTAAACCTTAATTCATTTACTTAATTAATATTTATTATTTACTATGTACCCCACATAGTCATTGATTAAAGAAATTCCTTCTAAGCTTCTACCTCAGAGTTTTCAACTTCAACACCATTGATGTTTAGAGCTGGATACTTCTTCGTTGGGGTGGGTGGTAGGGTGCTGTTTTGTGCCTTGTAGGACATTTGGAAGCATCCCTGGCCTCTGCTCATGAAATGACAGTAGCACCCCCCACCCCCAGTTGTGACTACCAAAAATGTCACTAGAAGACTATGAAAAGAGTACTGGACACCTGGAGTTAGAGAAGAGGGATTGAACAGCAGATCACAGAGAATTTCTAGAGCAGTGAAACTATTCTGAATGATACTATAATGGCTGATATGTGTCATTATACAATTGTCATAATCCATAGAATGTACACACCAAGTGTGAACCCTAATGTAAACTATCGGCTTCCGGTGATAACGATGTGTCAATGCTGGTCCATAGATTATAACAAATGGGCCACTCTAGTACAGAATGTTGATAATGGCGGAGGCTAATGTAAAGGGAGGCAGTAATTTGAGACCCTTCTGTGTACTTTCCTCTCAACTGTGCTGTGAACCTAAAACTTCTCTAAAAAAGTTAATTAAAAAAATGTTTTTAATTTTTAAGTGGAAAAAAAAAATGTTTTCAGAGCTTGCCAAATGTCCCTGGGGGGCAAATTATTTTTTTATCCTGTTATAGGCATAATTCTGTCACAGCAATACTTCTTTTTTAATTGTGGTAAAATATATGTAACATAAAATTTGCCACTTTAATCATTTTAAGTGTATAATTCAGTGCCATTGAGTACACTTACAATGTTATTCAACTATCACCACTATTCATTTCCAGAGTTGTGCCATTTTGCTTTGCAAAGCTTTTTATTTTCCCTTTGCTCTTTTTCCATCTCCCTTCTTCCTGCCTAGGACACAAAAACTGATTCTAGAAAGTACAGCAGCCTTCTCACAACTTGGAAGATGAAATCCACACCCTAAGGATGGCAGAGCTGGAAGCCAAAAGAGCTCCCCACAACTCCATGACTCATCAGTCCTCCCCTATCTAATACAGAAGAATACAAACCTCTCGCCCAGATAGTCCTGGTTATTCAGATTCCCATTACTCAAAGCCAAAGACAATTGCAATCATTTAGATACTGAATAAATCTACTTAAAATTATGTTATGTTAATTGAAAAACTTATTATAACTCATTAGCTAGTTGGTTCCTACTATAAGTTCCACTGTCCAATATGGTTAACTACTAGCCACATGTGGCCATTTAAATTCAAGTTAAATAAAAGGAAAACGTCAGTGCTTCAGTTGCACGGGGTGCATTTCAAGAGTTCAATAAGCACAGAACTCTAGTGGCTACCATATTGGATGGTGCAGTATAGAATATCAATTGTCATCACGTAAAGTTCTGTATCACTGATACACAATTCGTGGTAGTACTGGAGGGGTAGTCACTCTACAAAAACCATTTAAGAAGCTGCCATTCTGACGAACTCCTATGTTTTCTAAAGTATTACTGGAAACATAACTCTACGTGAGATTAGGCTTAGCTATTAATTGGTTAATCCAGTGTTAGCATATAAAATGTGACCTACCTCAGCTTCTTCCATTATGGAAAAACCCAACCCCTGGGGCTTTCTGCCACCTCATCAAGGACATCTGTGCTGTGGGAGATGGCCCCAGCCAATGTTCCCTTCTAAAGTATAGCCTTATACAAAGTGTAAGTGCATCTTTCAGGAATAGAATTTATACCCACCTCTCCCTCCCCCAAAAAAAAACATGTACAGAGAAAATCAGAAAACACGATCGTCATAAATGATAATCAGTGAATTGTGAAGATGAGATGATTTCAACAATAATGCAGAAAACAGCTCAGCGATGTGAAAAGCACCAAAAGTGTTGAGCTCAGAGGAAATATCAAGGTAGAGAGCCTATAGCGTTTGACAAAGGGCCTTTCCACCTCCGCTTCAGTTTTGAAGGGAAAAGCAAGGGCTGAGATGGAGAAAGCAAGGAGGACATCTGCAAGTTTCTGAAGCTTTGGGGGTTTTCACACGGCGTGGATGCCCATATTGTGCGATGAGATAAAGTGGAATCATCTGTCAGCCTGTCTATTCACATAGCTATGCTATTCATAGGAAATGTATCTCTTTCCCAAATAGACACCATATGCCTCTTCTCTTACCTAATTGGGTGTGTGTATCTTAGGGACCTGTGGCATGTAAGGGGAGGAGGTAATGCCAGGTGACTCAAGCAGCCATTTGGGGCTCTTCTGTAGAACATTCTTCAGGGATGTCATGAGCAATAGGGAACCATAATAAGTAATAAATTTGAAATGAGGGTTGACTCTTGCCATGTATGGCATCATGAGAAAGAAAACGAAAGACTTATTATAGAGCCATCTTCTGAACTCCAGAGAGTTGCCATTGGTGAGCTCTATGTGGCCCCCAGACCCCTGCCACTTATCCAGACATTTGACATTGGCTATCAATCCTAATAGACCTCCTTAGTCTTTTTTCATTTTCCCACCCTCCAAATGACTATTTCATACTTTCTCCTGTCTTCCCTTACACTATCCCTTACCTCACTCTTGAACTTCAATGAGAAAATTTGATCCATCTCCTAGAAGTTCTCTTATCTTCCCGTAGACAAAACTACCAGCCCACCCCTACCTATAGTCTAATTTTGTGCCTTCCATCTTGTTATTGCAGATCAAGTGTCCTGCTCTTATCAACTGCTCTCTGGGGGGAAGAAGGATAAGGGAATTATTGCTTAATGATTAGAGTTTTGGTTTGAGGTGACAAAACAGTTTTGGAAAAAATACAATCAAGTTGTGCAATGTTATGAATGTAATTAATGCCACCAAATTGTATACTTAATAGCTAAAATGGCAAATGTTTTATATACATATATATATATATATAAAATAAATTAAATTGAAAATAAATTAAATTTAAAAATTTAATAAATTGAATTTATAATAATAAATTAAATTTTAAAAATTAAAAAATAAATTAATAAATTTTTAAAAAACTAATAATAAAATTAAAAATAAATTAATTTTAAAAAAATAATTAATAAATTTAAAAAAAGAACTAATCCCTCGACTTGGGCTCTGCATCCTACTCAAAGACTTCCTTCCTGTAGCATTTCCTCTTGCTCCTGAACCATCAACCTTTCACAACCTCTCCCTCTGTCTCCCTTACTCCCCACTAGACCAACTGCATCAGCATACAAACATGTTCCACCACCTCCATAGCTATCCTCTTGAAAGATTTCTAGGTCACTCTTTTTCCTCACCTCACCCACCTAGTTTTCCACTCTTACCTATCCACAAAGACCGTCCATATAAAAGTCATCAATAAGCTCCATATCACCCAATCAACTGACCACTCAGCCCCTTTGATATACTTTTGACTTCATCCTTTCCTACCTCTCAGAGAGCTCCATCTGGATCTTCCTCTGCTTCCTCCTCTATCTGCTAACACGTGTCCAGGACACTATTCTGGGCTTCCTTTTCTTGTGCACTCATACAATAATACCTCTAGGCAATATCATTCAGTCATATGGTTTTAAATACCGATAAAGATCATATGCCACAAACTTCCAAACACATATCTCCAACCTCTCCCTGGGCCTGTAGAATTTTGTATTCTCTTGTCTACCTGGCACCTCCACATCAATGACCTGTCCGAAACCTGCTAAGGCCTTTCTAATAATACTCCTGGACTCAAATCATTAGTCATTTCCTTTATCCTTCTGTCCTTCACTTCTCATTGTTAATTCAGCAAGCGCTGTTAACTAGTCATCTAAAACTTATCCCTAATCTGTCTTTTTCCATCCCTATTCCCCCCATCACCTGGACCACTGCAATAGCTTGCTCCTGGGACCTCCTGCTCCTCTCTTGCTTCCAACAAAACAGCCAGTTTCCTCCTACCCCAAAAGTTTTTTGTACTTCCAATAACATCTAAACTCCTTACATGATCTGAACCCAGCCTACATCTCTCCAACCTTACCTTGTACCATACTCCATCTCATTTACCATGCTCCAGCCATGCTGGCCACCTTTCTGGTCTACTAACTCAGAGGTTCTCAAGCAGGGGTGGGTGATTTTGCCCTCCGGAGACATTTGACAAAATCTGGAGACATTCTGGATTGTCACAGTTTGGAGGGGAGGGAGTTACTTTACTACTAGCATCTAATGTGTAGAAGCCAGGGGCTAGGTGTAGGAGGGATTACTGCTAAACATCCTACAAGGTACAGGAAAGTCTCCCCCAACAAAGAATTTTACCTGGCTCAAAATGTCGATAGTGCTGCTATAGACTGAATATTTGTGTGCCCCCCAATTCATATTTTGAAGCTCAAATCCCCAGCTGGTTGGCATTTGAAATAGGAATTTGGGAAGCAATTAAGTTTAAATGAGGCCGTGAAGGTGGGGCCCCCATAATGGAATTAGAACCCATATAAGAAAAGGATGAGACTCTACCACGTGAAGACACAGCAAGAAGGCAACCAGCCATCTATGAATCAGGAAGAGGCCCTCATCAGAGCTCCGGCACTTGGATCTGAGACTTTCCAGCCTCCAGAACTGTTAGAAAAAAAAAAATGTTTGCTGTTTAAGCAACCTAGTCTATGGTATTTTGTCTGAGCTAAGACAAGTGCTGAGGTTGAGAAATCTTGCAAAATGCTAAAGTAACTGGGTGCCAATCTCCTTTCTGCCTCAGGACTTTTGAACAAGCTATTCCCTTGACCCAGAATGCCCTTCCTCTACTCTCTGTGTGGCTCACTCCTTCTAGTCATTCATGGCCCACCTTAGCCCTTTCTGATTACCTATTCCAATTTTCCAAATATACTTACTATCTGATAGTTTTCTTATTTTATCTGTTTATCATCAATTTTTACTAAAATTAAATTTCTTAACAGCAGGAATCTTATCTGATTTTCTCACTGGGGCTTAATAGTACTTGTTGCATAGTTGGTACTCAGTGGGTACTGTAGGGAATGAATTCTTTTACACTTGATTGAACTTGATTCCAAAAAGATGTGTGAATTTTGAGTATGTGCATTGTATAAGTAATAGGTACTACAGGACATTCAAAGCTTATTAACACAGTCACCACTCTCAAGCAGCTTCTAATTACGTAAGAATAATAAAATGTGATTTTATACACCTTAGGCAAAATAGGATAATGCTATAGGGAGATGGTACAGCATCATGTGGTGAAGGGCACTCATTGAGTTGTGAGATAACTCATATAAGATACCTAACAGTCTTAAAACTGCTATAGGGTTTAAAGGCAGCATCATAGAAGGATCAGGAACATGGACTCTGGAGCTTATGCTAGGGAGGTTGGAATCCCAGCTCAGACACTTCTAGCTGTCTGACCTTGAACTAGCTTTTTAATCTCTCTGTGCTTTAGTTTCCTCATCTGTTACATGGAGATAATAAAAAGCATCTGCTTCATAGCCTTGGTTGTAGATTTAAATGAGTTATATTATGTAAAGCACATGGCTACAGAGCACACTATAGTTCTAGCCACTAGTATTCAAAGAAAGAAGTGATCATACAAGACTAAAGATAGGGATAGTGGAAGGGCTGACTTTTGAGATAAGGTGAATTTAAATAGAAAAAATGATGAGGGCATTCTCAGTGTAAAGATTATACTTTACATCAAAAAAGATGTACCATGGCCTGGAGTGTTGCTTAGAAATAGGGCCAGGCAAACATCCATTTTTTCCTGTTCACCCATCTGTGTATAGAAGGATGCTTTTTGAAAAAGAGCTACTGATAGAATCATGGTCATCCACTGATCCTATTATAGCAGAAAACGTGAGAGATCTCGTCACCAAATCACAAAATCACTTTCTTTTGTTTTTTAATTCCTGTTCAGTATGCTTTGGTTAAAAAAAAAAAAAAAAGAAAAAGAAAAACTTGAACTCATTTGGTTCTAAACTTACTACTGCGTGAGCTTAACCTTCTGAGTTAGTTTCCTCACCCCTGAAACAAGAATAATAAAGCCTACCCACTCTACTTTAGGGAAGTAGTACGTGAATCAACTCAGTTAATACATGTGAAAGGCTTAGAGTGTTAGGTAGATAGAACATAAATGTAAGATATTTCTAAAAACACCACCCAGGGTTTTACTCAGAAATATGATATGCAGTGCATTTTAATGTAGATGAAAGGAATTAAATAACTTAAAAAATTTTTTTCTTCTCCCTTCATGTTTCAGAGAAGAAAAGAAAAGGTAGAATTGCAGCTAAGAGGGCTGGGCTCCTGGACCTGCGCAAAGCCAGCCACACAATGTTTCTGCGGATCAGGGAAGACCAGACGTTGATTCTGTGACACACCACTTTGGTGCCGTCTGTGTCTGGCCTGTCAAAAGACAAAGCCAAACACAGGATCCATTCCCCAATAGAAATGCCACTAAAATAGCCTCTCCTTATTTCTTGTAAAGAAAATTTATTTTCTTTCAGTATTTAGTCTAATAAACAGGAATCTGGCAACCTCTGGCTCCATCCCATGCTTGTGATGTTGGGAAAATTCTGCAGGACTTTCAAGTCATCAAAATCCTAAAATAGTCTCAGAAAGGCAGGCTTGCTGCCAGGAGGTACTAAGAATTTCTTTAATTTGTAAACATGTCAATCTATATATTTTTTTAGTTTTCTATAGCTTTCTTTCTTTCCCTCCAGTGATAGGACTAAACAGCAAGAACGATACTGTCCTAGAATTATAAACAACAGGGATAGTGAAGGAACTCAGCAACTACCATGGGAAAGACTCTGTCCTGGCCATCAGCTGGTCCCTGCCTTTGCTGTCCTCCCAGAAGGCCTGCCAGAGCAGAACGGGAGGCAGGAGCTAATCCAGGTTCTTCCACCTCCTTGAGGTTGAGCATCCCTTAGACTTTCTGAGTTTTATTCCCAGCAGGTGCCCCCACGGACAGGCTTACAGCAACATCAACCACAGGCTGAAACAGAAGGCCCAAGGCAGGCTTCCAGTGATCAGGACACCACACCCAATGGAGGAAGGTGGCGCGCAAGCTGGGACGGACTGAACGTGGGACCCTGGGTGGAATCAGCGAAGTAGTCCAAAGCTTCTGGTATCTAATTGAGAACCAGTAAGAGTCAAGGAGAGAAAGAAGGTGCCACTCTGCAAGCCCGGGGAGATTGAGGGAAACGGAAGACGGGGTAAGAGTGTTGTTTCAGAAACCTTTCCGAAAAGAGATGCAGGAGTTAGAGAAAGTGTTGCTTTCCACCCCCGGGCGGGGGGCGGGGGGGAAGCAGAGTCGGGAGCGCACAAAAGAGAGAAACTGGGATGTAACTGCGAGGACTGAAAAGCCCCGCGGGGGAGGGGCGGGGGAGGAACCGCCGCCCGCAGGAGGGGAGGGCTGGCTGCATGCTTGGCTGGCCGCAGCCCAAAAAACTTTAACTCAAAAGAGTCGTTTGAGTTTAATCCTCCCCCAGGACTGGGGAAGAGGAAAAAGTAAGGGGGGAGCAAATCAGAAGTCCCGAGAGGAAGGAGCTTTTTGTTTTAAAGGACTACCTCTTGGGCCTGTCCCCAATTTTCTGGGTTTTGTTCCTGGTTTAAAAGGAGAAGTTTTATGTCACCCATGAGAGTCTGCATTTTTGTGGGATTCAAATATTCCTTAATTAGGTGTTGTCTCTTTACAGAAAGAAAAGACGCCTTTTATTTCATTTTACTTTGCCGTTTTAATTTACTCCCTTTCGTGTTTAATAACTAGGTAGGGAATGTTAAACAGCTGCTGTAAAATATTACAAACCCTGCTCCCTGGGAATTGTTGAGAAGGAACTTTCTAGTGCTGTCTCCCATCCCAGAGAGAAGCACATGGGAGGGGACCCACAAATCCCAGCCATGGGGTGGAGGCTGGAGGGAGAAGGAATGTGTGATTTCTCTCCGTACCACTGGGCCCCATTCCCACCCTGTCAACCTACATGCCAGTCTTCTCTTTAGGTTGAGTTGGTGCAGGAGTGCAGGGGCGGAGGGAGGTGGTGGATATTTGAAAGGAGAGGGAGCATTTGGGGAAGGTGAGAAACATACATCCATCTTCTCTAAGTGACCTGCTTGTCCCTTTTCTTCAGCACCACCAATCTAATGAGGGCTGAAACTACTCATTCAGAACTAGAGAATTTTCCCCAGGAAACTGTGGAAAATCGGGGGATAAAAATCTCAGCAGAAAAGCAGAAGTGACTAGAAAAATGTTTGGCCTTGGTCTACGGGAGACTGGATTTCTTATTGTGTTCTAAGTTTGAAGAAAATGACAGAAAGGGAAGGGGCTATAGTTTTCCTACTGCTAAAAATGTAAGGGGGGCATACTCCCAGTAGAGTTGTGGGCCAGCGCTTCAGCAAAGGGTCAGTAGTTGTCTGCAAATTGCAGAAGCTTCCCAAGGGATCTGGAACACAAATTTGCGGGGCAGCACAGGGCACCAGTTTCCGTCTACCGAGCTGTGTATGATGCTTATACGCTCATTTTGCTGGCAAAAGGGCCTGTCATAAAATGTAATACTGACTATAAAACAAATCAGCGCTTTGAAACGACTTGCTTCAGATGTTTTCATAAATCCCTAATGGCTCAGGCACTGCCTGCTATTGATAATATTAATGTGTTAATAGTTCCTCTGAAGCAGCAGTACTGGGTAGGGCTGGACACACACACACACACACACACACACACACACACACACACACACACACAGATGGAAATACCATGGAAATGGAAAACAATGCTTTGGCTCTCCCTTGAATTCCAGCTGCACTTTGTTGACCTCAGAAAGCCAGATCCAAGTGAGATATCTGATATTTTAAATTCTTGGCTGGAGTTTCCCTTTAGTTTAAAGTGTTTTACGTCAGTTCATAAAAAAGTATATAGGTACATATGTACATATAAAAACGTGAGCATACCCATAGTAGCATTATTCACAATAGCTAAAAGGTGGAAACAACTCAAATGTCCATTGGCAGATGAACAGATAAACAAAATCATATATATGAATATATATCACATATAATCATATGTATGATATGCATAAATTATATATATTTGGATATACACATATACCCATGCATTGGAATAATATTCAGCCATAAAAAAGAATGGAGTTCTGATACATACTACAACATGGATGAAATTGAGAACATTATGTTCAGTGAAATAAGCCAGACACAGAAGAACATATATTGTATGATTACACTTACTTTAAAGGTCATTAGTGGCTAGAGGGAGGGGGAATAGGGAATTAGTGTTTAATGGGTACAGAATTTCAGTTTAAGAAGATGAAAAAGTTCTGGAGATGGATGATGGTGATGGTTGTACACAATGTGAATGTACTTAATGCCACAAAACTGTATACTTAAAAATGGTTCAAATGATAAGTTTAAAATTATATATATTTTACCAGGATTTTTTTAAATGGGGCAGAAAAGCAGGTGAGTAATGGGCATTATCTTCCCTACAATTTCCCATGTCCTTTGCTACTTGAGTTCCCTGCACTGGGCCCATAGCTCTGTCCCCAGGGCCTCAGAGCAGCCAGCTCCAAGGGATGCTAACCCCCAGCTCCTCCAGGACCCACACAGGGCTTCCTTTGCCCTTAAGGAAATGAGAAGTTTTATATCTACAATTCCCCAGACATCCATCTGGCCCAGGAAAACCTTCCCATTAAAACTCCGTTCCAACCTCAAAAAGGAATTTAAGGAACCCAAAATGACACTTTTTATGATGTAATTTCTCTGCTGCCTTCCTAATCTGCATCATTCAGATTGGAGTAGTCTCAGAAAATAAACACTCTAATCTCCTTGCCTGTGGCCCGACACTAAAGTTCTTTCAAGGCATATTTCTGTCTCTGGACCACCCTAGACCTATAATTTATGGGGTGGATAGAGAAGTTCTAGGGAGTCAAAGTTAGAAATAACGGGGACTGGGTGGGGAAGGGTGGCACTGGTTAGACTGCAGCATTTTTCCTGGACTTGCCTTTTCTGTCTTTTGGGGTTCTTCCTTCCTGATAAGCACTGCCTAGAATCACTTCATGATTTTCCCTCTCACAGTTATAAGCAGAAGAACCTGGGAACCACCAATGCTGTTGTGTCTAAGGGCAGAAAGGGTGGTCCAAGCTAAAGCCGGTGTCTACCCAGAAGTTTCTTTCAGTAACACAACAGATACTAGATCTATCACAGGTTTTTCTGATGCTTGCTCTTTGGGGCTAGTTTATTTAAGAAATAGCCAAAGCAATCACACCTTTGCCCTGTGCCCCAAAGGGAGACAAACGTTGGCATAAGCCAAGTCTCCAAATCTCCCTTGTGCCTTCCCTTCGATTCCTCTTACACATCATTACCCAAACTCAAGCTGCCAAGAACTCCTGGGTCCCCTCACACAGGCTTTGGCTCAGCTTTGCATCTACAGTATGACAGTGCCAGGCCTTCTTCTCCCTGCCAGGTCAGAAAGATGAAACCTGCAGCTGGTGATGAGAGAAGTCTGTTAAAAGCCCTATGTAGAGATGACAGAATGTGAGCATGATGCCTGTTAGATTCAGGCTGACAGGCCCAATGGTAATGGACCCCAGACAAACAAGAAGAGTGGGCTAGTAAAGAAGGAAAGTTCTATAGTAAGGAGATGGGGAACAGAGTACAGGGCTCCCACTACAGAGGGGAGGCCTCAGGTAAGGTGCCAGCATTGTATAGAACCCAGTAAAGTCAGAATCAGAACGGAGTCTGAGATGTGAGACAGTTAATGGGCTAAATGCTGTGAGGACTTGGAGCAGTAGAAATGCATAATCTGAATATCACTAAGAAACCTTTGCAGTTAGCAGCCAGATTTTCTAAATCAACCGTTTCACCAAATTTCCTGCCAACTCATAAAATGCTTGCCTGACTTGCCTTCCTTTCTCCAAATGATGCTATTTTATTAAGTGGTGTTGGAGGTGATAGGGGAGGAGAAGTGAAGAGAGAAGTCTGGGGTGAATTACAGTTAAAATTTAAATGCAGTCTTTCTCAGTTTTGCTTCTTTCAAGGCTGCCCTACCTAAATTTGGTTAGGTCCAGGATATGTATGCCCTGATAATTTGCAGGTTGGATTTAAATATGCTATAACAGTGTGTGTGTGTGTGTGTGTGTGTGTGTGTGTGTGTGTGTAGACTTGTCTGATCAAATATACATTTAACATGCATAGGTATTCATTATACCAGAGCATAAATGTGTGCAACAGACTCTAAGGAGTGTATGTATTTACAGTGTTTGGAGATATATTCAAGATATATACTTTATACATACACATTTGATATTGCTCCTTGTAATTCTTCTGGAAGTCTGACCATTTTTTAACTACTCCAGCCTGGGCTCACTTTTGTGCGGGGAGGGGAGAGCAAAGTTGCAAAGAGCCTTTATGTTTTAAAAGGTGCTTCTCTGTTCTGATTACTGACTTGCTGGTTGATGGGCCTTCTCTGGATCCATTTCCTGTTTTTCAGGCTGACCAAAGCTCTCAGACCATGGGGGTAGATAGGCAGCAGCTGGGGATCTCAGTGGGATCTCTGCAATTCAAGGGAGCCTATTTGGAAACAGGATCTGAGCAGCCCCCTGCCTCTTTCTCATCCTTGTATCCAGCAGGCACAAGGATGTATAAGACTCCTGGGTAGAGGGTCCAATGACCTGTGGGACAACTTTGCAAAAAGAAAGACAGAAAAAGGAACAGAATGAGTGTAGAATGGTGAGAACTGAGGAAAAGGGAAACAAGAAGAATGGGGGGACTGAAGAAGGTGGAGATTTAAGACCTCCTCCTGGGAGCCCATTGCATTGTCATGGGTATTGGTTCACCAGACTGGAGACCTCAGGGGAACCCAGATCAGAGTCCCTGGCAAACTAAACTGCCACTCACAGGAACACAACCATACTCAGTTGAATCCAGAGGTCTTTAGGCCATATCTCAGCCCTCTCCTTCCCCACTCCCACCCAGGACAGACACTGTCACCATGCAGCCACCCCCTGATGCACCAAGCTCTCTTTGGGCCCACTACAGCACAAACACTCCGAACGCTGATTCAGACTGTGTGGAATCACCAAGGAGGCAACAACCAACTTCACATATTCACTGCTTCCAAATATGATCCTAAATCAAACAGCTCTGACCACAAAAAAAAAAACAGTGGAGAAATGCAAGACCCTCTCCTCAAAACTCACAGGATCCACCTAAGAGACTAACCTCGTGGACCCCCTGAGACTACTATTTTTTCTGGAAGCCCACTTGTGAGGTGTATGTTCCATGGGACTTTTCCTAACCTCACAGTTGTGCACTCTCGCCCTTTCCTGAGAGAATTTGAGCCGGATCGTCAGTGACCCTTCGCCTCCCCCGGCCCCCCTGCACCCTTCCCATTTCCTGAGCTGGGATCGTCCGCAGAAGTTGAGCGTTTCCTGTACTGGAGGGACTTCCCTAACTTGCAACGGAAATCGTGTCCAGGGCAAGGACGCAGGGGCGCATCGCCCACGTTTTTGGCCCCGGGAGCTGAGACTCCTACGATCTGCACGGTATTTGGCCGGCGCTGCAGCGTGTGGGGAAATATGATTACACTCGAAAGGAATCACGACTCCTTGTGGAACCATTATTCGCGTAGCTCCGCACGCGCGGGTTCTGGCCCGGCTTTCTGCAACCACCTCTCCTCGCTAACCACTTGCTCGTAATTTGTGGGCCGCCGTGGAGCTGCGCCCGGAGCTGCAGTCCCGAAATTAAAGCACTTTTGCAGCTCGGACACCCAGCGAACCAGCTCCACACTCTGCTCGCCCTCCCCTCTCTCCGCCCAGCTCCCAGGCAGCTAAAATGGATGTGATTTCGCGCACACACGTGCGCGCGCGCGGACACACGCATTCTCCCTCTAACGCCGCCCGCACACACGCACGAGCCTGGACGTCTGCCTTTTGTGCTTGATTTGCAAGACGTGCTTTCCTGCTCCTGGCTTCCTCTTTTCGCTCCCTTCATTTCTTCTTCCTTAACCACTTTTCCTTCTGAGTACCCCTAGCCTGGCTCCTTTCCCTCTAGCCCCTCTGTCGCGGTGGCCGTCCCTCACCCTCTCCACCCGGGAGGAAGGGAGGCCGCAGAGACGCGCCCTGCGCGCAGAACGAGGGCTGTGTTCTGCGGCCGGCTAGGACCGAGGGCTGGCCTCCAGCCTGCGCCCTGTTTGTTTTCCATTCGCCCCTTGAATGCTAGATTAAGACGTAAAGATTACCCGAGCCGAATAATGCCGGGAGTCAACACTCCAGCAAACAAAAGTGCTTGCGCAACTCCGCCAACCCCGCTGGGACCCGGGCCGCGGGCTGGGGTAGAGAACGTACTCCTCGCTGCTAATTACAAATAAATGATGATGTGCTCACTAAGTAATTGATTTAATGAAGTTCCTATGAAACTATTAAACCCGGGTGGAGGTCAGGCTGGAGGCGCCCCAGAGCGCCCATTGTGGGCTGTTTAACTCCACCAGGCTCCTCGGAAAGACATCGGGGCTAATAGGTGAAGTCACAGCTGCTCGCGCTGACTTCTCGGTGCGCCCGGCCGGCTGCGGGCACCCTCGCGCCCTCCTGTCGCGCCCTCGTGCCCCGCCGCCCGCGCCCCGCACCGGCCAGCTTACCCACGCCACTCCCAGCCCCGCCGCCAGCTCCCGAGGGTCTCTCCAAAGGGATCCCGGGTCTCGTTAAGAGCGGAAAGTTAAGCACTGAACTTGTGCGCATCGCCAGCAATCCGCGGCATCCACCGCGGCCCACCCCTCCCTCTTCACCCCACCCCGCCGTTTCGTGCAGGAACTTCAGCCAGTGTGCCACGCAGGGTGCTCGCGCTCTCTTGGCAAGGTGCCTGGAGCCCGAGTGTGTGCCCAAAGCACGGGCGGGGGGGCGGGGTGTTTAGTTGTGCATGAGTGTGTGTGTACACAGGCACGCGCCCGTGAGTTCCAGGCCGAAGGGCCAGTTTTTGCATCCCTTACCCTGGCATGTGGCCTATTTGTGCAAAAAAGTAAAGGCGGAGAGGTGCGGGGAGGTGCAAAAAAGATTACCCAGGTCTGAGGTTAGGCCTGGGAGCCCGGGTCTTAGGTTTTGCAGACCTGCTGCCTGGTGCGGCGGTTGAGGGGTTGGGGGGATACTGACACACCTCTCTCCTCCCCACCGCCCACCTCTGCCAGCTTCCGGACCTGGCCAGGTGGTTTCCCGCCCTAGAGCCAGGGCTCCAGTCCGCAGTGGGGCGGAGGATGTAGGCCTCAGGCCCGAGTGTTGGGACTGACAGATCCCAGCTACATCCCCCTCCCCATCTCACACAAAGCCCAGCCTTGCAGGAAGGTAAGAATTACTTTAACTGCAGGATGGCTCTTGGTAGGATATGTGACCACTCCTAACACAGGAGGCTGGAGGGAGCCTGAGAGGACACACCCTGATAGGGAGAATCAGATGTTGCAAATGGATCTAGAGTTAAGGGTGATAAACCCCTGTACCAGGCAGCAAGGATTCAAATCACATTCACACTCATAAGAAAGGGCTTTTGACTGTGTCTCCCTCAACCTCCAAAGGCTCTTGTGATTAAAGAGAGGGCCCATTGTCCACCTGGAATGCCACACTAGGAAACAGGGGCTCCTTTGGGGGTTCTGGATGCAAAAGTCAACCTGCCAGGGAACCCTGCACCTCCTCAAGTCTTGTCTCTTCTCATCAAGGACTGATAGTTAAGAGTTTCTTAAGACATGTATTTCATTTATGCCAGTTGGCAGTAAGCTTCATCTCTCTCTCTCTTTTTTTAATATTAGAAATTTCCAGCGGCTGAAAGCTAACCTCAATTTGATTTTGAATCAAACGCTTAGAACTGGAATGGAGGAGATAATTTTGCGTGGTTGTGGTGCCCTTAAATTGAACTCAACTCTTGTCTGGGTCTCAGCTTCTGACTCCTCTGGGGAATATTGACAAAAATCTTCTCTGAGTCTTGCTTTAGGTCTCAGTTTCACGATCTGTAAAATTGGATCACGGGGTCTTTGCTGAGGTCCTTTGGGCTTTCTTTTTATTATTATTATTTGTGATCTGTGAAGGGCACGGGAGGAGGAAACCAGTAAAGAGATCTGTTTGCATCAAGCCTTTGTCAGGCTTTATAAAAGCTAGTTCCTTTGTAAAATAACTCCCCGCCCGACTACCCAATGTATTTTTGCAGGGCTGGGATTTTAATTTTTTCCACACAAGAGCAGACAAGAGAGTGGATGTCTTACTTGAGTCCCGTGTGGCCCTTGTTTGCTAAACAACACTCTCCAAAATGTGCCAAAAGCAGTGAACACCGGCTCACTCTCCTCCCTGGCCCAGGGCAGATGTTCCCATTTTGTTCCGGCTTCCCCTCCCCTCACCCTAGCCCCTCGTATTCCTTTAATGCCTGCTGATGACTGCATCCCTGCTGCCCTTAATGTAGGATGGGCCCTTCTCTTCAGCCTCCAAATGAGAAGTGACATTTGCACTCGGCTCAGGCAACGCGGGAGGAGAGCGCAGGGACACAGGCCCATTGACTGAGCGCAGCCGAGGGGCCGGCTGGCTCCGCGGCATCCGAAGCTGCCTTAATTAATACCATCTTAAATAGTCCAGCAGCCACCGAAGACAAAGTTGAAGAAAGACTTTAAGGCTGAGTGCCCCTCGACAAGCTCTTTTTCCCCGTGTCATTCAATATTTAATGCGCCTGCTTCTAATGCTACTACTGGTGTTCCTTTCTCAGCAAGGACATTATTTTTTCACGGTGCCCATAGCCAAGGAAAGCCCTTTAGGCAAAGAAAATCAAAATGTTTGTTGTTTTGGATGACTTATAACTCTTGTTTAACACAAGCACTTTCAGGAAAGTATAACAGGCGCAGCCTCCAAAGCAAACAACACAATCCTCGTGACAGAGTCGGACACAAAAAGCACATTGTCTTGCGGACTACCCCTTTTCTCTGGTGCTAGATGGGGGCCTGTCTCCGAGTGAAGACCACGATGCCATTTCACTTTTGAACTATTGTTTTTGAGTTATGCCATGTGGTCAAAAGGAGCGAGAAGGGGGTTGTTTCCAGGCTCATAAGACAAACGAGTTGCCTTTTCATTGAAATCTCCCCGCGATCCTTGAAAACGGAGTTTAAATGTCACCTCCGCCTTTCTAATGGGCACAGGGCTGGGGGCGACCCTTCAAAGCGCCTGGGTGATAAACGACCCTTATTAAATATGGCCGGGACTTCTGGGAAAGTCCCGCGCCCGGCTAGCACGCAGAATAGCGCCCCTCGCTGGAAGGCGCGGGAGAAACCGGATCCCCCACCCCCCCCCACCCCCGCAACTGGACGAGGCCCTGGAGGCCAAGGTCCCAGCCCAGGCCCAGGGGTCTGGGTGGGAGGTGGGGGCTGAGGGTGGGGAACCCGGGTGAGGGGGGCTAGTTGTAATACAACTTATCTGCTGCCCCCATCATTCCAGTGCGCCCCCATCCCCAGAGACGGCGTGAAAGGTTGGTGAATTTCCCCCTGACTTCTTTTTGTCCGTTGCCGAGTGGCGTCTGCAAGTCTGAGCTGCAAAGTTACTGATTTGCCGGCTGCATGTTAAGGCAGCCCATGTAAGTAATTTCTCCGGGCACCCCAGCAAAGGAGAACAAATCGCTGACAAAGGCGAGCGCTTTCGATTCAGCGGCGTCGTTAAGGCAACCCCAAAGTATTCCTCCTATAATAAGTTCCACTTCAAAGGGTTTCTCATTCAGCGGTGACTGCTTCGCACTTTTATTAAGTCCGGGCTTTTTCACTGGGAGGAATCATCTGTTTGGTTATTTTTCATCGTGTTTATTTTTCACCATTCACACAGTACTTGTATTAAATAAACAAAGAACAATCGCTCTGCAAATAAAAGTACTTAGGTGGGGAGAGAAGCAAGAGGAACTGGGGCTATGGCGTTCCTACCCCTCTCCTGCATCTTCTAACATCATCCACCCCCACCCCCACTCGGCTTTTTCTCATCCTCTCCTCATTCTTTCTCTCTCCTTTCTCTTGAGCTAGGAGATTCTATGGGGGAATCTTAACAAATAGTGGATGGAAACACACACACATATATATAGTGTTATATGTCACACATATAATATTAAAGCTGCAATATTATATGTAAAATATATGTTTCTGAGATGAAAATTGAGCTGACTTGGCATGAAAGTAAACATAGGTCACTGCAACTGTGTCTTAATAGAGTGTCTCGAATGGCTGTGGACCCTCTGCCAGTGGCTCCCCTGGCCCTGCCCATTGCCATAGCAATACTGGAGCTGTGTGTGGATGTACCATAAAAGCAGTAGTTGGAATTTCAAAGAACATGCCTTTGAACTTCTCCCTGCCTGATTAGGCACTCACATTGTGTGTGAATGTGTGCGCTCTGGAGTGTTCATGCGTGGGCGTGTGGGAGTGTATAAGTTTCTGTTCCAGGAGAAGTGTGCTGGCAATCCCAGCGCGATGGTTTCACTGTGGGTCTCCTTAGCCATCTCTCCAGTCCTGAAAGGGTGGGTTTCCCATGGCCATGTGTCTATTTCGGTAGACTAGGGGTGGATGGGCAAGCAGATAGTGAAATGTGACAGGCTGAAAGTATTAATAAGTGTCAGGATTGTTTTGTGTTCAGCTTTCCTTTCCTCTGACTTAAGGTGATCACTTGAGAGCCAGACTAGCTCCCTTTCTCTCTCCCTCAAGTTGTAGTTCCTAACCAAACAGGGATAAAAAATACGTCAGGCACACATCTCTTGTCCCGTTTCATAGAGTGATATATAAATAAATGATAGATAGTAGATAGATAGATAGATAAAATGGGATGAACTACTGTCTCAGAAAGCTTCCAGAAAATGCAAGATATAAATGACAAGACTGCAAACTATACAAATATGATGTCTGCCATAGTTGGGCCTAGCTTTCAAGGAGTTTGGGCCTCCTCTTTTCCTGTTCCCAATGCTATCCCCCTTGTGTGGCCATCTCCAACTCCTTAAAAGAGTGTAATTCCCACCCTCAGGCTCTCTCAGTACTTTATATTTTAGGAGCTTTAGCTTTACCAAAGAACATCCTGAATGAGGAAGAAAATATACACAAACTACTAATAATCGTTGTTTGAAGATTCTCTTAGCCTGGAAAACAAAGGTGGATGATTTAAACAGTGTTTTCGAAAGCCATGAGGGCCACGTTTTGCCTAGGAAAGATGAAGTCTTTGATGATAGCCAACTTAGTGTCAATAAGTGGCTTTCTTTGAGACATATTCAGATGGGAACGTCTTGCTTGCCAATTGCCATAGAAATCTTAACACACCATGAAGATTGTCCAAGCGCCAAGCCTTCCGTTCTGGACTAAATTACTTTGAAGTGGCGCAGGACGAGCAGTGGTCAATTTTAACTCTATAGACTGGACAGAGAACGCCGGGAGTGGGAGATTGTGAGTTTTAAAGCAGAAAATAAGAAGGGGAAACTTGTTTTATACACTCTATACAAGGTTCTGCTCATTGTCAGATATCTTTTATCTTTTATATTTCCCATGAATGATTCATGTCTTGGTGGCTTTGTGTCACCCTTCTTTTCACAAGAAACTTCATTAGAGAGCTATAAGTTTTCCCATTGATTGGGGCCCTCATTGATGAGTGTTTTTCTCCTTCATGTGCTGGTTATTGTTATCTGGCTTAAAACAACTCTTTGCAACCTGTTTCACCTTTACTACATTTAACAAACCTGACTTTTAAAAACCACTATAACCTTTTAGAGAACTCCTTATTGACATTACTACCAATTGTTTTTAATTATTTGCCTTTTATTAGTTTTGTATCAGTTAACATAAAAACAGGCAAACATTTAGCCTTATGTAGACAGGCGATTATATTAAGCCACTTGGATATCTTGTTGCTATGAAAGAAGCTAATTTCTCCTTAAACCTGCCCCAAAATTCTAAGTTACTTATATCCACTCATCTTCCAAATAAACAATAAAATTGGACCCCCACCCCATCACCTGATGTAAGAGGTATTTGATGCCCACCACTCAACTTCAGATGTTTAACTCAATACCCATCTCAGTTCCTGATTTTGCTTTTGTCTGGAAGCCTCTAAATATCCCACCTTTTTCCACAATCCTTTTTACTCTTTTTAGAGGGTAGGCACCAAAAGAAATGCTACAATTCGTTTTTCACTTATTAGGATCACTAAGGATATTAATTTTAACAAATGAATATGGTAGCTCCTAAGATTTATGCTAGTGTTACATGTAATCTGCAGGGCGCTTAATCTTCATAAACATTTTATTTTCTGCATCAGATTATAAATTATACCAAACTATAAATATATTCTATCGCTTGGGGAGAGGCTAAGAAATTAAGAGGGCAAGGGAAGAGAACCTAATGTTCACTATGTCGGCAACTTATTGTTTCAAAAAGAATGGCAGAGACATGCCATTATGTAAAACATATGCAATACATAGGAAGAATACCTTTATTAAATTTTTTACTCCATAATCATTCTTGCTTTCTATTGAAGGTACACATTTTAAGTTTTTTATTTTAGGTGTATCAGGAACCAATAAATCTGTGGCAGGGGTAACCTATGCATGGCAAAATACATAAAATACATATTCCTTTGTTTCATAATAAATAAACCTGTAGAATAATAAAGAATAGTGCAAACTACCATTGAAAAAGTTGTATAAATAAAACAACTCATTACAAATCAGGAATATTTTTGTTCTAATAAGTTTACGACACATAAATTATCCCCCCAAAGTTCATTCTTTATCTATTTGAAAGAGCTTCAAAAGTGAATATGAAGACCAAATAAACTTTTAAATGTAGAATTATTTTATATTCAAGTTTTATCATCTTTTTCTTTATAAAGGAGGGTCTGCATGTTTCATATTCACCGTAATAATTTGAAGACAACATTGAAAGCCTCTCAAAGTGACAGCACCATGCACTGTACTAGTAATATAATATATCTATAAACTATATATAATTTCATCAACACAATGCAAAAAAGACATGCAGGAAGAGTCCTGGTTTTCACATTACGTTGTTCAAGTAAGCTTAAAAATATATTTTTCCATTTTCTCTTTTTTTTAAATAAACCATGGATCATAAACAACCATCTTTCACCAAAATGTATAATATAATTCTTTGGTGTGCTTTGAACTCTTCCAGGAAAAAAAAAAAAGATGTCTGAAAATAAATTAATTCAACTGTACAAATAATAGTGTTCACATACAAGTTATTAACAATGACAAGACTACATCAAACAACTCACAGCACACAAAACAAATTTCTACAAACCCTGGGGAGGGGGTATGTTTTCAGGGTCTCTGAGGATAAATTAGTGCTCTTTAGTATATTTGTATGATGTTTATGATGGACTACATTTTGCACACTAGATGTGTTGTACCAACCGAAAATAAATTGACTAAGAGTTATTGTCCTAGGTCCTTGACCTTTTTTATCCTGGCTTGACAGCTCTGGCAAAGGTCACACATTCATCAATGTTTGGTGGTAACTATAAACCTTTTAAAAATTTTAATATGTATAGCAACTCCCTCCCCTCCTTTAATGTAAATCATACACTTCACACACTGTCATTTTCAAATGGGATAGAGTTCAGTGTGCTCAGTGCTCAGGTGGAAGAAAATGCATTAAAATGCACTTTCAAGCATCAAAAAATAAAGGCTTTTTAAAATGTTGATACAAGAGTATAAAAGAGGGATTGGCCTATTTTAAAAAGTTAAAAAAAAAAAATAGGCATATTGCCAACATCACACTCCTTAGACTTGCCTGTTAATTTTGGCATCCCAAAGAACTTATCTAAAACCATCTCTTTACTACACAGGAAGTTTGGACACAGTAAGGAGGCAGCATTTGATATTTCAGATTTAAAAAAAGAGGAAAAAGAAAGCGCTTGAATTTCTTCTATTTTATAAAATATCATTTTCACAGTTGTCTATTGCAGCAGGTTTTTCTTCTCTCCACTTGTGTTCGAGCAATCACAGTAGCATAATATATGGAGATCTGTTAAGGTTGCTGCATCTTTTTTTTAATCATGTAAGCAAGGTACTGAAGAAATAATCCTGTATAAAAATATGGTGTTTAGGTGAAATCAGTTAATAAAAGAGTAGAAATGAAAAATTACAACTATTAGAACTTAAAAGGTTTTTACAAATATTTTTGGACACAGGTACAGTCCAAGATCTGTTGGCAATGCAGCAAGTGTGTGGTTTACAATCAAGAGGGCTTTTTGCAGAATTGGGGCCCAAAGAGGAGGCAAAGAGGCTCCAAAAGAAGCCTGAGTTATGGTGTCAAAGGCATTTGCGAGGCACTCTAGGATATGCAGAGGGCCTTGTTGCTATGTTGAGTTCTGACTTAATGTTTTTTCTCTCCCCTTTAAGAAAGAAAAAAAGAAATAAATATATATATATGTATATGTGTGTGTGCGCACGCGTGTGTACATAGGCAGTGAATATCTTGATTGATTAAGCTCTCCATTCATTTTTCTTAGTACAATTTGCTCCCAGCTCTGTCCCCCTGCAACATGTAAGTCCAGCTTGGTTGCTTTTTTTTTTTTAAAAGCCCCAAATATCTTAATTAAATTAATTAAATGTACAAACACCATAGGGTTTCATATTGAATAAATAGGGCTAATTAGACCCGGTGGCAAGTCTGAGTCACAGATTTGTTTCAGGCTCGGCATTGTCTCAGGTTAGGATATGGTCCAAGGACTTCCACTTATTATTTTACTTATTATTATTACTAATGCATTCTAATGTATCGTCCGCACAACTTCAGAGTTCCCATATATCTCCTCATCTTCAGACTCGGAAGTGGTTCCATTGCTGGAAGGTGTGTGGAGGTGGCTGGGGGCCCCACTGGCCTGGCAAACGTACCACTCATTGAGGTTGGTCACCTGAGGGGACAGAGTGCTAGAGCGACTCCTGGTTGGGTCCAACACAGGGGATAAGGGGGCACCCACTGGAGTCCCCACTGATGAGTAACCAAGGGCTCCTGGAGAAGGTGGTGGGGACTTGCAGTGAATCTTCATGTGCTTCCTCAGAGAGCTTGGGTGAGTGTAGGATTTGTCACAGCCTCGAATCTTGCAGTAGTAGGGCTTGTCACTGGTGTGGACATGAGAATGTTTCTTTCTATCACTGCTGTTGGCAAACTTCCTGTCACAGCCATCAAATTCACATTTGAAAGGCTTTTCCCCTGCAACAAAACATAGGAAAGGTTAACAATTGCTTTTCAGAGATCTTTCACTTGAAAGAGAAATCTTGGAGCAGAAATGATGATACATTTTCCCATTCTCTAGAAAACCAACTCCCAGACTAATTCCTATGTTCCAGGATGAAACAGGGAAGGAACACTTCAGGGATGGGCCTGGTGACTCCTGGCCTGGAGGCTCTCCTTGGATCTGAGCTTGTGAGAGGCTAGATGTCAGTCCCTGCAGTACCACAGGGGTCAGGGGAAGAATGGCTAAACCGTGGTCCAAGATGTAACACTGAAAACCAACTAGGACCCGACTACCAGTGTCCTCATTCCCCTCAGGCTCTGTACGTAAAAAAATACAGGCAGCTCCCCCTGTCAATATAAATGCTGATAGAATGATACTTCCAATGCCACAGCTTAGGGCAAGAATATAAGAAAATTAGAAGAAAAATGAACACGTACACTAAATTAAAAAGTAAACTGAGGGTGGTGCAGTAAAATTATAATGGCATTTTGTTTCAGAGTGTTCCCCAAGATTTCACTTATGAATAGGGGAAGAAAATAAAACAAAATCCTGTCCTCTTAAGAAATAAAGGCACCCGTGAAACACACAATCCAACCACCAGATGTTTTACAAACCTAGCTGGGCAGGGAATAGGTCATTGGTCTCTTCTTTCTACCAGCTTTCCTCACAACTTGCAGGGCAGTTAAGAGCCTTGTGGGACAGGGCCTTAACAAACATTAATAAACAACACAAGCCTCAGCCAGAACCTGGCATTTACCTGATGCCATAAGTAAACTTATTCTAACAGCCTTCTACATTGCTTAACAGTCAAAAAAAAGGATATACTTACTATTTACCAGTCTTTTGGACCACCATCCCTTTAAGGTACTCTAAGCACCCCAGGAACACAATAACTTTAAACACAAGGCCCCTACTCTTGAAAGTGGAAACGCTCAATAAGATTAGAAATTCATCCACCCTACACTTTGGTATTAAAAAGCAAAAAAGGAAGACAGTATGTAACAACAGTATGAATTTTCCCTCTCACCTTAGTTATCTATGAATTTGATGTCCATAACTGAACAAGTCATCTCATACATATTACTGTATTAATATTTTCCTATTTAAATAATTTAAAAAATAAACATGGATTTCTTCACATTTCAGTAGCTACTCTGATGACACACAAGGTATGGTCTTTCCTTGGTTTTGGATAATGTATTTAAAAAAAAAACAAAACTAAGTTTAGTGTGTGTAATAATATATGGTGGTGAATTTTTAAATTATCTTCATACAAATATTTCAATATAGTTTTGTTATTAATTTCACCCATAATAACTGGTTGAATGCCAGAGTACGTTAACACAGCTGAAAGCATTCCGATGCCTGGAATATAACTGACCCTATCTTGAAATATTTTTTAAAAATGAAATTAGATATTCATTCAAATACACCTCCTACATTGATCTATAAAGAGAGAGGGGGAACACAGCATAACACAATAATTATCACGATTCTAAAAAATTCTCTGTAAATGAGCTGCAACAAAAAGTTAACTGATTTTTTATCAAAACATTGGTTATTTGTCCCAATTTCTGTATTCTACTTTAAGTTAGAGATAATACTAATTTAATACAGCATTCTTCAAAAAAATTTATAATCAGCTTTTCTTCAATATGGAGATTTAGGTAGTTTTATTCACTCTATGCAAATGTGCAATGTCGTTTTTTTAGAATTCTCATGTTTCCATACAAGCTGTTTATCCCGTACTGTGAATAAACAGCTTGAACACTGCTGCCTCCACCACAGCATATGATAAAGAGAAGCAACACTGACTTGGTAAAGAAGAGATGAGGAGTGGAAAGAAAGGTAGAAAATTAGGAATAAAAAAAGAAAAAAAAGGTGACAGAATTACCTATTTTATTCAGGGGGACTTGGAGGACAGTGAATAAATTCTTCCTAACTAGAAAGGGTGAGACCCCATGTTTACATTTCAGATTCTAACACAGGGGTCAAGTCAGAATTTACTTACAGAGTTTTAGAGAGTAATGGGAACTACGTGTGGATAACTCAGATCCTACCAGTTCCCTCTCCAGAGAGAACTTCAGTCCCGCCCTGAGGAAAGTTATAAACAGAATTGGGGGCACACATGGGTCAGGAAATGGGCCTTCGGGAGTGGCCAGGGGATTATTCCCTTTGATCAATCTGTTCCGGGATCTGTATAACCCCCAAAAGGGAAAGCGGCCTCATAGGAAAGTCAACCCGGTTGTAGTTTCTGGATACAATGTTCAATGGTTAATGGGCCCAGGGACCGCTAAAAACACCTGACGCCAGTTTGAGTTATAAACGAGAGAGGTGCTCGCATCCCTCCGCGAGAGACCTGGCGAGGCTCAGGCACTCACAGGAGCCCGGCGTTAATGTAACCATGCACACGACGTAGAACCAGAGAACAAAACGGCCCGGGTCCCCGCATGCCGCCTCACGGCCAAGCACGCGCGCACGCCCCCTCCTGGGGGGCCGCGGTCTAGGGCAGCGGGAGGCTCTCTGTCCCACAGAGGTCGGAGTGCTGGGACCCGGGTCAGTTTCCACGCCATCAATTTCCAGGTCCTAGCTTTACTGGGCAAAAAGGGCCCTCGGCTCTGGGCAGCTTCCCGTCCGGCGAATGGAAGGTCCACTTCCCCTCTGAGGCCTAGAAAGGCGGGAAGGGCCAGGCCGCAGGCTCTGCTTTTAGGTCTTCAGCTCCCGCGCCCTGCGCTCCCTCAGGCACTCGCCCAGTCGGGAAGTACAGGGCACAGGTGGAAGCAACTGGTTTAGCTGGCCAAAGTTTTTATGGGAGTCTTGTGGGAAGTTTCCTCGGAAAAACAATTAAGCAGACGGATCCGATTAGAAAAGAACCAGGTAAGCAAACGGAGCTCCCGGGAAAACGTGCTCCCGGCCCATCACTCGCTGGTCCACACAAGGCCCGTCTGGTGTCAGCCGACAAGAGCGCGGCCCGGAGCTCCAGCCTTGGGTTACTGGCTCCTCCTGCAGATCCCCCTAATGCCCTCGGCCCCCGCCGCTGGCCAGGCGTTGGGGCCCACGCCCTGCGGCAGCCTCCTCGCCGCCGCAGCGCCGATAAATCAGCCAAGTAATTACTGAAAGTAAACTACAGTTACTTAAGTGTCCTCCGAGGGATAATATTGTCTTTCCTTATAAATCTCGACTGCGCTCGCGTTCATCAGCGCTTCCGCCCAATACGCCTGTGAGTTCAAAGGGAACACACGACCCACAGGCGCCATCCCACCATCCCACGCCGCAGCCGCAGCCGCCCTCGCTCGCGGCCATGGCACCCCCAAGGCAGGGCTTGGGATGGCTCCCCATGGCGCTGGGGACTTCCCCTAAATTCTACGGAGGGGGGAGACCCTAAAGACCGCGGGAGGCTCTGCAGCTCACCCTGTTCTCCAACTAGAACCATCTTTAAAAGGACAGAAACCAACTTCTCCAGCACCCTCTAGGGCATGTGATAAATATATGTGATGGCGCTGTGTGACGGCGCGTGTGAGTATGGGTGTGTATTAAGGTGTGTAAACGAGATAGTGTGAGGGTGTATGTGTAAAGTGAGTGTGTCAGAGCATACGGGTGTCCTAGCTGGGAGAAAGGGGGTGGGGTGTTTGAGAGAATATGGGTGTGTGAAGTTTGCGTAGTGTGTGCACGTGAAAGTGTATGTAACAATGAGCGAGAGTGTGTGGGTAGGGGGGAGGTCGCCAAGGGCCCCTTTCCTTTAGTATTTTGCACCCCACCCAGGAGAGAAGGGGCCCCTGCTCCTCCTGGAAGGGCCACGCCGAGCTGGGCCTGGTGGCCCCAATACCGCAGCAAATCCCAGGCACCCCTTGCACGTCCGCTATTCCAAGCGTGGCGACCGCGCAGGGGCTTGCCACCGGGTGAGGAAAGAGCCTCCAGGGCGACTTCGGCTCCAGCACCCCTTTTTCCCATCGCCCACCCCAAGTTCCCGGGGCCGGACGGATAGGGGCTGCCGACCGTCCTGGGCGCCTTCCTGCTCCGGCTGCTGCTGCTTCTGCTCCGGGGCGGCGGCGGCTGCGGCTGGAGCGCGTTGCCGGTCCCGGCGGAGGGGCTGCGGGAGCGCTGGAAACTCCACCGTGTGGGAACCCAGCGCAGGGCCTGTGTGTGCTATCGAATTACTTATTCATAGAAAAAAAGGGGGGAGAGAAAAAAAAGAAGTCACATGTCCGGGTTATACGTATGCGAAGAGAAGCAGCAGAAGGAGGGAAAAATTAAGGCGAGCAGGAGGAGAGGGAGGAGGAAGAGAAGCAGCTGCGGAAGCGGCGGCGGCGCGGGAGGCGGCGGCGGCGGCGGGGCTGGGGACAGACACCCACCTGTATGAGTGCGCTTGTGGATTTTGAGGTTCTCGGAGCGCGCGAAGACCTTGCCGCAGCCCGGGAAGGGGCAAGGAAAAGGCTTCTCGCCCGTGTGCACCCGGATATGGTTGATGAGCTTGTATTTGGCCTTGAAGGGCTTGCCCTCGCGTGGACAGTCCTCCCAGAAGCAGATGTGGCTGCTTTGCTCCGGGCCGCCCACGTGCTCTACCGTGACGTGGTTCACCAGCTCGTGCATGGTACCGAAAGTTTTGGAGCAGGGCTTGGCGCCGCCGGCCGGGGGCGGTGGTGGTGGTGGTGGCGGCGGCGGTGGCGGCCCGGCCAGCTCCTCAGGGTCGATCCACTTGCAGATGAGCTCCTGCTTGATTGGCTGCCGCATGTACCGCAGGAAGGCCCCGGCCGCCCCTGGGAGGTGGGGGTGGTGCTGGTGCGGGTGCTGCGCGGGCGCCGGCGGCGGCGGAGGCGCCGGGGGCGGTGCGTGGTGCTGCAGGTGGGGTCCCGGCCCGGCCGCCGCGGCAGCAGCTGCGGCCGCTGCCAGGTTCAGGTTTAAGTTCACTGCTCCGTAGCCATGCAGGGCGGCAGCTGCAGCGGCCGCCACCGCCCCGTAGTGAGCATCCCCGGAGCGCGGCGCAAAGGGCGGCTCGGCGCGGCCGTACAGCTCAGCCGCTGCTGCCGCCGCCGCCGCTGCCGCCAACCCTAGGCGCATCTGGCCGTTGAGCGGGTGCGGATGGCCGCCGGGGGCTCCCGGAGTGTCGTGCAGCGCGGGGAAGAGCGCCGGGCCCCCGCCGCCGCTGCCGTCCGGGCCCGCGTAGGTGCCGCTGGCCGAGATGAACATGCCAGCCGAGTGGGGAGGCGGGGCCGGGTGCTGAGGGGAGCCGGTGCTGGACCGCTGCTCCCCTCCGAGCGGGGTCCCGTGCATGGCCGCCGCGGGGGCCGTGGCGGAAAGGTCCCTCCGGAGGACGAAGTCCCTGCTGTGGCCTTTGCCGCTGCTGCCGCCGCCGCCACTGTTGGTGGTGGTGTAGCCCGAGAGGGCAGGAGGAGGAGGGGGAGGGGAAGGGGGTGAAGGGGAGGGAGGAAGAGGAGGGGCTGGGGGCGGGGGCGCGGAGGGCAGCGCGCTGCTGCTGCCCCCGCCGCCAGGATAGGTACCGGCTCCGGGGTGTGCGACCGAGGCTGCAACGCGGGCTGCTGCCGGCGGAGCCTCAAGCTTTCCCGGGAGCGCTTGGGAGGGAGGGTTGAGGCCGAGCGCGCTCGCCTGGGCCATGTGCTCGGGTCCGAGCGGAGTGATGGCCACGCCAGGGTCAGCGCCCAGGTCCGGAGGGCGGAGGTGCGCAGCTGTGGCGCGGTGTTGGGAGTGGGCGGGCGGGCTCGCCAGCGCCTGGAAGCCTGTCATATTCTGAAGAGGCCTGGCCTGAGCCGTTGCCAAATCCGCTAATCTCAGCGCTGGCGGGTTCCTCTTGCTCAAAGGGGGCTCCATCAGAGCTACACAATCAGACCCATAAGACCCTCACTGGGGGGACTTTTTTTCCCTCTGCCCGCCTCCAAAAACATGTATATATTAGGTACTCTTTAACTTCTTTGTCCCGGCCTCCTAACTCTGCTTATTCCTGTTCTCACTCTGTCCTCCAGCGATTGGCAGAGTGAACACCACATTTGAGCTGCACAGTGGGACCGAGATTTTTGGAAATGGCACGGGTAGGATTGGAGAGAGCTACGTGATTGGCAGCAGCCGTGGCTGCCCGATTGGCTCCCTTTCAGGCCCTTGGCCCAGCAGGAATCCGCCCCGGTGTTCGCCGCCGCCTTCGCTTTCGCTTCGCGCCCCCTCCTCCCCTGGAGCCCTGCGTCCCCGCCTCCCCGGGGATGCCCAAGTTGCACTTGCAGAAAGTTTGCACCGGGCGTGCGCGCGCAGTGCTCGGTGTTTTCCTGACGCTTCTTGCAGAGAGCGTGCGCCGGCACGCGGCCGAAGGGCGCCGATAGCTAAGGGCTGGTGAACCCCCCGGGAAGCAAAAGGCGGGGGGAGGAGCCCCAACTTCAAAAACCGCTTCTTCACCACCAGCAGCGTCCCTTCCAACATCCAAACTTTTTCTGCTTCCTCCATTGGAAGAGCCCTGGGCTGTTCTCTGAAGAAGGGTGAACAGATATTCGCCCATCATTGTACTTGTAGAGATGATGCTAGGAACTTCTTATTTGAGGACACCCAATCTGCCAAACGCTCACGTAGGGTTCACAGACAGAAGACGGAATGAGGATGGATATTAAAGTCCTATTGGTTGAAAAAAACAATTTGAGCGACTTGACTCCGCAAAACGAGTAAAGTCAAAATAAATCTTTCCCAAAAGGAACCGTTTTACCTTGACTTTTTAGCTCATGGAGTCCTTTTCAACATGCTCAAAGGAGTTGGCTCAAATTGTAATCTCACTGCTCATCGGTTCTAGATCTGCCACTTCCAATTAGATCTATGGGGCGAGTGGGGTGGGAGCATTGGTCTGCGATTCTAACTTTTGCCTCTGGTAGATACAGTAGCAAGGCAGGCCAAACAGCATCTCTCCGGAAGGAAGCGGTTAAGTAAACTATCCTTTAAGCAGAATTTCTCCTCCGGGTCCAAAACGCACTCCACATGCATGCCTCAGTTTCTTCAAAAGGATGACAAATTAGAACAGATACAAGAAAATAACTTTTAATATCAAGCAATATCTTCGCTATTTACTAATAGAATAATTTTGTTATCGTTTTCTAATAAACAGATCTAGCAGGAGAGATGTCTTACTTTAAAACCGTAAAAACTGGCTTTTAAAAACAGCAGACTCCATATCTTTCCAGTGATTTGCCATCAGATAAGTTTATAACGAGAAATAGGTTCCTGCATCACTTTTCAGGGGGTAGAGAAATGGGGCATCCACCAAACTTTGCAGTTCTTACTGCCCGAAAGTGTTATATCAGCTTTTAAAAATAAAGTGTCTTAAAATTTTGTGATGTTTCAAGATGCTCAAATTTAAAGCTGGGGTTTTAAATTTTTATTTTGCTGACCTGCATATAATTATTTGTTAAAAAGTGATAATGACTAAAACACGATTTTTTTTTTTCTTTTGGGATACCATAAAACATGTTATTTCCTTTTTGGACCAAGTAAAATTAAACTGCATAAAGCCATCATCTGGGAGATGGTCCTGGAAAGAGGTAAAAAATGTTTTCGAAAGGCTGATTTGATAGCCCCATTTACATTGATGTGAACAATGTTTAACAGGGAACTTCCCTGGGAACCTGGAGAATGTCATTTATCTTATAAAACTGACAACCAAACCAAGAAAATACTACAATCAAATTTCAAATGAGCTTTAAGTTTCAATGAAATTCAAATACTGGGAAATAAGAAAGGCATGAGTGCAAACACGACAAAAAAATCTTAACAAACAAGTGACAAAATCCACATCTGTATTTGAAGAGCTCAAGTCCTTTCACAATTTTCTTTTCAAAGACTTAAAACATCTCAAGTCAACCAGGCAAAGGTGGAGCCAGAACTGTGCCATCTCTATAAATGGTTTATGGAGAAAGCATATTTGGAATTGTCACCACCATCTTCATTTCCTCTCAGAACATCTCAAATGAGTTCCCTTTACTTGAATTCCTTAGCAATGAGTGACAATACTTCCATAACAGCAGCTTTGCATTCAATGCTGCAGGTTATAAGTAAAAACAAGACAAAAAGAATGAAGAAGAAAATAAACACAATCTAGCCTCTAATATAGACTGTTGAGCATTTTTATTGTGCAATAAAATGGGTACCTCCACTCCTTTCAAAATAGCTTTTCTTCAAAATTATAACTGCTTGTGTTTTATTGAATTGCTGAAATTTAATGGTTTAATGAGTGAAGGCATGAAGGAAAGGCTGTAAAAATGTGAATAATGGTGCAGCAAAGCCGTGCGGAATCTGGAACCCGCCTCCTTGTACAACTCTTGTTAAACACAGCATGATATGTATCTGTCATCGATTTAATATGTCTTAATTCAAATATAGCTCCCTGATCAATTTCTTTTTATGGAAGCCTTAAAAAAAGGAAAGACTTTCTTAGGAAATAATAGATTTGGGTGGCAACCGGGAAGAGGGATATTTACAAAGTGCGTTTAATAAAATTTGCAAATTTATGACCAAACCCAGACCCTAAAAAGATAATTGACTCAGGTAAATCGACTTGAGATGCTAATTCTTAAAAGAAAGAACTGGGAGCAAAATTTCAATCAACACCAATAAGGCGCCAATAAACCTCCTGCCAATTAAACCTGAGAATAGGCCTAGCTAGATGGTCATCAGGAAGGCTCGCAGTGGATTTCCGGGATTGCCTTTCTTTTTAAAAGAGCTTTTTATTTTGTAGACGCGGTTTTTGTTATTGTGATGACCCGCCTGACCCCAGGTGCACTGTTTCTTTTTCAAGCCATTTGCGAGCCAAATCAAAACCCGTTAACATGCCGAGTTTCTAAGGACCCAGTAACTGTGTCACACTTCCTAAGTAAACACCAACAATTTCCAGGGCACTGAAGACAATAATACTAGTTAAAAACAAAACAAAACAACAACAACAACAACAAAAACACCAAAAAGCTAAAAACGGGCTATGGAAGTCGTTTTGCCAGTTTTCCTTCTCTGGATTTAGCCCTATATTACCGCGATGGTTCAGGTGGTCAGAGCCGATCCTGAAAACTCATGCCCTTGTCTACGCTTTTGCAACGGAGGTTCTTGTGTAGGGGCAGCAACGTGGCAATACATGGAAATGCCCTTTCTAGGGTCAACAGGTGCTCTTGGGGGGGCATCAATTTCCAGACTTCACCGTTGCACCCCAAACCTCAACCTCCTCCCAGTGCCAAACAAAGGCGTGAGGAAGCTGAGAGGTACAGTAAACGCCGAGCTGGCCCGAACTCGGCAGCCACACCGCTCTCAGCTACGTAGAGGCAGTAGGACTGGTTCTCTGGAGATGCCCAGGCTGGCTCTAACGGCTTCCCGCTGCGTGACGGGGGGCTGCGGCTTCCCGGTGCCCTCCGTTTGTCACTGAACACAGCCAAGTTTCCTTGTGATGGGTGTGGGCAATTAATAAACTCTAAAGGAAGTGAATTGGACATTTCCTGGCTTTTGAGCCTTTGTTTGATTGTTTCTGCAGGCGGGGAGAGGGGGTAAGCCGGGGACAGTGAGGTAGACAAGAAAGGAGCTTGGGGACCCACCCAGCTGCCTTTTATTGCCCTTGCAATTGTTTTACAGCTCACCGGTCCTGGGTGGTTTTCGCGAGAGCGGCCTCCTTGCAGAAGGTCTGGGTGCTCAGCGGATTTAGAGCGCCTAGTGCCATTTTGGCCACGTCAGAGGCGGGTTCAAGGGCGAACACGGTGCCCCGAGTTACCCAAGAGATCCAAAGACTTGAAGCTCAGCCGAAGGGTGCCGGTGTGTGCTCAACTAGGAGGGGGAGGGTCATTAGCAGACACTGAAGAAAGTGGGATACACTCGAGAATTCTCTAAAGTAGAGGTGAGGTGGGCAAAGGGGCCCACAAAGCTGCATTTTATTTGAGTTTTGTCACAGCCGGAAGTGATGAGGACTTTGGGTTCTAGGGCTTTTCCCAAATCAGACTCGCCAGGAATCTAGGCAGTAAGGTTCCAAGTTGCCTGCCCCGCCTGCACTCTCCAGGGACAAGATCTCCGCTCTCACCACTAGCATTCTAAGCCCGTGGGAGCCACCACCCGGCCTCAGGGGCCCTGAGTACTCTGAAGCGCTGCAGCCCTCTGAGAGCCTCTATGAGTATTGCCTCTCTTCCTTTTCTCTGAGTTCGAGCTGAACCCTCAGCTTCCCTGATACGTGTGGGGCTAAGAGTAACCAAAAATGTGCTTTTGCTAAAGTTTATGATCCCTGTGCCATGAGCTTAATGAGATTTTTTTTTTTTTTAAGTATAAGATTGAGACAGTGTAGCCATGACTGAAACTTTGGATTCTTTGGGTTTGGGGTTTGTTTTGGATAGCCAAGAACTGGATATGTCCACCTGTCTTTAGTGGGTAAAAACCTTTGAGAATTTTTGGGTCTCTTTACTTTTCCATTACTAAAAAAGAAGCAGAATAAAATCAATTGGTCATCAAATATTCTCATTTGGTTATCAATCATATTTACTCTCAGAGATGGGGGTAGCTGGAGAATGGCCTTTGACCCACATTTGATCATTAAGGTTGGTAATTTCTTGAGAAATGCCTAATCATTGTTTTAAAATATGCTTATAAGGTCAAAACTTATAAAACATACAAAACTCCCTTGTATGTTCATGGTTCATATAACCACCCAACATTATTTTTATTGGCTCCAGGATGTGTTCTTCTCCCCTTCTTTCTTTATCCTGTAGGATGTTTTTTGGATGGAGAATAAAGGAGGAGCAGAGGTGGTACAATGGGTTTTTTTAATGTCAAATTTTGTGAGTAGTTGTCTCTCACTTCACACCCTTTCCAATACCTATACTTCAATATTTGAAGAAGCTGTTGAGATAAATCAAATAGTGACACATTGACGGACTTACTTGTGTAAGCAATATGGTTGACATATGGCATTGTTATTTATAAATGACAGCATAAATTGTATTACAAAGTGTATTGCAATAATACTGCAGTTTATTAGAAAGATGCTTTCCTGTCACTGGTATTCAACATCCCTGAATATAGTTTGCCCGAAAACCCCAAAAATAACCGTCCTCAAAATAATTAAACACATTCATGTAAGCTAATGTATCCTGTTTTTTTTGGTTTGTTTTTGTTTTGTTCTGCAGCAGTAGAAACACTCCCATCAGGAAAGAGGAGACAAAGTAAGGACAATTAGTTTTCTTCCTTTTGCAAAACCACACTGTCACATGGAAATGTTGGCATCTTTTATTTTTTTCTGAGTCCCTAATGAGAGATACACAAACGTTTGCATCCCTATCACTAAACGGCTGGTGAGCATATATTTTATATAGAGACTTTTTATAAGCCCAGTTACAGAACAGTAAATTTTAACTGTAGGAAAAGTTTTTAGTAGACAGGAGAGGGCCTTACCCTATGATACTTCCCCACCTCAATTCAACCTCCCCCTTCTTAAAAATGGCATTTAAAGGTTACAACATTGGCCAAGATTTTCACGATTTCCCCTTCTTTTATATTACAGATTTTCCCCTTTTTTTACATTACAGATTTCCCCCTTCTTTTACATTACACTTCTCTAAAGCTCTGACAAAGAACTTTTGTTTTAGGTAGGTTTTACAGAGGGGCTCCCCCACCACACATGTGGTCCTCCATGGGTCAGGGGTCACCCAGCCCAGGAGTGGCTGAGAGGGCTGAATCAAAGGTGACCTGCAACTTAATATCCTGTTGATGATCTTGTTGAATTTATGAGTCTGTGATACAGAGGATGGTGTTGAAATCCTGTGAAATCTTTTTTTTTTTTTTTTTTTTTTTTGTCTGGAGTATACAGACCACTGATTCCACATTTGTTTCTCTCATCTCTTCCCTGTACCCATCCCTTTCCTTAAGAGGGAAATGAAAAGTTTGAATGGTATAGCCACCGAGTGTTTCTGCTTTCCAATTTAAAGGTTGGTTTTGTTTGCTTGATTGTTTTTAGCTTCTCCTGGAAGATATACCTATGTGTGTGTGAATGTGTCGTGTGTACGTATACATTGTTTATTTTTTTTATGTGTCTGTACACACAAAATACTCATCATAATACAAAAGAACTCAGTCAACCTTCACAGAGGCCCACAAAACACAACAAGGTGCTCAGTGAATGAGTGCCCGGGTGTTCGATGGGATTTTCTGTATTTTGAAGACAATCCTAATTCTCTGTCGCACTGCCATTCCCTCCACTTGGGAAAAGGACGCCAGCCCGGGCGCCCAGGGACTCGCCATGCAGAGACATCTACATTCAGAAAAACAAAACAAAACAAACAAACAAACAAGCAAAACAGTCTCGCCAGCCTGGCGCAAGCTCCGTAAAAGCTCCAATGAACAATTTTGGAAAACTTACAGAGGGGACATATTTGCCCGATGAAGACAGTTGTGGGTCCCGCGGATCTGACACTGCTACAGCGGGCCCTTCCAGAAACCTGTTGAAAAACTGAATTCATTCACATGGTGCAGAGCGAAGCTTGGCCGCTTTTTTTCCTTCGGTCAGGGAAACCAAATCTACATTTGAGGCAATGACTCCGAAAGCCTTTGCAGGTTTTTCCCCCCTCTTAGGTTTCTTGCTCGAGCGCTCTCTTTTCCTTTTCCTTCTAAAAAAAAAAAAAAAAAACTGTCTGAGGAAAAGGGGCTTTGCGGTTTGTACAGAAATAAAGCACTTCTAAGAGTGGACGGCGACGTGACTTTGAACTTGGCTCAGCTCCTCTGTGTCCTGCAGAGAGAGGAGAACTGGAGCCGGGAAAGAATAGCCAGGAGGGCCCAGCCTGCGGGGTCTCTCGCGGGAATTAAGGCGTCTGCCCCACCATCGGGCCGCGTGCGGGCCCCGGAATCCAGAGCGAACCAGCACCCAGCCGTGCCAATCCGAAACGCGGGCGCTGCAAAAGAGGAATCAAAGCGAAAAGAGAGAATGGTGCAAGGAGAGAGACAGAGGAGTGGGGAGGGGGCGAGAAAGTGGGAAAGGAGGAAAATTTGAAGTCTGATGGCTTGAAAGAAGGAAGGGAAGGGAGGTTTTGGATGTGCAAAACTGCTATTCTCACTACCAAACTCTAATAAAATACTTTCTTTTGGAAATATTTACTGAGGAAGCTTTTTCAATTATCCCCCCTCCCCAGTATGAACTGATGAATAAAGTAAACAAGTATGAAAAGCTGTGTGCACTGGGCGATTTTTTTTATTCGAGTAGCAGGGCAGCCTTTTCGACTGGAGATTTTCCTTTTTTTCTCTCAGGTCCGTGTCTGCTTAGGGGCTCAGTTTGGCATTTGCCTTCCCCCACCTGCTTTTATACAAAGAGAGGTGTGTGGAAAAGAACATTTCCGCCTTTCAGGTAAGGCGAGAATCTCCAGCTTCCAGGCAAACTCCTGGGCCTTCAGACAAGATGCCCTTGCTTTCATTCTTATTTCTCATCCCATAGCGGGAGGGGGGGGGGCATAGATTGGGGGGACAGCGGGAGGGCACAGGGCTCCTTATGCAAGGGGCAGCGGCTAGCTTCCACCTTCAGAGATCCGCTTAAGCCAAGAGAGGCTGCATGTGCCGGTGCCAGAGCCCATGTTTTGCCAGCAATAGCAAGCTAAAGTTGTCTTCCAACGTTTTTGTCAATTTCATTTCAACATGAAAATTTGAATGCATGTTGATTATTTTCTATTACTTAAATTTTATTTCAACTTCCCGAAATTTGTAAATTAAAGCAGTTCTCCACGCGAGATAGGTGAAGCAAGGCTCTGGCCTTGGGCCTTCCATTCACACCTTCGTAGTCCCTGGGCCCGCAGTTCCCTCTCTGGTTACCTCCGGATCATAAGCTTTCGGTGGCAAGACAGGAAATGTCCGCAGCAGCCAAACAGGGGCAGGGATGGGGGAACTGGAGCCCCAGAACCAAAAGCCAGGCCCCGTGCCGCACAGGGAGCAGCTTTGCTGCCTCATCATTACCGGGGTAGTGGGGACGTTCTCACTCCTGGAAGAGTGATAAATATGTCCTAGAAGCCCTACCAGTCTGGAGAATTCTTCTCCAAAGACCCTGAGTCTGACCCGTGGCCATACTCCAGCCTGAGCCTCGCTTGGCCCCGTGCCTCAGGCATCCCTACACTTCCTACCCCATTGTGGCAGCGGCTCGGGCTTCTGGGCATCTACCCCGAGGGTGACACTGTCTTTAAACGACTTCCAAACAACCCCCTCCCTCGCAGGGGCCGCTGCCCAGTGTTTACTGCTGTAATCAGAGAAGGACACGAGCGGCAGCGGGAACAGAGCGCGTGGAGCCTCGGGTGCCGGGCACTGCCGGGGTGGGGGGCGGTGTCTGGGTGTCCAGAGAGTGGGAGGAAGGGGCACGTCTGGCTTTATCTAGGCTTACCATCCTGCACCTGTGTTTTTCAAGACCACAGAGCAAGTTACTAAGTGAGGAGGAGAGCGATAGGGAGCGTGCCAACCGGTTAGGAGACGCAGTGCGCTCCCGGCGGGGCCCGGGGCCTGTAGTGTCCCGGCGCTCAGGGCCTCCTGCCCGGGGGCTTGGAAATAGCCACGTTCTCGAGCGTGCTCGAGGGTACTCGCTTTCGATGATCGCCAGGATTGACTCTAGTCCGCGGGGAATCAGTGGCCTCTGCGGAAGGGCGCCGTTCCCTCCCCGCCCGGCCAAGGGCGCTGTAACCCAGCGGCCCGGACCCGCACTATGCCGGCCACCCAGCTCCGGGGAGCTCCGCGGCCGGTCGCGATGAGGAGGCGCAGCGGCTCAGCTAGCGGGTGAAGACCGAAAGGCTTGCAGGCCCAGCTGGCTGCCACAATCCGCAGCCGCGAGAGAGTTGGGGAGCTTCGGGGGCGCAGGGAAGGAGGAGTGGACTGGCCACGGGGCGGGGAAGCCGGATTGACGGGGCCACGACAGCCAATGGAGGCGCCGAGAGGGCGGGAGGGCGGGAGACGCCGTTAAAGAGGGCGGTGTGACCAGGAGTCCCGGCTTGGAGCTGGTGGGAGGGAAGGAAGGCCGGGATTGGAGACGCGGGGGCTAGGGAGGAGGGGAGAGGAAAAAGGAGACCAAAAAAGCAAACAAATAAATAAAAGGCTGCGGCGTCGGTGGCGCCCACCGAAATAAACAGGCGGAGGCAGTGGCAAATGAAGCCCGCCTCAACCGAAAGGGGAGAACCTGCTTTGGCCTCTTCGCTTTTGCTTGGGCCGCGGATTCCGCTTCGTCCCCACGAGTGGGGCTGCCTGCTCCGGGTCCAACGCCCCGGGCCGACTGGCCAGAAAGAGCAAGAGAGCTAGAGATCACTCTTTTTATT
>CM053508.1:34207602-34252987 GCA_028627145.1 Eidolon dupreanum
TCTGGCAGATGAATGGTGGCTTTAATGAGCATGGGCGCGGTGTTGACTGGGCTGTTCTGAAGATGCTCTGACCTGTAGGGAGGGCGCGAAAGGTCAAGCGCACGCAGGGCCGGGCTTGGGCTCCTCCCAGGCCCACGCTGCTCCGATATTGATCCTGGGAGAAAGATAAACAGAAAAGTTGGACATTCGGTCATGAATACTAATGAGCCAGGGTAGAGTTTTAATTGCTATAGACTTCCTTTTTCCAGTTAATCTTTATTGCAGACTTCGCTGGAGTCTGTCTTTTGGAGCTTGGTTTTGTCTCCTTCTCTCCCCGCCCTCCTCCTTATATTTTCATTTGAAATGCCCAGGCGAAAGAGATCCGTGTCAACTTGACTTTCTCCGTCTTGCAGTGCCCGTGTGAACGCGAGAGCCCACAGCCCAGCGTGGCGCTTCTTCTGCTCACTAATTCTGGAAATGTAGGGGATCCTATAAAATAAATTGTTTCAGTGTGGCTTTAGGGAACTGCGTCTTGACTCCCTCACCCTTATTGTTTCAAAGACTTCATGTGTCCTTGGCCTTTAAACTTCCTCTTGACAATTGCATCTTTTCCTCAGGCACTGAACTCCTTTTCTATTCCAAACCGGTGCATTCCATCTCCAAACACTCCCGTTTCTCAAGACTCCAGGATTTGGCAGTGGTTTTGCCAACCGCAGGGTCTAAGTGTTTCAATCTAGCAGTGAATTCTTAGGCCAGCTAATTCACCACTTTATATAAATATAATATTTTCTTTGGTACCTATAAGCAACAGTGAAATCTGAGACAGAAACCTAAGGGAATTTTAGGAAGACTTCTACTTCCATTGTTGCTATGCATTAGATAACTTAGTTATCCTATTTTTCTTAAAATAAACCCATTCTTGAATTAAGTTTTCTTTCGAAGCTGTACAAATTAACTGTAAATCCCATAAAGCAGTTTTTGGCTGTGTGATCAGGAAGGGAAAAAAAGCAAGCCCATTTCTGCAATAGACTGAAGAAATGAGTTGAAACCTAAGGCAAAAACAAACAAACAAACAAAACCAACCAAAAAAACAGCTTTACCAGAGTTATTTCTAGTATTATTCTGATCCTTAAAGTTTTGGACAAAATAAGTCCATATTTCACATCATTGTCAATGGTCCCAGCATTGAAGTCTCCTGAGGATTCTGTTTCACTTACACTTTTCAGCCCAAACTTTTTTTTCTTCACACAATGATTTATTATGTAGGTAATTTTAGAGGATACAGTTTACAGCTTGAATTATTAGACTGAACACCTCTGGCTGACACCACGACGCCTTTTTTTTTTCTCCCTGCAGCTGTGAGTCACAACCCCATTTTCATACCCAACCGCTGCACATTCCTTCACAATGTATATTTCCTTCTAGCAAAGATCAAACATGCTTTGGTCAAAGTGTTTATTTTAAAATACAGGAAAATTAAAACTAAACACAGCTCTACTGAAAAATCCCCAAATGTATCATATTTTCCTCCTCCTGTGCCCACAAAAAAAAGTAACAAATTGCACTAGTCTCTGGAATAAAATTTCAAATTGAAGGGGAACACATACAGACACAATTTTAATTTTATTATTGAAACACATCGGGAAACCCTCTTCTTTTCTTTATATTTGAATTCCTGTTTGGATGTCTTTAGTTTTTAACAAAAACAAAAAACAAAAACAAAAACAAAAACACAAACACCTCACAAGCCAAACAACAACATGTCTGTAGGAAGATGCTGATAGGCATCTACTTTATTCACCAATCTATACAGTCATTTCTAGTTAATTTTTCCATATTAGTAATTTTTTTAATTGTAAGTTCCAGAATATAACTTCAAGAGGCGAAGACTGTTTTGAAGTATTTACCAAAAAAAGAAAAAAAAAAAAAAGATCTCCGAAGTGAGTTAACATTTTCCAAGCATCTCAGTAGGTGTTTGGTGTGTGCATGTGCTTCCTTTTTCTCCAAATTAAGGTGAAAAATTACAAGGTAGAATCGTTCTTTCTCAGCACCTAAATCGTGTAAAGTTATTTTAGCTGTGAATTTTAGTAGACAAATTGTTCTTCTGCAGCCCACTACCTACTGCTTTTTTTTTTTCTGAGCTTCTCTCCATTCTCATGTGAAAGGGGTATAGAACTCAGCCGCTCCTCTCTGAGGCAGTTTACTGAGCTTCTCAAGCCACATGGAGCAGAAACTGTTAGGCTGTTTTTAATCAAGTTTGGAAGCTGAATCTTTTCCCTCTGACGACTGTGCCCAGGGGTGGATCCGGCTGAATGTCTGGCGCTGCGGGCAGCGGGCTCGGCTACCCATTTTTCAGACACAACACCAAAGAATAGCATTGAAATAATAGCATGTGGCAGAAATGTTTTAAAATATTAACCCCCCCTTCTCATACTTCTGAGCTAAAAGGAAATTCAAAATGATATTAATTTACTTACTTAAGGCAGACTAGAAGCTGAAAAGTGTCTTGATGCTTTGCAAATGTACTCTACAGAGTCTTTCAAATTAGATGCTGCTTAGGATCAATTGTAGTAAAGATTTTTTTCTGTGGTTCGATTGGTTAAAACTTTTGTAGATATTAATGACAATTAATTAACAGGCTAGAAGTCTCTTTCTAGGAGTAATTTGGGAGGCATATAGAAAATAATCTATATGTCATCCTCTTCTTCCTCTTCTTCAAAGGGAAGTTAATTATAGTACATACCTTTTTTTTTTACTTTAGAGAAATAGAATATTAGCCTTCACATATTATTAAAAATTCTTTGCAAGAGTAAAGAATCAGAGATTTTTAAGATAAAAAACAAAACAAAGAATCAGATTACAATCTTTAAATACATTTTTTTTCCTCTGCTGTGTTTTAAAAGGATTCTTAGGACAACATTTTTGTTTACAATTTGAAGAACAATCTCTTCAAATTAAAATGCATTAAATATTTCCCCCTAGATAGCTTAACTTCTAACAAGAAAACATGTCTAAAAGTTCTCAATGAAAATCAAAGATGTGTTATGAAGACTTAGTAACAACATTTTATTTCATGGCCAAATCAATTTATTTAAACTTCCTTTCATTTTTGGTAGGTTATCTGATACATCAAAAAAAAAAAAAATCTCACCCTGAAAACGTCAACTCTTCTGTCAATCTTATGAGAAACTAATTTTATGATATGCAGTTGGGTTTATGATTTTTATTTCTATTTTTTAATCCAAGGGAATTAATTTAAAAATTGATTTAGACTAGAAGGGAAACATTATCAGGTAAAAGTCTTAAAGTATAAATCAAACACATCTCAACTATCTCCCAGTACATAGATACAGAATCACCTCTTGAGAAAAGAAAATGTTTAAACTGAAGAAAGTTGTCATTATCAGCCATCTGACTTCAAATGCCTTCTAGAAAAATCTAACAGAGATATTTTACCACATGGCAAAAACTATCATCTAAAGTTTCAAGGTAACATCTTTCTAAGTCTTTGCATGGTAATTTACTAATTCAGAAATGTAGAAAACAGTTGACTGTATTGGCTAAAATATTGCTTCATCAATTTGTTAACATAAATATTTTGCATATAGTGCTATTGTAATTTGTGTAAGTTTTTCTCTCTCTCTTTCTTTTTCTTTCTTTCTTTCTTTCTTTCTTTCTTTCTTTCTTTCTTTCTTTTTTCTTTTTCTTTTTCTTTTTATCTTTTTGGACAATTGAGTTCACTTGTAGGCAGTTTACTATTCTCTTGTGCCCCGAACATTTTTGCACTTGAAATTTGAATGTTGGGCACTCTGAGGTTGAAAATTAAACTGATTGCCTTTCATGGAAGCAAAAGATATCTCCCTCTGACAGATGCTACTTTGGGTGTCTTTTCCACTAAGCGTATCTCAGAGGTAAATTAGCTTCATCAATTGACACTCTATTTTTCTAAGGTTTGTGGTCCAAGCGGCAGCCTTCCCTAAAACATACTGTAGGTTCTGTCCCACAGTGACAAAGTCGCCTACTTCTTCACTTCAGGCTTCATTTTGTGTTGAAAATACAATAAAATAAGTTTACAAATCATTTTTAAGAGAACACTTTCAAGAAACACTTCCTTTCCTACTGCCAGACAGCGCTGCTCCACAACCTCTTGGCTGGAATGTTTGCTTTCGATTTGTTTGTTTCATGCATTTCCCTAAAGAATCTGGCTCTTTTTGCGCTGTTTAATTCTGCTTTAAAAATGCATCACTTCTGCCCTGAATCCTTCTCTGAAAGAAATTGTTATCAAAAGTGTGTCAGATTCGTTCCAAATATGGCATTTGAATCAATATTCCCATGCTAAAAATATTTTTAAAATTGTTTTTGTCATAAGAGTCCACACTTTTGCAATATATTTTCAATTGAAGTGGGGTTGCTTGTAGTTCTCCTGATAAACAAACAAAAAGTAGCAATTACCGTCTGCTTAGACCTTCCTTCATTATTATTTTTAGCCCGTGTATCATTACCTAACTGGTATGTGTTCTTCTGTCCAGCTCTTGATGATCTAGTTGAATTACAGATATTGTGCCAAGAAGTGTATTTGAGGCAGATAAGTACATATAATACAAATGCGTTTTGTTAGACCTGATGGATGCTATTTTCCTTTTAATAGGTTTGTAGCAAACTAACACAATAACACAATGTATTTCTTTTCAAGGTACATTGTTGAAACAGGTCTATTAAGAGCGCGTTGAGCTATTTCTCGCTTCTATTGAACAGTCTGTTGCTCAAACACAACAGCCAACAAACGCCAGCTGCCTCAACAAAAGTAGAAATCTAACCCTTTTATGTAATGTTTTAACAGAAAGGGTAGCTCTGTTTAATTAAAAACATTGATGATTCAGTGAAACAATGGAAACTCAAGTTCAAGTGGTGCTCTATTGATTTAAGATGATTTTTACTAGCAATGGGTATAATTCATCCCCCCCCCAAGCTCTCTCTTGTGTAAAGGGGTTCCTTCTTGGGGCATTATTTGGGTGAATAGCAAAGGATGGAGATGGCTATTGCCTTAGAAACCTGATTAACACACATTGCTTTGAGGGTAAGGTGTTTAATTTATAAGTGCACCCCATATTTTTTTGTCAGTTTATTCGCAGTGGGGAAGCTTTGAAAGTAGCTCTTCTCAGCAGGTTAAAAAGTGAAGTCTGCGTTCTGGCATTTAAATGTCTTTGTTATTGTGTCAACCAAGTTGTTGAAAACCGCATGCCCAGAATACTAAGGCTGGGCAGCTAGATGAGGCAAGTTGTGTGTGTGTGTGCGCGCGCGCGTGCGCGCGCGCGCGCCCCTGGGCGCTACGCTGTATATGCGAGGACGGTTATTTTCATCAGCTATTTGTTTGCTCACGCCGGACTGCTCCTCCTTGCAGAACCGACGGCCTCCGGGCTTTCAACTCGGGAAGCGAAGGAGGAGGAATTCCTCCCTCGAGACTCCCTTCTTGGGAGCGTCGAACTCTGCCCTGGGGAGCGGCGCTCTGTCAAGGGTACCCCTGGCAGGGGCGCACTCGAGGGCTCCCGGCGACGTCCTGGGTTTCGCCCTCCTGCGACCTCGGAGAGGATGGCCCGCGAGGGGCGCTAAGAGATCTGCGCGAGGCGGGAGGGCAGCGGTCTCGGGGTCAAGGTGCGAGGAGGCAGGTGCTTCCCTCCACCCCCGCAGCCTCGCAGCTGGTGCCGTCCTAGCTGCGCTCAGCTGCCGCATTTCGCACTCCTTCCTCCTAGCCCAGCTTGGAGACCCGGCGCTACACAATTCCCGCACTCCCGGGAGTGAGAGAACGCAGCTCCCGTCGATGTCCCTCCCGCAAATAACAGCCACGAAAGCCGGAGTCCGCAAAGCCGGCCGTACAGGCCGCCCCTAGGACCTCCGCGCGGGCCGCTCTTCCATAGGACGCCTTTCTCCTTCCAAGGGAGGGTAGGGGCGGGGGCCAAGGACGGTGGCCTCCTGGCCTCCTGGATCCTTTCCGGCGGTCGTACTAGTCCTCGGGGTAGGGCTGACGACCCAGCGCCTCGAGAGTCGTTTGCTTGTTACAGCTGCTGCGCAGGCCGAACCCATGGTCTTAGAATCGCTTCCTCCAGGCCGCGACAGGCCGAGGTCGCACATTGTCCCCCAGCTCCTGGCGTCCTGAGCACCCAGGGTCAAAGGGCGCAGAGCCACCTCCCGGGATTCGGTATTTCTAGCGTGCCGCAGGCCACCCGTGGGCCCCAAGGCCGGAGGACGGTGGCGATGAGGCCACACGTGGCTGCCCGGGCCGCCTGTCAGGCTCACCTTTTCGGATGAAACCTGGGGGGAACTCGGCCAGAAAGGGAACCGAGATGGAAATGTCCACATGGGCCCTTCAGGCCTAAAGTGAACTATTTAAGCTGTTCCTGGTGTTTAAAGAGGTTTTTCAGTTTTAAAAGAATGTTGTAAAAAAATATCAGCCCTTGTTAACTCCCTCATTATATGCCTTTCCCCCCTCAGCTGAACAAGCCATGTTTCCTGAAACTAAGGAGCTATGTAAGTGTTTAAACATGTGTCAAGTGTCTTATAAATAATACAAATTCATAAAGAAGAGGAGGAAATATATCTGATACCTGAGGTACTTGGCATAGCTACATTTCACTATTGGGTTATTTTTGGCTGTGGAATTGTAGTAAGAAAACTACTTTGAAATTATATGGCATCTCATGGAGCCCTTCCCTCTTCTTGGCTTTCTCTCTTTGCACTCATTCCTATCTAGAAATGCCTTTGTGCAGTCTATGAAAGAAGTTCAAGTGGTCTGCAGAGTCTATATAATATAGAGTTATTACTCAACTCAGTATTTTGGAGTCGCCTTTCTGTCTTTTCCTCTCAGCTCCCTCTCCCTTAAAGTGTCTGTGACATTGCTGACATCCCACACACTCTATGTCAGGGTGAGAGTTAGTGTTGCTTCTGGCAACACTAGAAGACATTGAGGTATTGGCTTTAAATCTGGGATCTGGGCTAGCAAATCATTTAAGTTTTTACATTCGTTTTCTTACCTAGAAAAGCTGAAAAAAGATGTTGCCCTAACACAATTTGGGTACCTCTGAGAAAGGTAAGTACAAAGTATTATTTTACAGTAAAATGACATATATTTTGTTTTTGAAATTAAACTTGAGTTTTCCCATATTTCAGTTCCTTGGATGACATTTTTCATCTTGGTTGTCATTCTGTGAAAAGTTTCTGTGGACATTCTATTTATAGCTGTTAAAATGTCTAAACTAGAGGAAAATGTAGGCATTTTCAGTTAGTAACGTAGCTCAATGCCTTCATAAAATCTGAAGTATCTTAATTTTAAAACATCATACTCCTATGAGTATAATTTTCTTCAATGTAGTTCATTAACAAAAATTGAGTACATTGAAGATTTAAGGAATAGTTTACAAATTCATGTGCCTAAATAGTATCTCCCCAACATTCTCAATTAGAGGCTTTGTGCCTCTTTCTCATACTTTGACCACATTGTTGTTAGCCCTGATCCTTGTGCTGTATGTATCACTAATGTTCTTCCCACCCTCCACCACCACCCCCCTCACCTCTGGTAAAACTCCCTCCAGATATTTCAATGGTGCTCAGGAGATGTCTTAATTCTGGTAAGTTACCAGATTTAATAGTTAATAGCATATTGCATTTTAAATCCATTTTTCAATAACTTACCTTTTTTTAATAGGTTTTCTCATGCCTTTTGGTTGCCTCATCTGCATACACTGTTGCTATTTTTGCTGGGTGTTGACCAGCTTGTCAGGCATCTCTTCTGTTGTGCATTGTTACTGCTGCTTCTGGATATAGCTGGTGATGACTGTACTGTTGTTAATAAGGAGATGCAAAGACTCTACAGCATTCATTGTCTATTATCTGTGATATACTCTGTCAGAGGGTTTCAAAATGGTCTTCAGAGAGGTCTGTCAATGCTTTTAATGTCAACAGATATTTTCATTTGTATTTATAGCCCTCTCTCTCCTTAGAACATAGATTTGAATCCATGGTGTTTTGAGCTAGGGATAATTTCCAGTCTCAGGAACTATGGTACATTCAAAATTACTCATCTCCTGGCAGGTAGGGGGAGGGTGAAGTGGGTAAAGGGGATCAAATACATGGTAGCTGAAGGAAACTGGACTTGGGGTGGTAAACACGCAACAGAATATACAGATGTCAAATTATAATGTATACTGGAAAATTATATATAATTGTATTAACCAATGTTACCCCAATAAACTTAATTTTTAAAAAAAATTTTAAAAATAGGAAAAAAATTATTCATCTCCTTTAAGCACCAAGACTTTATTTCAAAATCAAGCTGCCTAATCTTCTCTTTGCTCAAGATTTTAAGCTTACTCCTGGGAGGCTTCTCAGTCTTTCATGTAAATAGATTTCAGGTAGTTGTTTTCCTGTTCTTTCAGAGTTGCTAGATATGCGTGACTCTGATGATGGAAACAGTTTAGACTGTATAGTGGGGGAATAACTGAGAGTATTCCCTTCTCAATAAATTCACTCAGAGTCAGATCTATAAACACTGACAAATTCCTATTTTGGCAGACAAAAACTTTGCTGAACTTAAATACCTTTTTGATGTTTAAATAGTCCATAGTAAGAATGCCAACCATCTGTTGAAAGCCAAACAATAAAATGTGACTATAATAGTCCTTGCATAGATAATTTACTCATTTGTTATTTGTATTTAAACATTAGCCAGTTGTCAACAAATTGATATCTAGGTACTCTTTGAGACGAGCCTCTGTTGCTAAATTCAGATAGCACATATTGATCACTCTCTCTCTCTCTCTTTTTTAATGTGCCACTCCCCATTCCATAAGAGAGCATGGTGCCTTTTTATAGAAAAAGATGTACAGCATTTAGTCTAGTGTTAGGTAGCTTGTTCTCTAAAAAAATTAAGGCAGTTATATAAAATGACTAAACAATGCAAGGAAAGTAATACTAAAGTATGGAGAATGATTAAATAATATATAGTAAGCAACTTAAAAGAAATGTCAGTAAGGTGTTCAAAGATGGACTAGATAACATCACAAACTGTAAAAGTCTACATACAAAGAAAGAATGTTTAGGCTAGCTGCATACTTCTCAGCATTAACAAGAGATACCTGAAGACAAAGCAATAATATTTTTAAAATGCTGAGAGAAAATAACTGTAACCCAGAATGCCATACCCAGCTAAGCTATTATTTAAAAGTGAGGGCGAAATAAAAACATTTTCAGACAAAAAATGTGAATTTACCATTCACTTTTGATAATTATTATAGGAAATTATAAGAGGTATAGGAGGAAGAAGTCTGTTAAACCCAGAAGGACAGAGTAGACTGCAAGAAGAAATGGTACATAAAGAAGCTGATTATCAACAGTGGGAATATTGAAATAATTATTGCATATATAAAACAATAATGGTGCCAACTAATTTAGGGTGTTTAAAAACATCATGGGAACACAACTTACCAAAACTGAAAGAGTATGACATAGAAAATAAATATGAGTAGTTAATGATTAAAATTCAGCAAAAGAGGGCATCTTTCTCAACTAGATTAAAAAGTATCTACAAAAAAAATCACAGCTAACATGATAGTCAAAGAAAAGACTGAATACTTTCTCTCTAAGATGTGGAACAAGATAAGGGTGTCAGTTCTCACCAGTTTTATTCAATCCTATACTAAAGCCTAATGTATTCTTTATCTGATGCATTGCTTTAAGAAGTAGAAAAACTATATGGAATATACAACCATTAAACAGATGGAATTATTTGTTTTAAATTTTTCCATAATAAAACACACCATGTCCATAATGCTTTTAAATCTTTAAAGTTGCTCATGACTTTTAACCTGCAAGGAACAGATAACTCCTATTTTATACCAACAGTTTCATAAACTTTTTAGAAAAAGAAGAAAAATTCTCTAACTCATTTGATGAGGGTGATTAAATTTACCAAGAATAGTAAGAGAAGGAAAAATTATAGTTCGATTTCACTTATAAACTTTATGTTTATAACGCAGAAATCCTAAATATTTAGCAGATGGAATGTGGTACATATAAAACGCACAATCTTAGTTAAGGAGGATTTACTGCAGGGACTTGAGGATGGTCTAACAGTAGAAAACTTACTGATATAATCTACCACATTTACAAATTAAAGGAAGAAAATGATATGATTATTTCAAAAGATACAGAAAAGTGTTTTGGTAAAATTCAAAACATATTCATAATATAAACGTAGTAGGAATGACAAAGGAATTCTGTAAACATTATAAAGAGTTAAAACGCAGAGTAAGCTTAAAAAAATGTTCCCCAATAAGTCAGAAACAAGACAAAGATGCCAGTTTCATGACTGCTATTCTACATTTTACTAAAGATTCTATCCAGGGTAACAGTAAAAGAAAAAGAAATGAAAAACAAAAACTAAAAAAGAAAATCAAAGTTGTTATTATTCACTACGATTGCCTATATAGAAAATCTAAGAAAACCGAACCATTAAAATTAAGAGAATTCAGAAGAATTTGGATTATAGGATCAGTTATACAAAAGACCCAACAACATTTCTATTTGCCGACAACAAACAAGTTTAGAGCACAATTTTAGAAAGTGTCAAAGAAATAGTGAAAAACCTAAGGGACTTTGGAATATATTTAACAAAAGATGTTAAAGATAGTTATACAGAAAATTTATTTTAAAAATTTATTTAAGTACATAATATAGAGAGATACTCATGAGTGGGGAGACTCAATTTTGTGAAGATGTAATTTCTTCCTATATTAGTTTATGCATTCAATGCAGTTCCATTATAAATCCTAACAGTTGTGTTATGTGTTTGTATGTGTGTAACTTGACAGATGAATGTTAAAATTTAAATGGAAGAGTTAAATGTCAAGAACTGCCAAGGTAATTTTGAAAAATGGTGAGGGATTTGTCCTGAGAAATATTGAGAATTAGTATAAAGTTTTAGTATTTATAATAGTATGACATTGGCACAAGGTTATAAGCACAGACCACTGGAAGGGAAGACAATGATAATTCACTATATGACAGAGGTGGCATTATAAATCAATGAGATGGAATGAATATTCAATAAATAGTGCTGTGAGAATTGGCTAACAGCATGTAAAAACTATAAATCCTTACCTCAACTATATACAAATCACATTCTAGTATTAAAGCCTGCATTTGAAAAACAAAACTTTAAAATTTTTAGGAAAAAAACACAGAAGAATGTTTTTTATGATCTCAAAAGGGGTATCTTATACAAGACACAAAGAACGATCACCCTAAAATAATTATTCTTTGTCTGTTATCTACAAAATCGTTTTAAAACATATTTGGCATATTTTGCCAAGTATCTATAAAAAAGATAACCCAAATTCAGTGTCTAGTAAGATAGAAATTTATTTCTCTTTTATGTAATAGTTCAGAATAAGTAGATGGACTTTGTTCCACAAAGCTATACTGGAGAACCAGACTAGTTGGTAGCTTTGTTGTCTTCAGCATGTTGTTCTAACTTTTTAACAGTTAACATGACAGTCTGAAGGAAGATGAAGAGAGTGACCAAACACACGCCCGACATTTTAAGGCCTGTAACCAGAAACAGCACACATTACTTCCAGGTATATTCTATTGTTGGCAACCAAGCTGCAAGGGAGGCTGTGAAATGTAGCTTAGCTGAGTAGACATATGTCTAACTCTCCAGCTATTACTGTGGAAGAAGAGAATGGGGTTTGGTGGATAACTAGAAACCTCTGCAGTAACTACATTAAATTTTAAAATTTCTTCATAATAAAGATACTATCAAAAAATTGAATACTCAAACTAAAGAGTCCTGGAAGTTATTTTCAAGGCAAATTTGCATCAGGAATATATATGGACTCCTACAATCAAAAGTGAACAACCAAATAGAAAAATGATTAAATGGTCATTTCAATGAAAAGGAAACTATAATGGTTAACAATGCTTATATCTGGTAGTAATCAGGGAAATGCAAATTAAAATAACATGGAGAGATACTATTTTACATACATCAAATTGGTAAAAATTAATATATTTGATAACCCGAGTTATTGGAGAGCATGTGGGAAATTGGAACTCTTATTCATTATTGATGGGAATGATAATTGGAGTAACCTCTCTTTCAAAGACTTTTAGAAGTACTCCAAATGGCAGAAACTGCTAGTTGCTAGTTGCTAACCACAATATCAGTATCTGTTCTTCCCTTCTTCCTGAAAAATAGACATTTTAAGTTTCAGTTGGGTACATGGCTGTTTAGAATAGAGACTGCATTTCTCATTCTCTGTTGTAGGTAAGTATGGCCATGTGATTAAGTTTTAGCCAAGTTCTGGTACAAAAATGTCTGTTCTAGAGAAATTCTATAACAGGAGACATGTTCAAGGATTCATTGCATCACAATTTGTAATAGCAAATAATGGAAATAATCTGTCACTTAATAGGGAAATGAGTACATAAAATTGTGGTTTATACATACAGTAGAATACCATATAGCACCTCAAATTAATGAATGGTATCTATATGAATCTCAAACATAATATATGAAAAAAAAGTAGGTTTCACAATGATACACATACTATATTATTTATGTACACTTTAAAACAAAACAATAGTGAATATGTAAAAGTAAAAAACAGGCATGAGGAGAACACATACTAACTTTAGGATATGATTATCTCTAGAGGTAAAATAATATTTTAGTTGTATCTGTAATATTCTTACTTTTTTTACATCCTTTTTTTTAAAAAAAAAGGTGATATGAATCAAATATGGCAAAATTTTAATACATCTGAGTATCATTTAGTTTTTTGATATTTTCTGTATGTTTTAAATGATTCACAATTAAAAGATTTAAAAATGTAGAAGTACAATAATTATTAACTGGTAAGCTCTTGAAATGTATTTCATAGATTAAAAATGTGCTTAACACCTAATTTACTATATAGCATAAAAAAGTAAGACAGGAAAGATAAAATTGATGAGACAAAAGATGAAAAAAGGAACACATTGAAACAGAGAATTCAGTAGGATCTGTGGGTTTTGGAGGAGAAGATGACACATTTAGCTTAGAGTTATTAAAATACATATTTTAGTTCTTTACATATTTTAGTTTTTTGGGATATCCTAATGGAGGTATCGGGAAGGCAAATGGAAGTGCACATCTGCTAAGTAGGCAGGTCACAAACTTCAAAGTCACCTTTACGACCATTGATGTCATAGGAGTGGATGAGATGCTCACTATAGTTTGTTGTGCTCTAATCCTGTCCCCCTTTTCTGGTCTTAGTTCCTGGTGGCTGCCATTCAGTAGAATCTAAGTAGTAAAAATAGGCCCTAATGCAAAGGCTAATGTAGGCTTATTCCCAAGAACAACAAAAAAAAGCTTCACCCCCATACATAGATATATAACTTTATCATCAAATAGTATTTTTTTTAATTTAAAAATCCTTGCCACTATAGACTTTCTTTGGAAAATTTAAACTTGAAAGCAACATAGTATAAAAAGTAAATACAGTATTTTCCCACTTCCAACAATGTTAAAATTATGAACAAACTTAAAATAATTTGTGCAAAATTATCTAACTTATGCAGCTTCCAATTTTTGAGTTGCTTAAATTTCTATCCTAATTAGTAGTAACTAATTTAAGTGTTGTAATCCAGAAATGGTTCTTAATTCATTTTAATTAAGAGAAAGGCTGTCTTGCTATAGATACAGACATGGATTTCTCCAAAAATTCAAAAGAATACACTTGGCTAAAAAACATACTTGTGTAGTAATACTTTATATTTCTCTCAGCAAATTTATGGTTTATTAAATTTATTTTAATGAATTTAAGTAAAATAGTAATGATGTTGCTAAAAATCGTATTAGATTTCTTGAAATTTTCTTTTGCCATCTTCTATAAATTTCTCACACTGGAACTTTCTTCCATTTGAAGTATGTATGTAGAAACAAGAAAGGAAAACAAGTCAACCAGTATACTTGGTCCTTGAGATTAGGGAGCAATCTTATTGAATTATTGATAAACTAAAACAGGCCATGCTAAAATCTTTGGAATATACAAAACCTGTATGAGGAAAACTTTAAACTTTAGGTAAAGATAAATACAAATAATAAAACTTATGCATGGCAGCAAATGCCACAAACAATGTGAAAAGACAAATGATTAAGCATAGAAAATATTTGTAATTTATATTACAGAGAAGTAAGATCCCTAAACTATAAATAATTTTTTTTTATTTATTCTTTTAAAATAATTATTAAAAATAAATAAAAAGCAGAGTAACAACCCAGGAAAAATATGTAGAGATATTTTAAAAGATTGTTTCAGCAAAAGAAATCTTTTAAATATGTGATAACATGTTCAACCTCACTCATAAATTAAAATCCTGCTGAGATAAATCATTTCTCAACTATCATATGGGCAAAAATTCAAACATTTGAAAACACACTTTGTTGAAGAGATGGTGGGGAAATAGGCAGATTACTGGTTGAATTCAAACTTTATGGAGGGAAATTTGGGAATATGTACAAAATTTACATTTGTATTTACCTTTTATATTAGTTTACTATTGCTCCTGTAACAAATTACCACAATTTAATGGCTTAAAACAACACTAATTTATCTTATAGTTCTAGAGGTCAGAAATCCAAAATGGGTCTACAGGGCTGCATTACTTCTGGAGACTCTAGGTGAGCATGTTTCCTTGTCCTTTTCCATTTTCTAGAGGCCATCTACGTTCCTTGGCTTGTGTCCTTTTCTTCCATCGTCAAAGGCAGTAGAGTAGCATTTCTCTCCTCTCTGACATGCCTCCCTCTTATTAGAACACCCATGATTACATCCAGCCCATCCAGATCATCCGGAGTGGAAGTAAAGAGGTCTTTAGCTAAATCACATTGAAGTGATCTTTTTGAATGTAAGGTAACATATTCACAGGATTCTGGGATTAGGATGTCTACATCTTTGAGGGACCCTTTTTCTGTCTATTAAACCCTTTGACCTAGCATTTCCACTTCTAGGACTCTATCCTACAGATACATCTGCATATATAAGGATATCATTGCTTATAGTAGCCAAAGATTAGAAACAGTGTAAGTGTCTGGTAATAGGGGACTGGTTAAATAAACAATGGTATATCTACAAAATACGATAGAATGCAGAGAATGAGAAAGATCTTGATTTACTGACATGTCGAGTGATCTCTAGGATATATTAAACAGTGAAAAAAGCAAAGAGCTGAAAAGTTTATATTATGCTACCTTTAGTATAATGAGAGAAATATGTTTTGCTTGTGTTACATAAAGAAATACTGGATTGACAAAAAATGGTTAACTCTACAGGGTAAGAGGGACTGGAGAAGCAGCTGAGATATCTCAGTGAATACACTTTTATATTATTTTGATTTTTGAATCATGAAAATATATTACAAAGTAAAAATAAGACCTCATGAAGCAGACAGCTTCCCCCCCCCACCCCCCCGGACAGTTTTTTATAAGGCTTAACTTCAAGGACGCTATGAGCCATTGTCCTGCCACCAAGTACCTGAAGTTTCTAATTTGAGTCTTTGACTTGAATTAAGTGGTTGTGTTCAGTGGGTCCCAGTTAACATGTAAATGTGTGACATACTAACCCAGATAATCATCCATTTATAATTTACCATGCTTTAGAATCTAAAGTTTAGTTGACTAATTCATGGAATACGCAGGAAAGTCCTGATGGAAGTCAGGGGAGTTGGGAAATGTCACAGTCATGGGTCATAGTATGTTCTAGGGGTGTTCCTTTGGGCAACTAAGGAGCCATATGAAGGCACTTGAATACCTGGGACTTGATGTTAGGGGGAAGAATCTCAAATGCAAATTTCATCTAAAAGGTGGTTTTACCTTTAATTTAGTTTCTCTTTTAGCACTGTCTGGAAAACAGTGATTTCTGCCTTATGCCATATATCTTCATTTCTCCTTCTTAGGTAGTACATTTCAGCAGAACTAAAGAAGACTGGGTTTGTGTCTTACTCAGATGATGTTTACTAGTCAGGTGAAATTGGACAAGTTACTAAACCTTTCTAAGCCTCAATATTCTTACCTTTGAAGTGGGGCTAAAAATACAAAAGTAATTGTGAGTGCCCAAATTAAAATAACATATATGACAATATGGGCTAAGCCTTGGAAAATGAAAGTTACTATCTTTTTGAAGAGATGAATACTCAAGTCACCTTTGAACTTTTGAAGCTGGAGTCAGGAAGGGGGTAGGCCCTGGAAATCTCGAGCCTATCTGCTTGATATCCTAGGCAGTTCACAAGGAAGTTTCACAAAGAAGGCTTGAGTTATTTTAAATAATGTTGTAGAGAAAAGTCATGAACCTTTGAGTGAAATGGAAGATTGAAGAGCATAGGAGGAGATAAATCAAGATGGAGAGGCCAGAGAGAAGCTGAAGCAAAAACAACAGAGTTGAGTACCAAATTAGCAAATGGGGTGAGGCCTAGTTATAGAATAGCACTGATTCAAGATGAAACTTGAGAACTCATGGTCCAATCTAGTTAGGGCTACTATTAGGCCAGGACAACACATATACCTGACAGACAATAAAAGTTATCAACAGTTTTCTCAAGAATTGATATTTATAGAGATAAACTTCCAAACATTAAATTCTAATGTAGTTATTATATTACACTTTTCATTGTCCTCTTTCCTTATTCTTCATAAAGGAATTAATGTTTATCCCTTCATGATTAGGGATTGTATTATATCTTTGAATTGCTCACAGTACATTACACTCAATAAATAGCAATTATTGGTGATAATATAAATACTAGCAATCCTTTCAGATTGTAGATTAAACACTTTTACCTGTATTTTTTTCCCTAATTTTTTATTCTAAAACTTGAAACATATTTGGATGAACTATTTATCATGAAACTTTACCTCCAAACCTTCAGCATATACCTACTAAGAATTAGGACATTCTCTAATATAATATATTACTATTATCATAACTTAGATCCATCTAATATTCAGTTCATATTCAAATTTCTTCAGTCATTTCAACAAATGTCTTTCATACCATTTTGAAAAAAAAGATAGAGCCAAAGTTTCTACATTGTTATGTCTCTGTATTTATTTTTAATCTAGAATAGTCCCTTTTTTTCTTTTTATTACATTACCTTTTTGGAAGGTTCAGGCTACTTTTCTTATAGTGTGTCCCATTTTCTGTATTTGCCTGATTGTTTCCTCATGATATCACTTAACTTATTCTATCATTTTTCTTTTCTGTAAACTTGATATAAGTTTAGAGGATTGATTAGACTCAGGTTAAACATATAATGTCAGTTTTCTCAATATTAGGGATGCTACTTTGGGTCACTTGGTTAAGGTGGTGACTGCCAGTTCTATCATTTTCCCCTTTATAGTTACAATCTATTAAGTGATACTTCAGCACACTGCAAATATTCCTTCATCTAATGAGTAAACACATTTAATTGTCTTATTTAAATACACAACCCTGATGTAGAGTTGATTCATATTCATAGGTTCAGAATCAGAAGACACCTCCATCTAGATCAGTGGGTCTCAACTGGGGGTGATTTTGCCCCTTGGAACATTTGGGAATGCCTGGACACATTTTTTGTGGTTGTCACAACTGGTGTGTGTGTGTGTGTGTGTGTGTGTGTGTGTGTGTGTCTGCGCATACTACTGGCATCTAATGGGTAGGCCAAGGATGTTGCTATGCATCCTGCAATGCATAGGAAAATTCCCCCCCTATCCTGCCGACAAAGAATTATCTGGCCCAGAATGTGAATAGTTCAACTGTTGAGAAATTTTGATATAGATATATAATTAAGTCTCACACACATAGTTCATTGACTTTTTTGGAGATACTAGTAAAGTTTTAGAGACTATCTTCAGTAACGGTAGAAACAAGCAGATGTTAGAGTCCATCAGATTTTCCCATGCTCCAAACCAGGCAGATGATTTAATATCCACCTGTTCTGTCTTTCTGTTTCTTTATCAATATTGTCTCAAGAATGATTGAAATTGCTTTCTTCTAGTCTCAATAAACTGATAACGTAAGGATAAAAAAAAACCCTAAAATTAACACACTGAAGCATTTTTTTTTTCTGCTTTCATGTTTCTTAGAAGACTTTGGAATGTCATTGTAAAGGCCCCAGAGCCAGGGAAGAAAAAATGGAGAAAGAGAAATATCAAGTTAAGAATTCACTGTTACAAAAATGGCCCAGAGAGAGTAACCAGAGTTCAAGAAGGGGCAGGGGAGTGCAGAGGGCATTTCCACTCTAACACCTGTAAGTTATTAATGACCTTTGAAGTGATTGTTTATGGAAGCACTTGTACATTTGAGCTGCTTAATATGTATACTTAGTGTATTCAGAGAACTGCCTAGCTTCTGGAGCCCTGAAATATCTTCAAGCTTCATCAGACATCAAACAGCAAAATCCATGACTTGGGAATATCATGTAGCCATGTGACATGTGGAAGGATCCAGTGTATGAGAACTGATGCCTAAATAACTACACTGTATATTTTTAACTCTGAGAGAGTTTGCATTGCTTTCATAACTTTTAAAATAGCAATTTGAGAAAATGATGTCCCACAGTTTCAAGATAAGGTAAGAGGTAAAGTTTTTAATGCATTTATTTTGGGTTCCTATTCTTACGGATTAGAACATAATTATCTTTTTTTTTTTTTTTCATTCAAATTGTCAGTAGCTTGTACAGCATTTGCTTGTTTTAGGTTTTGAACTCCTGGGACAAGAACATTGCCTTTCCCTATTGAGAACTTAGTCAACAATTTTGTTTGCACTTAACAAACATGGAATCACTTCGAGTCTAACTTTTCTCTTCTGTACTATGGAGCTAGTACATGAATATATTCAGTAGCTGTAGTTACACTTTTGGAGGAAGCAGCAAAATATATAGATCTGTGCCTTAATTTTTCCCTATCAATATTTCTTAAAATTATTTCTCATGCTTTTCACCAACATATCTTTCTAACCAGAATAATAGCAACTGTTGGCATGACATGATATTAAGAAACAATCCTAAAGAATTCAGGGGGAAATTATAGAATAATGATTTATTTCCAAAGTATAAATTTTTCTTCTTATTAGTATGCAAGTGTTTTGGGTGAATAGTTGATTAGGAATTAGAATTTAAGACTTCTTTTGATCATTATTTATTTGTTTCCTGCATTTGTTCAATTTCTATAAAATATGAAAAATTAAAGAAAAAGATGACATAGTTTAAATGATTATTCTTTTATATTATTCTCTATAAAGGAAGGGGATAAGAATAGGGGAAGAAGAAGTTGGTAAGAGTAATCATTCTAACATCAGGGGTCTTATCTATTGTCACTGTCGGTAACTTTTCTCTATCTTTGAGATTCTTGTTATTTGTGAAAGAGATTAACTTAGAGCAATATCAAAAATTAGGAAAGATAGTACAATAAAATTATAGGCCCATTTCATTAATGAATCCTAAATAAAATCTAAGCAAACTGAATCCAGTGATGAATAAAAATGATAAATAATACATCATGACCAAATTGGATTCATCTCAGAAATGCAAGTTAGTTTAACATTTGAAAATCAATTTTATTACAACTAATATATGTAACTCACTAGATTAACAGAATAAAGGATAAAAAACGTATTATCAACTTAATAAATGCAGAAAAATAAAAACACTCTAAACAAGCTAGGAATGTAAAGGAACTCCTATAACTTGACAAAGCTCATCTCCAAAAAATATATAAACAAATAAAACAAAACAAAAACAGCAAATATACTTAGTTATGAAATGTTAATAACACTTTTTTTTTTATTAGGAGCAAGACTGAGGTGCCCCAAATCATCATTTTGATTCAATTTTTTTATTAAGGGTCACTCTCAAGTAATATGAGAAAAAGAAGAAAGTATAACATTTGTAAAGAAGAAACCAACATTTTTAGAAATGATATGATTGTCTATGTAAAAAGCTAATATTGGGGCCTGGACACAGCAGGTGAAAGGAAAAGCCCAAGCAGAGTGCTAGAAGACTGGAGATCTGGCAACTGGAACATCATGGTCAAGCCTTGTGGGGTTCCCCTGAGTGGGAACGCCCACAAACAGGTAGAGGTCTTCAGGCAAAGTCTTTTCCAAGGGGCTGAGGAATTCCTCTACAGATTCTTGCCACAGGAAATCATATACCTGAATCAGCTCTTGCGAGAGGACTCCCTCAGCGTGACTGATCTGACCTCTCTCCAGGCCTCACTGGACATCCGTATTCCAGACTTCCTCCCTGCCCTGCCTCCCCACCCAAGATGATGAGATGGAAACAAATAAGCAGGAGAAGAAAGAAGTCCCAAAGTATGGCTTTCTCCCTGCGAATGAGAAGATCCTGGCCCTGCCTGCCCTGGTTAAACCAGAAGTCTGGGCTTTCAAAGAAAAATGCATTCTGATGATCACACGGATCCAACACCTGATCCCTAAGACTGAGGATGGAAATGACTTGAGGTAGCAAACCAGGTGTTTGAGAGGGTAAATGCAATCAAGACCAAAGTAAAAGCCTTCCAGACAACCATTTCCAAGTACTTCTCAGAAAGCAGGGATGATATAGCCATGCCCTCTAAGTGGACTCACCTAATGGATTACTAGGCCCTGGTGCATAAGTGAGATGAGCTGGCCTGTGAAGAGCTCAGGGCCATGGTGCTGGACCTGAGGGCCTTCTACGCTGAGCTTTAGCATATCATCAGCAGCAACCTGGGGAAAATTGTCAACCCAAAGGGTGAAGAGAAGCCATCTATATCCTGAGCCCAGGGCTGGAAGGGAAATGAATGGCCTATACTATGTGTGTGGGGAGAGAAAAAAAGCTAATATTCAACAGATGGATTATTAGGATAAATAAGAATGTTTAGCAAGTTTTCTGGATATAAAGGACAATTAAAAACTCAATTACATTTAAACACCAGAAAAAAGTCTGTTAGGAATATAATTTAAAAAATTACATTAGCACCAAGAATTATAAAGTACCTTAGAAAAATGTAACAAAAAGTTTATTCAAGAGAGCCAAATAAATATAGAGCTTTTTTGTGTGTATTGGCAAAACTCAGTATTGTAAGAATGCTAATTCTGCCCTAAGAATCATTAGAATTCCAATGTCCCCAACAGTCTTTCTTTAAATTTAAGAAGCTGAATCTTTAATTGATATGAAGAAGCAAAGGTCCAAGAATATCCAAGACACTCCTGAAGAAATTAAGGTTGCTGCAAGACCTTAAAATTCACTCTACAGGTATAGTAATTGAGACAGTGTTGAACTGACACAGGAAAAGAAAAACAGGCTAGTAGAAAGGAATAGAGAATGCGGAATCAAACTTCCTCATGTATATGGATGGTAAAGGCACTGGAAATCAGTGGGTAGAAAAGGTCGTTATTAAAAAAATGGTTCAAGTACAATCCAGTTGGAAGAAAAACAAAATAAAAACACATAAAAATTAATTCCTAGCAAATGAAAGATTTAAATATGAAGGGCAAAGCAATAAAACTTTCCAAAGACAATATATGACCACAGGATAAGGAAGAATTCTGTTAACAAAACATAAAAGATTTAAACCAAAAATGAAAGATTTATCAACTTGATTATATTAAAATGAAAAAGTTTAAAAAAGAAATAAAAAGAATGAAAATATAAACTACAAATCAGGAGAATATAATTGTAACACATATAACTGAAAAAGGATTCATATCCAGAATGTATAAAAAAGTTTAATCAAGAAGAAACAGAAAACCCAATAGAAAAAAGAGCAAAAGATATGAACAAGCATTTCATAAAAGAGAAACACAAAAACCCCTAAGTATATGCAAATAGGTCAAACTCATTAGTAGCAAGAGAAAAGACAATTAAACCATAATAAGATACCATTCATATTTACCAGAATGGAACATTTTAAAGTCAGATGGTACTGAATGTTGACAAGGTTTATGGAGCAAAAATGGTCTCTCCTACCTAGCTGAGAATTTAAATTGCTACAATCACTTTTAAAAACGTTTGGCATTGTTTAATGATAGTTGACAATGTCAGTCAATAGAAAAGTTGAGCACTGGTGCTCACCAGCAATTCCCCTTCTAGGAACGTAACCTAGAGAAAGCTCATGTGTTTATTGAGACAAATGTAAGAATGTTAACAACAACATTATTTAATAATAAAAAAACATAGAAGCAACACAAATTGTTCATCAGCAGTAAGCTGGATAAAAAAATTGTGGTATAGTCCTACATTAATCTATTTTATAGCAATAAAAACTTATGAACTTCATTGTACTCATGAGTATGAATGAATTTAAAAATGTAGTATTGAATAAAAAAAGCAAATCATATAAAAGTAAATATATCATCTGTCTTAGTTCAGGCTGCTGTAATAAAATACTTGGGCGGCTTATAAAGAGCAGAAATTAGTTTCTCATTGTTCTGAAGGTTGGGAGTCCAAGTTCAGGGTGCCTGCATGGTTGGGTGAGAGCCCTCTCCTGGGCTGCAGACTTCTGTTCTCATGTGGCGGAAGGGCTATCTGGGGCCTCTTTTATAAGAACACTATTCTCATTCATGAGGGCTCCACATTCATGGACCTGATCACCTTCCAAAGATCCACCCACTAATGTCATCTCCTTAGGGATGAGGTTTCAACATATGAATTTTGGGGGGGACAAACATTCAAACATGTTCTATTTGTTTAAAATGTAAATGAGGCACATTTAAACGATACCTTGTTAAGCTCTACATATATATGTGATAAAAACATGAAGAAAAAGATTGAACAATTATTACAAAATTCAGGATAGTGATTACATGGGGTGGAATGATGGGGGTGCGATTGGAAAAAGTCACAGCGTGGGTAAGGTAACTCCTAAAATATTGACAGTTTTGTTTTATAAGCTACATTCTAGTATTCATGTTATTTTTCAAACCATGTGTTCATAATACACTTTTTATTTGTATGCTATTTTCACATTAAAATGATGAAAAAGACTAAGGATTTGTTTAAAAAAACAGATTTATGACTCTTGGTCCCTTTACCTTTAACAAGGATGCAAATGAGTCTTGTTTTTGATTTTTAAGAGAGATTTAAAAAAAAATTAAAAGCTTTTTATTTGGAAATAATTTAAAACTTACAGAAAAGTTGAAAGATTGGTAGAAAAACACCTGTTTATCTTTTAGTCAGATTCATTTATTGTTAACATTTTATCTTGCTTTTTTGTTAGAGATTTATCATCCTTTTTTCTATATATGTATTTTATAAGTTGAAAATAAGCTGCATACTTTATGCTCCTTTCTTTCCAGATACTTCATTGTATATTTTCAGAAAAAGGACACTCTGTTACATAATCACAGTACATTTATAAACTTCAGAAAAATTTAACTTCAAAACAACACTTAAATTACCATCCACATTCCAGTTTGTCAACTGAATAATGTCCTTTATAGCATTTGTTTTTTCCTCCACTAGAGGTTGCAGTGTACGTATCCAATTTAGTTGTTTCTTTAGTCTCTTTCATCTGGAACAGTTCCTGAACCTTTCTTTGTCATTTTATAACAATGACAGTTTTGAAGAATACTGAAAAAATTTTTTTTTAATTTTAAAAGAACAATTCTTATTTTGAATTTGTTTGCTGTTTTCTCATGATTATATTGTTTATGATTCCTAGTCAACATAAATGATGTCTTTTTTTAGAGTATCACATCTTGAGATGCATAATATCTATGTGCCTCTCATTGGTTATATTAATTTTGATAATTTTGCCATGGTGTTACAATTTCTCCACTCTAAGGGGGAAGCATTTAAAAAGATTTCTTTAGAGAGAGCTGTTGGTGGGCTTTGAATCCTGCTCTCCTCTCAACAGAGAGAAGTAGGCATGTGATTCTTCTTCTCCTCAAGACAAAAGAGAAAGGCTTCAAGGAGATCACTTGGAAAGCCTAACATGTGTCCTCTGAATTTACCAGGTCACAGTTCACTGATTTCTGACTCCTTCTCAGGATATCTACAGATCAAGAGAAGGGCTGGCTTGCTGCTTAGAGGTGGGTGTAGCAAAAGGAGAGCTCCTAGTTGATTGGAATCAGCCTACTCTTCCAGAGTTTGTTAGGCCATGTGCATGAGTGTTTCCCATGAACCAGATGTGAAGGAGAGCCTGTCTGGGGTCATTGCATGATCTGACTCAAAGGCCACATAAGGGCTGCACATGCTTAGAGAAGAAGCTGGTAGAGTCCCATTGAATTCCTAGTGGTTAGGAATGAATAAGTACTAGGGATAGAGTGCATCCTCTCGGGTCAAGGGAACCACAGATGAAATTCAAATAACAATTTGTGGGTATTATTTCCTAAGAACTCATGAAGAGAGAGTCAGCTTTAAATATCTGCAAGCATAGAAAGCATGAAACCATTTTATGACCTTAACTGTAAAATAAGAACATTTCTCTCCTTTTCTGGGTAGAGTGGGGTGTGTTAGAGAAGAAGGTTAGTAAAATTTCAGTGAGGAAGATAGAAGTTCTCCCCTACCTTTTTAAGGCTGAATAATATTCCAGTGTATATATATACCATATTTTATTTATCCATCCATTGATGGACATTTGGGTCTTCTACCTTTTGGCTACTGTGAATAATGCTGCTATGAATACAGGTGTATGAATATCTGTTCTAGTCCCTGTTTTCAGTTCTTTGGGGGTATATACATAGCAGTGAAATTTCTGAATCATATGGTAATTCTATATTTACCGTTTTGAGGAACTGCCAAGTTGTTTTTCACAGTGGCCGTACCATTTTACATTCCCACCAGCAATGCAGGAGGGTTCTGGTTTCTCCACATCCAACATTTATTTTCTGTTTGTTTTTGGTAATAGCCTTCCTAATTTGTGTGAGGTGGTATGTCATAATGCTTTTGATTTGCATTTCTCTAATGACTGATGATGTGCCTTTTCATGTGCCTATTGGCTATTTATATGTCTTCTCAGGGAAAAATGTCTAATCAAGTTCCTTGTCTATTTTTGAATTGAGTTGGTTGTTTTGTATTGTTGAGTTGCTGAAGTTCTTATATTCTGGATATTAGTCCCTTATAATATATGAGATTTGCAAACATTTACTCCCATTCTGAGAGTAGTCTTTTCACTTTCTTGATAGTGTTATTTGAAGTACAAAAGTTTAATTTTGATGAAATACTATTTATTTTTCGTTGTTGTTGCATGTGCTTTTGATATCATATCTAAGAAATCATTGTCAAATCTAATGTTGTGGAGATTTTCCTTGGAATGTGGGCTACTGTACCCAAAGCTGCCTGCTGTGGGGCTAAGAGATGGTAGGCAGCATTAAAATTCACCAAATTAACTGACCTCTTTGTCAAGCTCTGCCCTGGATGTTGCAAGTGTTTGGCTATACTCCAGAGTTACAAAATAGTTACTTCACATAGTTTCTGCTGGTTAAATAGTTGTTTAGGTAGAGGGATGGATTCCTGGATAGCTTCTGTGAAGTCTCTTTGGTTCTTTTTTTTTTTTTTTAACTTGGCATTATATCCTGAAAATCATTACGTATATCAGTACATAGAAATCTTTCTCATTCTCTTTAATAACTACATAATATTCTATAGTATGGGATGTACCATGGTTTATTCAACCTATCCACTATTGTTGGACACTTGGTTTTATTCAATCTTTCAGTATTACAAACAGTGATGCAATGAAAATTGTGTGCATGTGTGTGTAAATTTGTACCTGTACAGGTTACATACACAGACTTATCTGTGGGACTCATTTATAAAAGTGGAATTGCTAGGTTAAGGGTAAATACATTTGCTGTTTTGGGAAATATTGCTAAAAGACCTTCTATAGATGTTGTACCCTTATTAATTTCACCAGTAATATATGAGAGTGCCTGTTTTTTTTCAAAGCTTCAATGACAATGTATTTTAAACTTTTGGAGTTTTGCCAATTTGGTAGGTGAGAAATGGCATCTCAACGTAATTTTAATTTTCATCTTTCTTATTATAAGTGAAGATACGTATCTTTTCATATGTTTAAGGGTCATTTCTGAAGAAAAATTAAGGAGATACAATGAACACAAATAAAATTACCTCCTAATTGCGTATCTTGCATCTTGCTTGTTCAGCATAGTGAGTACAGTTTTAATTGGGAAAACTGTCACTAGGAGCTTAAATTTGTTGCTGCTTTACAGTAAAAGACAAAGCAAGAGATGAAGAGAAAGGAGAGCCAATTGAAGAGGTGGGGTCGGAGAAACTTTTTAAACACAGAATGAGCATTGTAGAATACATGTGAGGGTGCTGCAGAACTTGAATTGGATGGTGTTTCCCAGTTTCTCTCATTCTTTTCCTTTAATGGCTTTGAGGAAAGGCCTGGTGTGATTATTCTAGGAAATAAATTAAAATAGGTTTTAATTGGGTTCCAGCTACACAGGGTATTCAGTACTCAAACTAGCCACTTACCTGGGGGTGTTTCAAGCCTTTTGGGTTATATGGCTTACTATATGGTCTGGATTGTGGTGACAATCCTATTTTCAGCTGTTTTGAAAGAGTGTATGTGTGAATTCTATTTTAAATAATAGCCATTGTGAAAGAAATAATTTAATTAACTTACTCTTCTGGCAGCATGTATATCCCAGGAGAGCATGCTAAATAAGAATCTTAAACCACATGGCAATGGGCCATTGGGAAGATGGGAAGTTGAAAGAGAATGGAGAAGCACAAAGAGCACACACCTACAGTTATTTCTATGAGGAGGACCTGACCAGGATCTGAGTCTGAACAACCAACAGTGCACAAGGGTTCCAATTTCTCCACATCCTCAACAATACTTATTTTATGTTTGTTTTTTGATAATAACCATTCTAATGGCTCTAAGGTGACATCTCAGTGCTTTTAGTTTTCATTTCTTTAATGATTAGTGATATTGAGCATGTTTTCATATGTTTGTTGCCCATTTGTATATCATCTTTGGTGAAATGTCTATTCAAGTTATTTGCCCATTTTTTAATTTGGTTATTATTTTTTTGTCATTGAATTGTAAGAATTCTGTATATTATGGATGTTAACTCCTTATCAGATGTATGATTGGCAAATATTTTCTCCTATTCCCTAGGCTGCCTTTTCACTCTATTGATCATATCCTTTGATGCCCAGAAGTTCTTAAGTTTAACATAGTCCCGTTTATCTAGTTTTGCTTTTGTTCCTGTGCCTTTTGTGTTAAGAAATCATTGCTAAATTCAGTGTCGTGAATCTTTTCTCATATATTTTTACCTGAGATTTTTAGAGTTTTAGGTCTTCCACTTACATCTTTAGTCCATTTGAGTTGAAAACATTTTTGTTTTGCCTTCTTTTTGCTGATACATAATTCTGTTTTTTCTTTCAATGCTTTAAAAATGTTATTTTATTGTTTTCTTCCATAATTTCTATTGAAAAGTTAACTTTGAAATTCTTGCCTTCTTTAAGGTAATGTGTCATTTTAATCTCTGTTTTTAAGATTTTTCTTTTTTTATTTGGTTTTCTTCAGTTTGACTATTATAGTCAAGGCGTGGTTTTCTCTGTGTCTTGTTTGAGATTAGTAGAGCATTTTGAATGTGGCTTAATAACTTTCATTAGTTTTGGAAAATTTTGGTCTACCATTTTTTCATATTATTGCTTTTGTTCTATTCTTTCTCTCCTCTGCTTCTTCAACTCCAATTACTTCAGTGTCAGACCTTTCCATCATGTTCCATAAGTCTCTTATGTTCTTTTTGTATTTTCTATATTTTTATTCTCTGTACTTCAATTTGATACACTGACCTGTTCGTCAGTTCACCAATTCTCTGTCCTGTTGTGTCTAAGATGATATTAAACCCATCAATTGAATGATTAATTTCAGATATAATCACTTTCTGTTATAGAATTTCCATTTGACTTTTAAAAAATATATAGATTCTTACTCTGTGGTGAAATTCTTCATTTTCTCTTCTCTTGAACATAAATCATAGATGTTTTAAAGTCCTTGTCTGATAATCCCAAAATCTAAATCTTGTGGCTCTTTTCTTATTGTCTGGGTTTCTTCTCTTGGTTTTTGATAATTTGGTTCTTTTTTTTTTTTTTAAGCATGTTTTGTTTGAATTGGGACATTGTGAATAACAAATTGTACTTACTTTTCTGGCAGAAGGAGAGGGCACCAGTGTATCGCCTTGAACTTTATGAGCTTCCGTTCTCTAATTGTTCATAAAGTCCTGCTTGTGCTTGTTGCTTTTCAGTGGCTTCAACAATTTGTTGTAGGTTGGATTCTTTCAGAAGTAGATTCTGAACCAAGGAGTTGGACAAAATGATTAATTAAGAAAATGCTTCCTAGATAAATTGTTAAGGCAGTGGGAGAATCAGGATACGGAAAGGGAGGATACCAGGGAAGGTACGATTCGTGTGATGGCCAAGACTCAGCCTCATCTCTAGAACACTCTGAAACATTATCACGTTAGTGTGAGCCTTTGTCATTGGCTGTGGTCCATTCTAGGGAATATTAAATTTCCAAGCATTTCAGGCTTTCTTTATGGGCACATCAACTCTAACATCCATGTACAATCCTCCAAAACATTATTCTCAACATTTAGCTAATTATCACACCCTTAGTTAACCTTTTTTTCCTCTAATCACTCCTTGTGAAATTTTATTACCATAAATATACTGTATATCTGTTTATGTACTACATTTTTATCTGTGCTTTATACATAAAAGGAGTAAAATTTTTTTTGCTCCCCAAGAACTAATTATTGCCCTCTTTGAGAATATATACTCTTAAGGTTGCAGGGATGAGCTGTTAGCAACTAAATATTTAGTTTTTGGCAATCGAGTGCGCAGGACTGAGAAAAGGGATCCAAAGGGGTGTGGATGAGTCAACAACAGTTTTATCACGCAGTTCTTTTAAAATATTTTGTGTAGTTTATCATTGTTATTTTATTATGGGAGGGTTAGTCCAATATAAGATATTTGATCATGGCCAGAGCCACAAGATACCCATTTGTCTTTATTTCTAATAGTAGAATGAAAAGTTTTTCACAGGTATCAGCAAGCAGTTAAGGGACATACAGTTTTTTCTTTGACTGTACTTTTATAATGTCAAAAGATTATCATGGGTAAGAAACCTCTTTTAATCTCTTAAGGGAGCGTGAGTTATAAGAGACAATATCCATGCATTTGCTTATTCTAAGAGGAGCACTAGCTGAAATGCTAGAAGACCAATGTTTGATGGTGGAGGGGTGGACCTGACATATGAAAGGCAAGTGTCTCAACTTCAATGCTTTCTGAAGCTTCATACTGAGACCTGCACTTTTAATCATTAAGAATTCAGTTTCACCCTTACTGGCTGTGTGACTTTAGCAAGAATGAATTTGAGATAATGAGTAAATGAAGGTCATGAAATGGATTTTATTTCTATATTAAACAAAGGACTGTATCTGGCCGGAATGTAGCCCAAGACTGCTATATCTTATCCAGCTTTTTTTAAAAAATTTTAATCTTACCTAGTTTTTTTTTTTTTTTATCTTGCCCAGGTTTTATATTGTTTTTGGTGAAAGAACATGCGTATCTTCTTTCATAATAGGACAAGGCAGAGTGTGTTCATCAGTGATTTATACAATTATCCCTCAATGCCTTGAAGAATAAGGTTATATATATTGTACAGTATGTGTGTGTATGTTCTAGTTAGTCAAGTTGGTCAAATATAGTAAGTCAAACTGCTGTAGTGTTATTGATACACAAGAGTAGGGTTTGTGGACTTAGCAATGCTTGAGGCATTTCAGTGTTGAGTAGCATCTCTATGTGTATGCATGTATATATAGCAGTTTGACTACTTGTTAGATACTGTGTTAAAAGACTTGTTAACTTTACTTTCTTTCAGTTTTTAGGTTTTGGATATGTGCTTCCTTGTTTTTGCTAACAAAGAGTTGGGTATATCTTTAGTAGTAAAGCTGTCTTCCAGGAGTATCCACTAAAATTGGGTGTAGAAATAAGCTTTCTTAGAATATACAACAATTAGTTGTTATTAATTTATTCATTCTTACTTTTTTTCATTTTTACTTTTAATTTTGCAAATCAAAAAACTTTTTAAGTACAGCATTCACATAGAAAAAGACTTTAATAATAAATGTACAATTTGGTAAATTTTAACAAAGTAAACACACCTGTGCAAGCAAAGAGGTTATTTTTGGCACAGCAGAAGTTCCCCTGCCCCTGGCACCCTCTTAGTTACCGTTCCCCCAAGGGTAACCACTATTCTGACTTCTAACATTATAGATTTGTTTTGTCTATTTTAAACTTAACAAATGGGATCACACTGTATGCTCACATTTGTGTCCGGCTTCTTTCATTCAGTACAATATTTGTGAGATTCATTCCCTGTTGTGTGTAGCAATAGCTCATGCATGCTCCCTGAAAAACCTTAAATATACACAAAAACATACAGAATAATATAGTGAACCCTCATTTTCTATCCAGCTTCAATAATTATAAACTCATGGTCAATCTTGTTTCAATTATCCTCCTACCCACTGTCCCCAACTCTAAATTATTGTGAAGTAAACCTCGGACATGATATTTTTGCCTAGGTGTTCAATATATTTTTTCATTTCATGTTTAGTAGTTCTACTAGATTGTGTCTTGGAGTTGGTTGCTCTTAGTTGATTTTCTTAGATTTGCAGTGTATACTTTCAATATGTAACTTCAGGTTATTTTTCTCATTAGAAAAGTTTTCTCGAAAAACAATTTTTAATACTTATTCTTTATTGCTTTGGTTTTCTTTTTGAGATCTCCCTCTATGACCATCTCATGTGCTGCTTTTCTCAAGTCTTTTTGATCACTTCCTTAATTTCTTTTTTATTTAAACATTTTTTCTTACTTCACCTATTTCTTATAAGGCTTTCCCTCACCCGCATATTTGCTCTTGTGCTACTTCTAATGTAATCTTCATTTATGAATTATTTTTTTGTTATATTTGTTAATCATTCCTGAATTTTATCATCTCAATTTTTTAGTTCTAATTTTTAATTATGTTATTTTCTCAAATGTATCATTTTGTTAATTTGTTTTAGCTCATTTTGAATCATTGATTTGTGGTTTAAATCTGTTTCAGCATGTTTTAAACTTCGCTTTCATTGTCTTAAGGGAGTAGTAGATGCTGTCCTAACATCTTTTTTTCGTTATAACTTTGAGATCTAGCTGACTCCCTTTTTGTTACTCATTTTCATGTGAAGTTAGTTTGCCTGAACTAATGAGTCAGGATAACTTTTCCAGCTTCATGGTTTAAAGCTCCCTTTTCTATTCTTTTTACAAAGTATTAAAAACTATTGCCTTATATTTTCTGAGATCTCTGTCAGTTGGTAAGAAATTAGCAAATCTCAGTCTTAGATTCCTTGAATTTCATAAATCTTCAGCACACATCTAACTTTTAAATTGATATTTCTGTTTGAGACAGTACTACCCTATATCTCACTTTTGGGGAAGAAATTTAACTGACTTTACCTTTGATTACTTGTGGGCCCAACTCTGTTCTCTTCTCCTCAGTTTATCTTCCTTCTTCTCTTTCTCCTTTCTTAGAACCATAAACTCACTTTCACCGCTTTCAAAAAGTTCATTGTCTAGCAGTGGAGAAAATATACCCACAAATATATTTCACAATATAATAAATGTCATAAGAAAGATTTTATCAGAGTAAAGAGGAAGTAATAATTCTGGCCAGAGAAATCTAAGAAGGCTTCATAGAAAGGGTAACATCTGAGGTAGGCTTTTAGGAGTGGACAGAAATTTAGGAGATGGGCAAAACAACTTACTTGAAGGAACTGTTTTAGAGCAGTTTCATTGAAATTGGATCACTTTTTCTCTCCCATGACAATATTCCCCTGTAATAGTATATTGATCTTAAATTTACTTTCTCATAATCATAGATTAATGTAAATATGTCAATATAAGCTAGAGAAGTATGTAGTCTTGCTTCTAGAATTGATTGTAGATTAAAAAGAGTAAATTAAGAATGAAAACTATCTATATTGAAAAGACAGGTAGAGGAAGAAGGCCCAGTGAGGGATACTGAGAAGTGAAACTGGAGACTTATAAGCTAAACCAGTAGAGAGTGGTCTCAGAAAAGCCTAGGAGGAAGAGAATTTCAATGAGATCAATGTCAAATTATACCGACAAATTGAATGCACTCTGAAGAAAGGCATTGTATTTACTAAATAGGTAATTAAAGATTCTTAGTGATTTTATTTGTTTCATTTTGCTTAGTATACCTAGAAATTGCTAAAATTTAATTTTGTTTTAGATCTATGTAAAATATTTACGTAGTTTCAAAGTCAGGTATACAAAACATGTCTAGCTATATCTCTGTATCATCTGTCTTATTTTTTCCCCCACCCCACTGGTAACCATTTCTTTTTAATTTTATGATTTATTTTCTCTTTGTTTTTTCAGATTTGAGACTTTTACTTTTTTCATGCCCACGTAAGTCTGGGTAGTTGAACCTCATTGCTCCCCCTACCTGCCACCAATCCCACTACCCTTTATAAGAAGAAACATGTATTTTTAGTCTATAGCTTAGAGAGTGCAGGCAAAAGGGTTGGTGGCATTGATCCACTTGGGCATCCAGTAATGGGTCAACCATTTAGCCTGGCCTGGCACTCAAAGATTTGATGGTATTAATAGCTTTCTTTAGTTTTAGGAGTACTGAAGGGAAATTTTCGTCTTGAAGTTGTCATAATTGTATCATCAATCAGATATTCAATATATTCCTATAATCCTAAGACAGAAAAATTTTTTAAATTTGTATTTCAGTTATAATTGACATACAATATTATATTAGTTTTAGGTACATGACATAGTGATTAGACATTTATATATCTTACAGAGTGATCACCCTGATAAGTCTAGTACCCCTATGGCACCACACAAAGTTATTACAATATTATTGACTATATTCCCTATACTGTATTTTACATTTCTGTGATTATTTTTATAACTGGCAATTTGTACTTAACCCCTTTCTCCTTTTTCACCCATCCCCCAACTACCCTTTTATCTGGTGACCATCAGTTTGTTCTCTGTATCTATGAGTTTGTTTCTGTTTTGTTTTTTCATTTATTTATTTACTTATTTTTAGATTCCACATATATGTGAAGTCATATAGTATTTGTCTTTATCTGTCTGACTTATTTCACTTAGCGTTATATCCTCTAGGTACAACCATGTTGTCTCAAATGGCAAAATTTCATCCTTTTAATGGCTGAGTAATATTTCATTATATATACCACATCTTTTTTACCCATTCACCTGTCAATGAACACTTAGGTTGTTTCTATATCTTGGCTATGTAAATAATGCTGCAATGAACATAGGGTTGCATATTTTGAATTAGTGTTTTGAATTTCTTTGAATAAATATACAGAAGTGGAATTGCTGGGTCAAGTGGTAGTTCTACTTTTAATTTTTTGAGAAACCTCCATATTGTTTTCCATAATGGCTGCACCAATTTACATTTCCACTGGCAGTGCACAAGGGCTCCCTTTTCTCCACATGCTCACTAACACTTATTGCTTGTTGATTTATTGATGATAGTCATTTTGACAGGTGTGAGGTTATATCTCATTGTGGTTTTGACTTGCATTTCCCTGATGATTAGTGATGTTGAGCATCTTTTTCACATGTCTGTTTATCCTCTTTGAAGAAATACCTATTCATGTCTTCTGCCCATTTTTTAAATCAGGTTGTTTGTTTTTTTGATGTTGAGCTGTATGACTTCTCATACATTTTGGATATTAATCTCTTAGTGGATATATTGTTTGTAAATATATTCTCCCATTCAGAAGTTTGCCTTTTTGTTTTGTGAATGGTTCCCTTTGTAGTGCAAAAGCTTTTTAGTTCGATGTAGTCCCATTTGTTTATTTTTGCTTTTGTTCTCTTTGCCCTAGGAGACATATCCAAAAAAAATATTGGTAAGACCAATGTCAAATAATTTATTGCCTGTATTTTCTTCTAGGAGTTTTGTGGTTTTATGTCTTACATTTAAGTCTTTAATTCATTTCGAATTTATTTTTGTCCATGATGTAAGAAATTGGTTTAAAGTTATTTTTTGCATGTATCTGTCCAGTTTTCCTAGCATCGTTTATTGAGAAGACTGTCTTTACCCCATTGTATATTTTTGCCTTCTTTGTCATAGATTAATTGACCATATAGACATGGATTTATTTCTGGATTTTATCTTCTGTTCCATTTATCTTTGTATCTGTTTTTATGCCAGTATCTTGCTGTTTTGATTATAACCTCATAGTATAGTTTGAAATCAGGTAATGTGATACTTTGAACTTTGTCCTTTCTCAATATTGCTTTGGCTTTTCAGAGTCTTTTATCTGAACCAGAAATTCTTAATTGAGTTATGCCATCACTGAAGTTTTCTTTCAGTCACCAGAGCATCTCTTTAAGTATCATATTAGAGTCCTAAATATCTCTCTCAGGAGATGTTTTTCGATCTCATTTTTTGGAATTCTCATTTTTGGTGTCCTAGGAAGGGAACTCTTGGTTCAAGGATGTGTGTGGCAGTTTTTGATCTGTGTGGAGAACATCATATGGAGTTTCTTCAGAAGTTTCTTACGTTCCTCCTTGGATTTTTTAGAAGAAGTCTTGTGAAAATATATGTAACCTTATATATATAAAAACATGTGTATATGTTCATCTGAACCTTCTCCAGAGAAGACCACGATGCTGTGTTCTTCCAAATGCACTTAAAAATGAAATACAAACCTATTGAAGCATGAACTGTTGTAATAAGTTTTCAAGGTAAATATGACTTCATCTAGGACCTGAATATCTTCCTTGGAGCTAAAAAAGACTTTATAGTGTTCACTCCTAATATAATCTGCCACTTTTCTGGCAGCAAGCAAGTTGGGATTGTCTTCCATGTCAATTGCAAATATTTGGAGAGTGTACTATACTTGAATGTCTTCAATAGGGTGGCAGCAACTTAGCTGGAATTCAAGCCTCCTGACAAAAAACATCCAATTCTTCTATCTGCCATCAAATGTTTCTTAATAGTATCCTTTTCAAAAGGGATCCAGAATTATGCATGTATATTAATAAGTAAAAATGAATAAATCTGCTTTCTCAGACAAATATTAATTATTTTATCCCAGTGGAATCACAGGAGATATACCTTGCTTGAGTTTTAAGGATCGTTCCTTGTCTCTTGCATCATCAGTTTTTCTCCTAAATCATTTAGAGCATATGCATATTCGTATGTACTGTAATATCTCTCATCCTCAATTTACCACTCTCCTTTATAGTGAAAGTCCTTTAAAGAGTTGTCCATACTGTCTCCAATTCTCCTCACCCTCTCATCACAATTTCTGTTTCAAAACCTCTATGATGTTTTAGAGGGTATGCAGAGGTTCATCTCTACAGTGGTGATATTGAATCATTTCCACTGAGAGAAAATTGCTATTTAGTTTTAAATAAAAACTTCATAGGGTCAGTTTTCAAAAAGGTGTTGGAGCATGCTTCAAGTTAACAAGAACTAGCTTCTGAATTTACAGCCCCAAATTTACCTTCTACCATGTTTTTAAATAAAGACATGACTCCATAGTTGTCTCTGCCCAGGAATACTTTCTTATTATCCCATAAAATAAGTGCAACATACAGATATTTTGCTCAGTTTTTCCTTTGTCATAAAAATGAAAGATTATCTCACTATCCACTTTGGTCTAGTAATCAAATTCAAAACGGTGTTACAACTCCTTATGGTTTTAGAATTCACCACTGTAACAGAGCCACTGATAAATTAGAATATTTCTTTGCTCTAATTGGCTGCATTCCAAACAGCTTGTCAGCCACCGCCAACCAGTGAAATCTGAAGTGGTAGTTGCTGTATCCATTGACATTCTGAAGACGAAATGCATCTGGACGTCGGTGTGCAATATTCATAGCCCCTAGATACTGATCGGAGAGACAATCACCACTGACCCAAAGGGCCAAAATGACACACACAGTGCAGTGGAGCTACAGGCTATCTGGACATAAGCAGTCCAGGCTAGTGTGAGTAGTGAAGGCAAGGGCTGTAGACTGTCTCTATTGTTTGTTTTTAATATAAACACATCTATATATCTATATCTATAGTCCTTTCTTAGATAAATGCTAGCAAATTGTACGTACTTTCCTCTACCTTGATTTTTTTGCTCTCAACAATATATCTTGGCAATCACTCTACTGTTGCGTATAGAGATTGTTCTCATTCTTTTTTACAGGTACTCAGAACCACTGTATGGGTGTTTTGGTACATTGTAAGGGGGAATAAAGGTACTAGGAAAGATTCAAAGCATGGGAAACTTTTTGGAAGAGGAGGTCTTTTATTTTGCCAAACCGTGGTTAACTCGAGAGTCCAAGAAGAGGCTGAGATGATGGTGCCAAGAGAGAGTTGGCTAAACATTATTGACACAAGATTGCTGGTGGTCCTACATAATAAACCTCTTTGTTCTCTGAGCTGAGTAGGAGCTGGAAGGATTTAAAGAAAGAAATAGGGTTTTCCTTTCCTACTGTACTTCCTTATTTTATATACTCTCTGTTAATCCATTAGGTTTTATTTTATTTTATTTTATTTTATTTTATTTTATTTTATTTTATTTTATTTTATTTTATTTTATTTTATTTATTTTTCCATTAGGTTTTAAAGCAAGCCTAGAGTTAACCTAGAGTACAGCTATCTCTCATGGGGGTGGAATCTAACAGAATATCAGGGAAGTCCTGCTTTCTGCTTTGCAAAACCACTTTCCTGTTGGTTGATATTTCTCCTCTGACTACTTCTAAGAACAAGCTTATTGGGCAGATGAAGTGTCCTTTCAGAAGTCTCCGAATTGAGTAAAAAATAACTTTATTCCAAAGCCCTGTTATACACTAAATCCCAAATATTCACTCTGTAGTCTATTTCTCATCTCTCATTGTGCTCAGTCATATTGTCCAGTAAAGCTTACTAAGAACAGTGTTTCAATGAGTAGTATATAATAGCATAGCTGGCAACATAAACATATGCAAAACCCTCAGTGGAGTTAATAGAACAAAAAATCAGGGAAATGATTGCTCTTCTGTTTACTCTTTGTCAGCCCCCTTCCTTACTTCTCCTCAAAGAGAATAGTTGCTAATTGATTGGTCATACTCAATTGACCTGGTCACATAGAGGATGGGATCACTGTGCTTTAAACGATTATTCATAAGCTTGTACGAAGATTTTGAAATGGTTTAGAAAATCACAAAAGTAGGATAAAGCAAAAATAGAAACACATTCCTTGTTCTCTGATAGGACCAATCAGTATTATAAATGTGTCATCTCCCCAGGTTAATATGTAAATTTAATGTAATTCCCCTGCCCCCCACCCCAAAATCCAGTGAAGTTTTTCCTGGCACTGGATCCTAAACTTCGTATGGAAAAATTAATGAGCAAGAATACTTATGAACGTCTTCAAAAAGAAGAGCAATATGAAAAGACTAATTTTACCACATACTAAAAGTTATCTTAGAGACCCTATAATTAAAACACTGTGGTGTTGATGCCTGGCTAGACAGACAAACCAATGGAAACAGTTCCAAGTACATACGGAGATTTAGCATTGGCAAAGGTAGCTAGCATCTTAAATCCTTGAGGGAAAAAAATTAACTTTAAAAAAATGGTGTTAGCACAACTGAAGAGTCATTTGAAAAAAATATGTATTTGGATTGATGTCCCTTACTTTACATTAAAATATACTCTAAATAGATCAGTTATTTCAATGTAAAGAAAGCAAAACATAAAGAGGAAAATATGTGTTCATTTCTTTTAACCTGGATATGAGGATAGCCTTTCTAATAATAATTCAAATTCCAGAAGCTATAGAGTAAAAATATATTCAAATACAGATATACAGATATCTCTCTCTCTCTCTCATCTATCTATCTATCTATCATCTATCTATCTATCTATCTATCTATCTATCTATCTATCTATTTATCTATCTATACACTTGCTTGGCAAAAATATGATAAGTGAAGTCAAAGATGACAAATGAAAAACTGGGAGAAAATAATTTTACCTTAAAGTACATAAAATAGCTAATTTCTACCGTAGATAAATAATTCAAAACATTAGAGTATTAATAAATGCTACAACATGGATTAACCTTCAGAACGTTATGCTAAGCAAAAAAGCCAGTTGTAAAATATCACTTATTGTATAACATTTATATGAAACATCCAGAATAGGCAAATCTGTGGAGACAGAGAGTAGATTAGTGGTCACCTGGGGCTGGATTGGGTACAGGTTGGGGTTGGGAATGAGGGGTGACTGCTAATGGGTATGTGGAGGGTTATTCACAATGTTCCAAAATTATATTATGGTGATGGTTGTACAACTAAATATAAATATTACTAAATATCATTGAATTATACACTTTAAATGGATGAACTTTATGGTATGTAAGTGTCATAATTAAGCTTTTTTTTTTTTAAAGATAAAGACAAAAACCTAGTAGAAAAATGGCCAGAAATGTTGAAACGGTTCACAGAAGATGAAAGGCAAATGCCTGTAAAACATTTGAAAAAATATTCAGCATCATTCCTTATAAGATAAATGAAAATTAAAATATATTGAAATACTATTCTTCACTTACCAGACTGGCAGTGTTAGAAGACAATATCCATGGTGTTTTTATACATCCTGTGACAGCTTTTGTTCTCAACCATCTTTTCAAGAATGTTTGTATTGCAAAGAGCCTGGAAAGACAAAAATAGTGTCTCTCTCTGGGACAGAGAGCAGATTTTTTTCCTGACCAGGATAATAAAGATAATATTTTCCTTTGGGATAATTAAAGTTGGACCCCCCCAATTAGTCAAGTAACTACCTGGCACTATACATAGTTATTACAGTATTATTGACTATATTACCTAGGCTGTACTTCACCTCATGACTATTTTGTAACTACCAATGTGTACTTCTTGATTTTTTCACCTTTTTCACTCAGGTCTCCAACTCCCCTCCCATCTAGGAGTCACCAGTTTGTTCTCTGTATCTATGAGTCTCTTTCCATTTGGGATTCTTTCATGAAGTGTGACACAATTAATTTAGAATATAATCAATGATTACATTGGGAGAGAACACATTATGGCAAGTAAGGACATTGACAAACCACCAGGTCCTTTACAGTCATAAATGTACTGTAATTGTCCTTGATTGCCAGTAATATTGAAACCTAGAAAAAAAAATAATTTGTAGACAATTATTGTACTAGTTTTAGTGTTTAGCAATGGGTATATCTGCAATCTTTATCCAGGAGGTGGGAGCAATAAAACAGGGCTGAGGAGGTCATTGGTAAGTATGCAGAAGAGAGTCCAAAGTGACTCTCTTTGAAGGGCCTGCTTGCAAGGTTGGCCCTTGGCTGGATTTCAGGAGTGTTCCCATTGTTCCCTAGGGATAAGGGTGGCCCACTGTGCTCAGATTGTGCAAACAGTATGATTTATATTGAACACCTGCTTTCCTTCTGGGAATCTCATAGGTTAGGCACCAACACCCAATAAAAATGTTGGTCACTAAGTTTCTAATAGCCCTCCCTGGGCAGAAACATTGCATATATGCATTTTCACTGCTGGGGGGAAGGGTGTGCTCTGTGTGACCCCCTTATGGGGATGTGTTATGGGCTCAATGTGGTCCTTTCAAATTCATGTATTGAAGCCCTAACCCTGATTGTGACTCAATTCGGAGATAGGGCCTTTATGGAAGTAATAATAGGTTAAATGAGGTCACAAGGGTGGGACACTGATTCAGTAGGATTAGTGACTTTATAAGAAGAGATAACAGAGTGCTAGTGCGGGTGAGAGGGCGGGCACCAGAGATCTCTCTCCCTCCCTCGCAAACTCCCTCCCTTCCTCCTTGTACACTTGTGTATAGAGGAAAAGCCATTTGAAGACACAAAAAGAAGGCAGCTATCTACAAGCCAGGAATAGAGCTCTCACCAAAAACTGAATTGGCTAGCACCTTGGTCTTCGACTTCTTACCTCCAGAACTGTAAGAAAATAAATCTTGTTGTTTAAGTGACCATGTCTGTGGTATTTCATTATGACAGCCCTAATACAGCTTCTAAAGCTAATACAACTTCTCTCAGGAAGGGCAACCTGTCTCTCAAATTTATAGGTTAGCATTCCTATGCATTATTACATTCCTTAATTACTCATGTATGTATTCTTCATGTATGATTGTTTCACACATTTCAAAGCTTTGTTAAAAATAGTATCAAACTGTGTGTATTCTTCTGCAACTTGTTTTTCTTTTATTTTTTGTTTGTTTTTGCTCCATCTTATCTTGGTGATATTTATCCACGTGGATAAACTTTTACTCTAGCTCTAGAATGATGCAAAATACTTTCTAAAATGCAAATATAATATCACTTCCTGGGTTAAGATCTTTCACATTTCCCACCTAAAGAATATGGATAAGGAACATAGACATCTAAAGAGAAGAGTAAAGGACCAGTTGTAGCAAATGGAGATGCTTATGAATGTTTTTGGGTGGGAATCCCTGCACTGTTAAATCTTTCGTTGTCTCAAGAAAAGTAGAAAATTTGGAATTTTAGGTGAAAGCTGCCATATTTTGAATATAGTTAACTAATTCAACTTAACACACACATATGCACACACATTCACACACGGCTAAAACCAAACATAGTCTGTGCCACATGTGGCTCAATTTTTGCCACATTGTGATTTCTGGCCTCGAAGATAAAAACCCCAAACACCACAGTAAAATATTTACTTTCTTCAGGAACTGGCCCTTTCCTATTCTTTCATCTTTATCTCTAAACACTTCCTTTGCTCAAGTCCTACCGTTTGTGGTTGTGAAAGCATGCTGCTGAATTCGTGCCTCATTATTATATCACCTGCTTTTCTCTCTGTTTGGAAATCCTTTACCCAGAATATCCATTTATTCACTTTTCAATTACTTTTTTTTTAAAATGTGATAAAACTTCTTATTTTGGAATGATTTTAGATTTATAGAAATGTTGTAAAGACAAAATACAGAGTTCCCATGCATGCCTCACCCAGTATCCCCTGTTGATATGTTACATCACCATGGTACATTTCTTAAAATGAAGAAAACAACATTGGTGCATTATCATTAACCAAACTCTAGACTATTTGGATTTCAGTGATTTTACAGTTTTTAGTTCCAGAATCCAATCCAGAATACTACTGCATTTAGTCATCATGTCTCTTTTGCTTTCTCAGGAGTGTGAGAGATTTTGTATTTTTCATGACCGTGATAATTTTGAGAAGTCTCTTAAAAATATTTATTTATTTGAAAAATTTCAGCTTTATTGAGGTATAATTGACATACAAAATTGTAAGATATTTAAAGTGCACATCATGGTGATTTGATATAAGTATGCATTATGAAGGGATTATCACCTTCGAGTTAATTGATCTATCTATCTATCTATCTATCTATCTATCTATCTATGTGTGTGTGTATATATATATTATTTTTTTCTTTTTATATCCTTTTTTTTTTGGGTGGAGAACAATTAAATTCTGCTCTTGGAAAATTTCAGTTATAAAATACAGTGTTATAAACCATAGTCACCAGGTTTTACATTACATCCTCAGGCCTTGTTTACCTTATTGTTGAAAGTCTGTATCTTGCTACCAACTTCTCCCTATTTCCTGCCACCCAGCCTTTGGCAAACACTTTTTATGAGTCTGACTTTTTTCTTATTTTTTATATTTCACAATTAAGTGATACTATGTGGCATTTGTCTTTCTGTATGGCTTATTTCACTTGGCATAGTACCCTCCAGGTCCATCCATATTGTTCTGGATGGACTAATAATCAAATTAGCACATGACAAATAAACAGAAAAAAAACAGAGATTAATAACATGCATACATTCTGTACACATGGGAACGCCAAGTAACTCTCCCAGGTGGTGGAAGCCATCACCTTAAATACACACTACTTTCAGCTAAAGACAAAGATGTTGGGAGTGAAGAGTCAGTAATGGAGCTTACCAGGAAAAGCACAGTAAACAACGGTGAGCTGTTATTCAGATTAAAATCCACAACTTCTCCACTGGTAATGAAGGCAGGCCTGGTACAGTGTGGGAAACACCATTGAAAATGGAGATTTCCCTTACAAATGTGAATGTACTTTTACAAAAAATAACTGCGACTGGTTCTTCAGAGCTTCTCTCAGAGCTGCTGTTTCTTTAAATTTACCGGCCTCAAATAATCAATACCCCAAAGTCCATATTTTGGGGTGGCAAACTCTGCTTCCTTTCATCACTTAGGTTGTTTTTATATCGTGGCTATTATAAATAATGCTGCAGTGAACATGGGAGTACAGATATCTCTTCAATATCCTGTTTTTCCTTTCCTTTGGCTATATGCCCAGAAGTGGGATTGCTGGATCATATGGTTGTTCTATTATTAAGTCTTTGAGGGACCTCTATATTTTTTTCCATAGTGCCTTCACCAAATTACATTCCCATCAACAGTATACAAGGGTTCCCTTTTTTCCACATTCTCACCAACACTTTCTATTCTTTGTCATTTTCATGACAATCATTCTAACAGGTGTGAGGTGATATCTCATTTTGGTTTTGATGTACATTTTCTTGCTGATTAGTGATGCCGAATGCCTTTTCATGTACCTGTTGTCTATTTGTGTATCTTTGGAAAAATGTCTGTTCAGTTCCTCTACTTATGTTTTAATTGGATTGTTTGGTTCTTTTTACTATTGAGTTGTATGAGTTCTTTATATATTTTATATATAAACTCCTTATCAGATACATGATTTGCAAATATTTTCTCCTATTTTGTATGTTGCTTTTTCATTTTGTTTTCTTTGGTTTTCTTTGCTGTGAGAAGTTTTTAGTTTGATTTAGTCAAACTAAAAAAATATCTATTTTTGCTTTTGTTGACTTTGCTTTTGGTGTCAAAACCCCCTCCAAAAATAAAAAATTGACAAAACCAATGTTAAGGGGCGTACCATCTATATTTCTTTCTAGGAGTTTTATGGGTCCAGGTCTCATGGTCAATTTTTTTTTTTATCTGTTTTGAGTTGATTTTTGTGTATGTTTTAAGATAGTGGTTCGATTTCATTCTTTTGCATGTGGCTATCCAGTTTCCTACTATTACTTATTGAAGAGGCTATCCTTTCCTCATTGTATATTCTTGGCTCCTTTGCTGTAAATAAATTGGCCGCATATACATGGATTTATTTTGGGGTTCTCTATTCTGTTCTGTTGATCTTTGTGTCTGTTTTTATGTAATACCATACTATTTTGATTACTAAAGCTTTGTAATATAGTTTGAATCAGGAAGTGTGATGCTCAAGATTTGTTTTTCTTTCTCAAGATTTTCTTTCTCAAGGGTATTTTGTGTTTCTAAACAAATTTTAGGACTTTTTTTTCTATTTCTGTGAAAAATGCCATTAGAATTTTGATAGAGATTGTATTGAATCTGTAGATTGCTTTGGGTAGTGTGGACATTTTAACAATATAATTCTTCCAAACCATGAGCATGGAATATCTTTCTATTTATGTCTTCTTCAGTTTCTTTTATGAATGTCTTAAAGTTTCGATGTACAATTCTTTTGCCTCCTTGGTTAAATTTATTCTTTTTGATCCAATCATAAGTTTAATTGTTTTTTAATTTTTCTTTCTGATAGTTCATTATTAATGAATAGATATGAAACATTTTTGTATACTGATTTTGTATCTTACAACTTTTTGTATACCTGTGTAAGAAGCAGTACAGCAGTGTGTGCTCTGGACTCCTACGACCTAGGTTCATTATCCAAGCTCTGCCATTTACTAGTTGTTTACCTTGGGCAAACTGTTTAACCTGTAAAAAGGGGGTAATTATAGTATCCATCTTACTGAATAGTTGTAAGAATTAAGAATACATTTAGATCACTTAGAACAGATAGTCGTTGGCATAGAGTGAATATTCAATAAATATTAATTATTATTTTACCAACTCCCTCTCCTGTATCTGAACCAGAAATTGACTCTTTGTAGCACTTTTGATTTTTGAGGACACAGTCAAGTTGATTCTTATTGTACATATATTATAAAGAGTAAGTAAGTAAGTTTCCTTAACAATGGTATTTACAAATGTTACTTGTTCTCTCAGTGCAGATATGAAAGGGTTAGGGGACCCTGGCATACTTTGCTTGAAGACAATGGTCATAAATTATAACTGATTTGTTTCTTTGAGAATAAAAATTGTTATGCATAGGTGCCGGGGTCTCAAGCATATTTGAAAAATTTCCCAATATCTTCCATAATAGCCAGGTTCAATTCGTAGCCAATAAATTGTGGCCAGAATGAGAGGGTCACTTGACATAATGTATAGCTACTTAAAGTTTAAGGGCATCTCCTGTGGCTGCCATGCTAAGAAAAAGCTCTGAGTCTGGCAGCATCTCATGGGATGTTTTGAAGTGGCTTTATGTATAGTGGTACACAATTTTGATGCTTATTAATGGTAAACTCCTTGAGGAAAGAGACCACATTTTTGTATTTCTGTTATACTAATTAGAACAACAACAACAAACTCTAGAGAGGGGTAAACTAATTATTCTAGCAATTCTCAAATTTTAGTGGCCTAAGGAAAAAAATAGTTTATTTCTTGTTCATGTCACAGTTCAGTGTGGGAAGGCAAGAAAGATCTGGTTTGCTTAGTCATTGAAATACCAGTGCTCCTTTCATCCGGTGCCTATGGAGTCTCAGCAGATGAACAGAGGAGAAAGGGTGTGAAGGGCTGCACAGATGGTTTTATGAGCCAGGCCTAGAGGTTGGTGTATTTTACTTCTGCTCATAGCCCATTGGCCACATTGCAGGTATATTATGACATCTAACTGAAAAGAAGGCTAGGAAATGTTGCCTAGCAGTCTGCTCAGAAAGAAGAGTGAACATGTTTGGAGAGCAGTTAGCCAGTCCCTGTTATGTTCTCAACTATCTTAGATATTTTCCTTACAATCTATAACTTTAAATGGAGAGGGCAAAGATCCATATTAGTGCTCTATTAGTTAGGATACATATTTGGCTACTGTAACAAAGACAAAACAAAACATGGTAACTTAAACAATATACAGTGTTTTTCTCTTTTGCATAAAATTCTGAACAAAATATTCCAGGGCTGAGATGGCATTGCTACAATGTCAGGTACCTAGAGGCTCCTTGTATATTGTTTTGCTTTCTTCAACACCTGTTTTTCTTTTTATCACCTCAGATGACAATGTTGCCCCCACCATTGTGCCCACATTCTGGCAAGCTGGGAAGAGATGGGAAAGTGGAAGGCATCCCCCTTCCCTACAACTCAAAAGTTGCATATGTCACTT